>JASVEL010005242.1:0-105312 GCA_032618575.1 Nicotiana noctiflora
GTTACATAGCATTTAATTTGTTATTATACGTGGATGGTCTTATAAAGATTGTATGTAAAAATGCAAAATGATTAATTAGAGATTAATCACATATGAACACTATAAATGGAACTAGATTTTTAGACTAGATTGGCTTCCTATGCGCAGATCACAATCCTCTTATTGAGTAGTGCCATTTTACCACGTTAATCTTGTAATGCGACGTATATCAGATCCTATTTTTGACACTATATATAAGAGAGACTACAACAACAACAACAATAACAACAACCTAGTATATTCTCACAAAGTAGGGTCTGAGGAGGGTAATATGTAGACAGGCGTTACCTCTACCCAAGATGACAGAGAGGCTGTACGATTGGTGTACAATTGCACGATCAAGCATAGTGTACAATTGCACATAACAAATATCTTCCTTTTTCTTTTCGTTGTTGAAGTGTTTGTGCCCTATCCGCTCACAATAATAATTATTATTAATATAGAGCCTCTCTTAGTCAATTGGCGTGCAGATGAGTTAATTAAAACATACAACGTGAAAAGCGAATTCTCCCTATATTAATTTAGTGTTTGACCATATATCTCAAATTTATTTTAAAAAATCTGATTTGGATGAAGTTTGGTTTGAAAATAAAAATGTATTTGGACATACGTTTTCAAAACATATTTTTCAACTTTATTTTGAAAAAACATGTATATAAATTTTGGGATTTTGGCCCAAATTCAGCTCAATAGCTGATTTTAGAATTTGAAATTTTTGATTTAGGATTTGGCCAAAATATGAGTAAAATTTATGGCCAAACATGAGTTTTGAAAATAAATCTCAAATTTATTTTAACAAAACTTATGACCAAACGGGCCCTAAAAATTATAAGTGCCATTTCTTTCGAGAATTCTTTATTATAACTCAGATTCGGCGACCATGATTAGCTTTATAATAATCTTAATATGCTAAGTTATGACATAATTCATACATATTGAATAATGAGAAACACACACACATATATCTATCAAAATTATTTGTGTGAGTATCAAAATTTCTTATTAATAACAAAAGATTAAAGTTAAATTATTTTTAAGTAAATAAATATATCTTTTTTTAAACGGACTATTTAGGATATAATGGTCACATAAAATTGAACGTGAAAAGTATTGCTTTTTCAACGATAATAAATGCATTTGAGTCGAGTTAAGTATGAATGTTCAACGGTACAAGCTTCTAAAATATACTTTTCTGGATAATATCTTTGTATGGTGTTTCTCTACGACATCTAGACCATAAAATATTTTTATGAACAAGTGAATCAAAATGATTTTTGTCTTGTATTTATTCTTTAAGTTTGAGGTTGCAACATGAATTAATCAAATTTTTTTTATTAACATATTTTTGTTCGGGATATTTTTAATTAGTTCAATATTTACTTTTATAAGTTAATTAAATTTAATATGGATTATACATAAATGGTAGTTGAAGTCAGCGACTCTCCTAAGATTCCGCATCTCAGATCTCTGGGGCTGAAGATCAAGTTGTCCTACAATAACATCTTTTTATCTTTTAAACTATTGATTTTTTTTTATTTTTTATTTTAAAAGAAATGTTTTCAATTAAATAGAAAGAAACCACATACATCATGCAAGAGAAGCACAAGTTTCTTGTGCGATGACTCTTATTCCTTACCATTTATGTCCATCCATACAGAGCGTCGTTAGTTGTTTGGGTCCTGCCTTCATTTCTTTTCATTCTTTTATTTTTAATTTTCTATTCGATGTTTAGTACTCGTATTCAGACCTTGATTAATTTGGATTGAGGTTGTATAAAGTCCATTAAAGAAGGAATTGTTTCCTATCGGACTTATTTTCATTCCTAAGGTTCAAATATGAGACTTTTAATTAAGAGTGAAGAGATCTTATCCATTCCACCACAATCTGTGATGGTGCATCCATCCCAATGAGTACATATAAATCCAATTCGAATTAAAAAAAGATTATTATTGTAATATACTAGTCACCTATTTGGAACTTCTAGTGCTCTGGCTCGTATATTAATCAAGTATCAGGAAAAAAAATGATATATGAAATAATTTTCCTTTACTTTATATCTAAAAGGACCTCTAAAACTTTCCTTTCAGATGATTATATATATATATATATATATATATATATATATTTATATATATATATATATATATATATATATATATATATATATATATATATATATATATATATATATTTCAATTTTATGTGATACGTTTTTATTTGTAGTATGTCCTAAGATTAATCGTTTCCTTTTCTTGCAAACTATTTGATCTTACTTAATATAAAAAATTATTTTTTATGAGGAGAGAAAAAATTAAAAGACAAGTGTGCAACTCTAATTATCACACACCTAAATGATAATTTTAGTATTTTGTATACTTTTGGCATATATATCTGTTTACTTCTCCAAACTCCGTATCTAATTACATATCTTCACACAAATTAGGAAGTCGAAAGAGTAGAAATTTCACAAAAGAGATGCAAAATTTATTTTTAAATTCTACTGGTTTAGAGGATATAACCTTAAGGGTAGCTCAACTATAAAGGCACGAGGACAAAGTCCTTTAGGTTGCCAGTTCGAGCCCCGCATGGCCACTGGAGGCATTAAAAATCGGTTGGGGCTTCAGGGTTCCGTGGAATTAACCGTGCACCTGCATTGAAATAGCGGGACCCGATGAATATAGCTAGTCGGGTTCACAAAATGATGCCCGAAAATTACGGTTATAAAAAAAAAATGGATATGTACGAGACAATAACATCAAATCAAAAAGCAAATAATGGTATATAATGAGTGATTTATATGTTTCACTTTACCCACCAATTCTATTCTTTTATTCACCTCTTTGGACTTTGCTTAATGATTGAAAAACCTGAGTGCGGTTTCCCTATTGCTTAGATATGGACTTAACTATTGCCACTAGGCCCAACTACGGCCCACTTGGTGGGCCAAAATCTAGGATCTGCTTTTCATTTTCAATAAGATAATGTTGTATTGTATTTCATCATTATAGAGACACAATTAATTCCATTCTAGGAATAATACTAATGGCTGATGTCAATAACAACATCCTCTTGTCGCTTCCATATTAGACTCATCTACAATCTAAGATTTTCAGTGAAAATTTAATTCAACTTTTTTTTATAACGGTTGTGCGAAATCAGCTAATACGTACCTCGACTATTTCACTTGAGGCTTATTACTTTACCTTCTATTAATGTAAGCATCGGGTTATTTTATGAACTAAAATTTTGGACAAATAGAAAGAAATTATCTTATGCTCATTGACCACTATATCACAGCCATATCCCCAAGTAGGAGTGACAAACGAGCGGTTTGGCTCAGATATGATTCTGATTGAAAACGGATAATGAAAAAACAGATCAATTATCTGACCCGACCCATAGTTAATACGGATAAAAAATGGTAACCGGCGGATAAAATGGGTTACCCATATTATCCATGACTTCTTGTATATGATTACTTTTGGGAGAATTCTTAATCTCTCTAACTTGAGGAACCCCCAATTTGAGGCTTTACAAATGTAAAAGTTAGACCCATTAGTTATTCATTAGTTATCCATTTCCTAAATGAATAATATGGTTCTTATTTATATTTGATCCGTTTTTAAAATGTTCATTATCCAACCCATTTTGTACCGAATAATATGGGTGGTTAATTGTTTTCTTTGAACCATTTTGCCACCCCTACCCCAAGGATAGGGTGTGACAAACCCGAATCTCCCTATGGTGGGGCAAACCTCATTAAGGATGTTGAGTTCGTGCAAACCTAGGCCCAAAACAAACAATACGCATCATGAGCTTGGATCGTAACAGTCACACTCTAAAAAGTACCGGTCTTTAATTTAATTATATGAGGTCTTAAGAATTAAAATTCTGTCAAATTTTAACTATATGTAAGTTCTTTAAGTTTGTTCAGTGCAATTTGTCTTAGTAATGTTCTTTTTGCTAATTTAAGGTGGACAAAAACCGCACCTACTTATCCATGCTCAGAACATTTGCTTTTGAATTGCATTTGTGGGTATTTCTTCAATTGGTTGTTAAAGCAGTGTTGTTTGATTCGTCATCTTCTTTTGTATACAAGCTTATTTTTGTTGATATTATTATTGTTATCGGTAACACGATAGATTATCAGGTCTAGAAATAACAAAGAGTGCTTTAGTAATTAATTTTTGTATTTATTCTCTCCCATAAATTAAAGAAGAAAGTAGGACAGAAGATACGACATGGGGGAACTTGGGATAGAAAGGGATTCATCTGAACTTTCTTGTCGAAAAATTACGGTATATATAATGGATGTTGAATTCCATTTGACTTCAATCTTAGCTCCGTCACATCAAATAGGAGAATTATGATATTCTTATGCATTTAAATAACTCGAATAATTTTGTTAAAGAGGCAAAAAAGAGCTCTAAGGGAAAAAGGAAGAGCGTGACAAATTTACGTATTTTAGTGTAAGTTCGGTTTTATTGAAAATAGAATCTTATAAAAGGGGCTTTTTTCTTGCCAAGCTAATTATAGTATGAAACCAAAAAATTATTTATATAAAGAAATATCAATAAAATTGGCCATGAGAAATTTGTTTGTAGTTGCACATGAAAATAGAATCCGCAAAGCAAGCTTCGTGTCATTAGGTACATTGTCATATGATTCATAAATATTCAACAAATTGCAACCAGTAAAGCTGACAACAAAGAAAGGATAAGAGTTCCCTCCCGAATTTGCCTTGCTCACCTTTAACATGCTCGAATCCGTGAACGTGAATTGTGCAAGGGCTTTTTTATACGGTAAAGGTCCAATATGCCCTTAAACAATGTGATATTGAACGAATTTATCCGTCGTTAATACTTTGGCACAAATATACTTCTAAAGTTCCATACTTATTATTCCCATGCGCATACTTTCAGAGCATATTTGGCTCATTAAGTTCTTAAGCTTTGTTGTTGATTTATCTCATTTGATCCATCATAATATAATAAAAGTTTGCTTGATAAAATCCCCTCAAGTTGTAACACTCCGTAAATTCGACTTAGGTATGAATGAATTAAATGAGTATTAAGGTTATATTTTGAACATGTAAAGTCACATCAGGATGAGTACCAGTGAGAATAGTATTTCAAAATCAAGGTGAAAAGTAAGGTGCGTAAGATTTTATAAAATCGATTAAGTTTACAGAAGGTCTGCCTTAAAGCAAATTCTAATAAAAATGTGTAAGCAATTGGAAAGAACTCAAAGCATGAAAGTTGTAAGCCTTTGAAATAGCTTTCTAACGATATATTATGGACATCGAACGGATCTATGTGGAAAAAGTTATGATAAAATTATTAAAGATATACTACCCAATTATTTTAGCGGGCAGCGAAATGATCTCACTTTGCCAAAGTAGACGCGATTTTTGTCTTCCCTTGAATGCAATAGACAGCGAAGCGAGGACATTTCGCTAGAGTAGACGCGCCCCAGTCCCCAGCTCTTTTAAGCCAATTTTAGGGTTCATTTTTCCTTATTTCTTTTGGACGAATTTTGGGGTCTTCTCCCACCTTCTCAAGGCCTCCAACCCCACTCATCTTCAAGGTAAGTAATCTTCATTAATTTGGTGTGAAATTCTATCATTATTACACTAGTATTGATAAAATCTACTTATAAAACACATAGATCTTTAAGAAATTCCTTCAAGAACTAATGAGGGTTTTGCAAGATTTCTAAGGTAATCCTATACCCTTAGACTTATATGTATGAATTAATTATGGGTATATGAGTGTGAATTAAGTATTGAGACTCTTGGTGTGGTGATTAGAAGCCATAAGTTTCGAATATAAATACATAATTAATATAGAGATTGGAAGGTGATTATTTTATGGAATTTTGTTGGTTGGGTGTAGATAAATTGTCATACATGTGATGTTGGAAGTTATAAATTAGTTAATCTAATGGTGGGATAAATTATTGGTGAATGGTGATAGCTGGATAAACTAATTATATGGTGGTGAGATGTAGAGATTTATGCCTAAAAGATGTTTGATAATATGCCTAAATGCAAGTTATGAAATTTATTACTAATATTGGTTGCATTAGATATTACTATTGTAGATTGAAAGTTCTTAGTATTATGGTTCATTGTAGTAGCACTAATGGGCGAAATTGAGGTATGTGAGGCTAACTCTCTATGTTTGAAAATGTTAATAATTCTCCGTACACTACGTTTCTTTTACGACGTATCAATTGCCTCATAAATATAGTTAAGCCTAGTTCCTTGAATAGTTGTAGAACTTTTATTCTCTAGCTTCATAACGCGTTCATGACTTTCATTCTAAACGTTGTTAGCTCAGGTCGTATTCAATATAGACTTGGGTTTGATGTCCCTAAGTCTCGGTATAGCTTACTCATCATGTCATAAACAGCTGAAGTTTCAGTGTTCATAATCAGTTCAAGAATACATTTCTCATTCTAGTCCTATTCAGTATTCTAGTATTATATAACTCAGTATGATTCAATATTCCAGTATTATGTAACTCGGTATGATTCAGTATTCTAGTATTATTACTCAATGTGATCTAGTATTCGGGTATCACGTAACTCAACATGGTTCAGTATTTCAGCATCATGTATTTCAGTATGATTCTCAGTTCCTGATTTCAAATTCCTGAATGTTGAACACCTGTATTTGGGCCTGAGGCCGTAGTTTATATGTTTTATGCATGCTTAGGCCTAAAGCCGTAGTTATGCTTTATACACGTTTGGGCTTGAGGCTGTAGTTTATGCTTTATGCATTTTTTGGCTTGAGGCCATAGTTATGTATACGTATACTTGTGCCTGAGGTCGTAGCATGTGCACATATATATTGGGCCTGAGGCCGCAGCTTATTCACATAAACAGGTTGTTCATCATTCAGAAGAGGGAGTATTCATATCCTTACTTCCTTTATTCAGTTCAGTTATTAGTTATCAATTATCAGTTCAGTTATCAATTATCTTTTTAGTTAGCACTTCAGTTATCAGTTATCAGCTATCTTTTCAATTATCAGTTCAGTTACCAGTTCTCACTTCAGTTTCAGTTTCAATAGTTATTATTTCAGTTATCAATTATAAATTTTCAATTATCAGTTTACTTTCAGTTTCAACATTTATAATTCTTTCTTCAAGTTATTTTACATACCAGTACAATTCAAATATACTGATATCCCTTTTACCCAGGGCTTATATCTCACGATGCAGGTAATGATTTACAGGTTTATAATTCAGAGCGCTAGGATTCTCGTACTAGCTATTTGGTGATCCACAGTTCTTTCGGGGCGTTATCATTACATTACGGTCTTCACCATTTTCAGACAATCAGTATTTTCAGTATTTTATTAGAGGTTTTATATACTAGAGTAACAGTTAGACAAAGTTTCTGGGTTTTCATGTTAAGTTATGTTGGCTACAAATATATTTCAGAATTGTATTAGTATTTCCACACTTAGCATCCAGACTTTTAGTATATCAACATGTGTTAGTTTATCTTCCGCATTCAGTATGTTAGGATATCACATATTGATTCAGCCAGCCAGTTGATTCGCTCGATCATATGTAGTCAGACACCGAGTGACGCGTTATATCCAGGCCCAATTCGGGGCATGACACAAGTCTATTATTTTTTATATGTAAATCTTAAATATGAACAAAGAGGATCAAAGAGTGAAAAAATCTAAAACCAAAATATACATAGTGGACAACCAATTTGAAAGGTTCCTCTTCCAACAAATGGTTTAGATTTTTCTACACTTTGCTTCTCTTTGTTCCTAAATCATGTTTCTCTTTGTTCCTAAGTAAAGTGTATCATGTTTTATTTTTATGGGGCAAGTAAATAATTTATTTTTTGTAATTGCGTTGAGATTCAACACGTTTAATGGATGCAGTGGATTCATTTATTGCATATGATTGTTAGACTTGTCTATTGTATTATTACGCCGAGAGTGACTATTTAGTGGTATTTTGAGGCGTATGAAGTTATAAAGACATATATTGATATAGTTGTTCCAACAAGTGATTTATATTTTTCTACATTTTGCTTCTTTTCGTTCGTATAAGATTTACAAAAGGGAAACAATCAGTTTGAAGAAAATTTTATCATTAGAAACTTCCATTATATTGCTATTAACCAAACAAGATAACTCAATTACAAAAGCTTAAGAACTTTAATGGGTCAAATATACCTTCAAAGTATACGTGGTCGTGCCAAGCATACTCTCCATATGGGACCTTTTAAATTAAGAGTATATTTGGAGCAAGTATTGGAATGGAAAAGTGCATGTATGTGCCAAAGTATTAATGACATGCAAATCCACTTAATTTCACATAGTTCAGAATATATTTGGACCTTTTTAATTTTTTATATTGGTCGTATGCGGATCAATTGTATGCATATCAATTGTGTAATGGCCTAGTCTAGTCGTGATACTATTTACTTTGGGCCTAAGTCGACACCACTTTAAAGTGCGTCACTAGGGTCTAAGACTTGCTTTCTTATACCTAGCATATTTTATGTGTTTTAATGAAGTGGAATTCGCTTGGGGGAATCACAAACACCCTCTTTAGAGAATTACCGTCCTTGCGTTTGCCGCAATCATCCAAGATTGCATGATGAGTGTCTCTGATATCATATATAATAATCCAGTCTATCAGTGATAATAACGGCTTCGGCCATAGTGATATTATCTCTCTAAGTTTTGCCGATGTGGGACTTTTCTGGGATGTCATAGACGTTCAATCAATACTATTATCTTGTACCAACACATACACCGAATACTTTTGTATGCCCAATCTTAGAAAGATCGGAAAAAATAATTACCTAGTAACTTTTTGTCTCTATTTCACCCACTTATTGAACGTTAATCTACACATTTTTGCTAGGATCGAAAAATAGGTGTCTTGTGGAAGTTAGTAAAGTAACACTTGAACAACGATAAATCAAATAATAAAAGAGAAATATACCAAAAGAGACACAAACATTTAACGTAGTTCGGTCAATTGACCTACATTTACGGTGTGGACGAGTAATTCTCTATATAAAAGAGAGTACAAAATATCAAGAGAACAACCTCACGAATAGGCAAACACAAGTGACACACTAACATTCTTCCCGTAAAGTTCTCCCCCTAAGCACGACTCTCAAATCTCATATGGTTACATTGTATATGTTACTAAATTAGAAGAAAGAATACTCAAAATTATAGAAATCTTAAAATATTTTCTTCGAAGAGAAAGAATTAGCCAAATATAAAATATTTATGTTTTTTATAGCTAAACGGGTTGGAAAAAAAAGTACTTATATTTTCTTTTTAACTTTTCACTTGCCCTTTTAAGAAATCTCTGTTTTCTCCTTCCACTTCCACTTGTTCTGCTTATAAATACACATTCATCACTCTACATTGTCTCAAGCTAACGAGAAAAGAAAAAACAGACCTCAATTTTCTTTAAACTTTCACCTTAAATTATCTCTCATTTCCAAACCAAAATCCCAACAAGATTAAAAAATCCCACAAAAAAATGAGAACAGGAACTGGTTTTACTTCAACTTCATCACCAACAATAAAAGCTACATTTTCCCCGCCGGCGATAGTTCAAAGATCGCCATGGCATTCACCGGTGCCGTATCTCTTCGGCGGATTAGCAGCCATGTTAGGATTAATAGCTTTTGCTCTATTAATATTAGCTTGTTCTTACTGGAAACTCTCTTCTCATTTAAGAGAACATGACGATAATCAGTCACAAGATGATACAGAGGTCGGTGCCGGTGAAAAACCGTCGACCGGAGTTGTGAAGGCGGTGCCGGAGTTTGAAGAGAAGATTGTTGTTATAATGGCTGGAGATTTGAACCCAAGTTTTTTGGCTACGCCTATGTTAATGTTAAGTAAAGGTGGTACTGTTTTAGGTGATTTGAATAAATGTGAGGAAAATTTGGAAAAGGGAAATGATGAAAAGGAGAAATTAGAAGTAGTGATTGAGGTTAGAGAAGAGAGTAATGGAGATTCTCAACAAAGCCATGGACAAAACCAGTGAGCTCAAAATATAGTGTGATCTTTTCTTCTTCTTCTTCTTTTTTTTTTTTTTTTTTGGTTTTATAACCCTTTTTTTTTTCCTTTCTTGAATCTCCTTTTTTGTTTCAATTTCCACTTTTGAGATCACGGGAATTGTAAATTATTGGTTGTGATGAGAAAGAGTGTATATTTTTTTTCTATTATTCTATTCGCTGTTCCATTTTATGTTTTATTACGTTTTTGGTTTCTATATGGTAGTATTTGATATTTTTATTGTATTGAGACTCGACTAATAGTCTGTTTGTCCAACGAAAGAGTATAAGTGGGTGTGTGGGGGAGCCGTTGTAGTGTTCTCTCTGCCTTGGCTATACCATCACTCTATGTGCCTCCATACGCTAGCCTCATAAGTTTTTAAAATTAGTTTATTTGGATGAGTGTTTTTTTAAAATATTTTTCAAAAAAAAGTGAAACAGTTTATGTTTGATTAATTAGTTTAAAAAAATATTTTTCAGTAGTAATTAGTATATGAAAAAGCTTTCAAAAATTATTTTTAAGTGTATTTTTTTTAAAGTATTCATAACAGTATGTTTTGGAAAAATTATTTTTTTCTGCTTTTCAAAAATTATTTCTATATCTATTTTAAAGTATATTTTTTCTTCCTAAAAACTTGACCAAACATCTCAATTTTTTTTTTAAAAAAAAAAACACTTTTGCCCATAAAAAAATGTAAGCTATAAATTTGATTGTGTAAGAAGTCTTACCTTGGAAGATAAAACATTCCAAAACAAAAGTGTCTCTTTACATAGAACGTGTTCCATTTTATATGACTATATGTAGAAACTCTTTAAATTAATTTTTTTTGTATTATAGTGTGGTCGTACAAATTTGTGGGGTGCTTAAGACTAAGTAGCGTAAATTTTAAGAATATTTTTGGCATGTGCCAAATATTTATCTTTCTTTATAGACTTTGTATTCGTTTAAATATCACGATATTAAAATAAATGAAATGGAGGAAGTATGTATATATATATATATATATATATATATATATATACCATTTTTGTTAACGGAAGTGGCATGAAATGAGCATTTTTTAACTAATAGCATGAATAGACCATTTTTGAAAGTTGAGTGGCATTTTTAGGTCTTTTTCGCTTAAAAATAAATAACTTAGCAATCAATTTGGAAGAGTTGAGTTTGTATGGGTCAAAATTAGATCAGAGAAATTCGTCACGAGCTCGTGGTCATGGCCGTGGTCAGATAGGCCAAAATCGAACCATCATCAATGGTCGTGATCGGACATGCCAAGGTCGGACCGTCATCAAATATCTAATTTGCTTTGGAAAACTCAATAGGAATATTCTACCGAATATTCCTTGTAAATTGTACCTTTTGTTAGGATTTTCTATGAGGATCCCCTTATAAATAAGAGGAGAGGACTTCCTAAAAAGGGTAAGGGCCCTCTCTCCCTTTCCCTTTTTCTAGAAAATATGTAAACACAACTCTCCAAAGAAAGAAAAGGATATGTAATCCAATACCTTCATCAGATCCAAAAAGGGTCATGAAGTTCTTGCATTTGTCTACCATTCATCTTTATGAAAAGAAAGAAGATTCATCTCACCGAAGATCGAGTGAACCATTTTCTTTATTCATTTTTTTATTATTTAATGCATCTTTCTTTATGCCATTAAATATGGTCATAATCGCCATCAATATTTATATTCGTCAATATCTTTTAAATTGTATTATTCATCTCGGATCTAAAGTTAATTATTCTTAACTAGGATTTACCCGTTCATTTTTTTTGATTGATTTTCTTAAAAAATATTTAACAACTTTTGAGTTAAACAATTGGCGCTGTCTGTGGGGATATTCAAGTTAAAATTTTAGTTTCCTTTAGATCCAAAATTACATAATCCTTTCGGTTAAAAAGTCTTAGGTTACTGTCTTAAAAGGAGATTTGCAAGAGTCTTTTTGGTAAAAATCTCTCTTAAAAGTGAATAATGACTCACCATTGATGGAACGATTTGTTTCTTATCAACTACGTTCCTCGATTGTTTGCTAATATTCAATTAAGGATTCGGTAAATCCTTTTAATTGCTTGCTGCCTATTGTCAGAAATCATTAACAGCATAGTTTCACATGTTATATTGTGCTTTAAGGATTTTATTGAGGTAACTAATGCAAAAGTTAATTACTAGGCAATTGAAACAACACAAACTCATCTACGTACTCTTTTCTTTTGTTCGAGAAAGTTATCAAATAGTTAATCATGTTTTTGGGAAAGATTGTGGATGCAATCACTGGAAAAAGACGACGAAAAAAAGAGGGTCTCTCTCGAATTGATCGGTTCTGTTCATGTTGATCCTGATACTACCCAGCTTTCTCCAACTGGAGTTTAGCTAAATCCAGGACATGCCACACCCATTTCAGTTCCAGCGGGTTGGTCAGATCGATTGTGGGTCGTCGAAAAAGATCAAAACTTTCACCTGAGTTCACTGCTCAAAACTTTCACCATAGACATAAAACTTTATTAAAGCGGATAGCCATGCCAAATTGGAAGCGGCCACTAAAAGCATAACCAGATAAAGGAACGTGATCAAACTGAGGTAACAAATGCTTTTATTTTGTTTTAACTAATTATTTCCGTAGATGAATAGAAGCGGGAGCATTGTCTGAGATACACAAACAGGAAATACATCATATTATCCCATACAAACAAAATTAAGCAAACTGGGACTCCCCCAGGAAATACATCATATTCTCCAATTCAAACAAAATTGAGCAAACTGGGACTCCCCCAGGAAATACATCATATTCTCCAATGCAAGTAAAATTAAGAAAACTGAGTAACAAGCTAAGCGCCTTCGCCATCAAAGTTTGGTAAGTTCGACCTTGTTTGAACTGGAACTCAGGCTAAGTACCTTCGCCATCAACGTTTGATAAGTTCGACCTCATTCGAACTGGGACTCAGGCTAAGTTCATTCGCCATCAAAGATTGATAAATTCGACCTTGTTCGAACTGGGACTCAAACTAAGTGTCTTCGCTATCAAAGTTTGATAAGTTCAACCTCGTTCGAATTGGGACTCAGGCTAAGTGCCTTCACCATCAAAGTTTGATAAGTTCGACCTCGTTCGAACTAGGACTCAGTCTAAGCTCCTTCGCCATCAAAGTTTGATAAGTTCAACCTCATTCGAACTGGGACTTAGGCTAAGTGTTTTCGCCATCAAAGTTTGATAAGTTCGACATCATTCGAACTGGGACTCAGGCTCTGTGCCTTCGCCATCAAAGTTTGATAAGTTCGACCTCGTTCGGACTGGGACTCAGGCTAAGTGCCTTCCCCATAAAAGTTTGATAAGTTCGACCTCGTTCGCACTGGATTAAGGCCAAAGGCCTTCTCCAAAATAAGAGTTCGACTTCGTTCGAACTACAACAGGTTAACATTTCGATAAGTTGAAATAACACCCTTTAAGACCAAAGGCCTTCTCCAAAAAGAAAAGTCCGACCTTGCTCGAACTACAACGGGTTAACATTTTGATAAGTCGAAATAACACCCTTTAAGGCCAAAGGCCTTCTCCAAAAAGAAGAGTTCGACCTCGCTCGAACTACAACAGGTTAACATTTTGATAACTCGAAATTGCACCCTTTAAGGCCAAAGGCTTTCTCCAAAAAGAAGAGTCCGACCTCGCTCAAACTACAATGGGTTAACATTTCGATAATTCGAAATAACACCCTTTAAGGCCAAGGGCCTTTGCCAAAAAGAAGAATTAAACATAGATCGAATTACGACGGGTTAACATTTCGATAAATCGAAATAACACCCTTTAAGTCCAAAGGCCTTCTCCAAAAAGAAAAGTTTGACCTTTCCCGAACTACAATGGGTTAACATTCCGATAAGTCGAAATAACACCCTTTAAGGCCAAAGGCCTTCTCCAAAAAGAAGAGTTTGACCTCGCTCAAACTGCAACGGTTTAACATTTTGATAAGTCGAAATAATACTCTTTAAGGCTAAGGGACTTCGCCAAAAATGAAGAACTCGACATCGATTGAATTGCGACGGGTTAACTTTTGATAAGTCGAAATAACACCCTTTAAGGCCAAAGACCTTCTCCAAAAAGAAGAGTTCGACCTCGCTCGAACTACAACATGTTAACATTGATAAGCCGAAATAACACCATTTAAGGCTAAAGGACTTCTCCAAAAAGAAGAGTTCGACCTCGCTCGAACTACAACGGTTAACATTTCGGTAAGTCGAAATAACACACTTTAAGGCCAAAGGCCTTCTCAAAAAAAAAAAGATTTCAACCTCGCTCGAACTACAACGGGTTAACATTTTGATAAGTCGAAATAACACCCTTTAAGGCCAAGGGCCTTCGCCAAAAAAGAAGAATTCGACATCGATCGAATTACGACGGGTTAATAGTTCGATAAGTCAAAATAACACCCTTTACGGCCAACGGCCTTCTCCAAAAAGAAGATTCCAATCTCGCTCGAACTACAACAGGTTAACATTTTGATAAGTCAAAATAACACCCTTTAAGGCCAAGGGACTTTGCCAAAAAGAAGAATTCGGCATCAATCGAATTACGACGAGTTAACATTTTGATAAGCCGAAATAACACCCTTTAAGGCCAAAGGCCTTCTCCAAAATGAAGAGTTCTCCCTCACTCGAACTACAACGTGTTAACATTTTGATAAGTCGAAATAACAACCTTTAAGGCCAAGGGCCTTCGCCAAAAAATAAGAATTCGACATCGATCAAATTACGACAGGTTAACATTTCGATAAGTCGAAATAACACCCTTTAAGGCCAAAGGCCTTCTCCAAAAAAAAAAAAAAGAGTTCGACCTCGCTCGAACTACAATGGGTTAACATTCCGTTAATTCGAAATAACACCCTTTAAGGCCAAAGGCCTTCGCCAAAAAAGAAGAATTCGACATTGATCGAACTACAAGGGGTTAAAATTTTGATAGTCCGAAATAACGCCCTTTAAGGCCAAGGGCCTTCGCCAAAAAAGAAGAATTCGACATCGATCAAATTACAATGGGTTAACATTTCGATAATTCGAAATAACACCCTTTAAGGCCAAACGCCTTCTCCAAAAAAAGGAGTTCGAACTCGCTCGAATTACAACGGTTTAACATTTTGATAAGTCGAAATAACACCCTTTAAGGCTAAGGGCCTTCACCAAAAAGGAAGAATTCAACATCGATCGAACTACAATGGGTTAATATTTTGATAAGTCAAAATAACACCCTTTAAGGCCATGGGCCTTCGCCAAAAAAAAAAAAGAATTTGACATCGAACGAATTACGACGGGTTAACATTTCGCGAAGTCGAAATAATACCCTTTAAGGCCAAAGGCCTTCTCCAAAAAGAAGAGTTCGACCTCACTCGAATTACAACGGGTTAATATTTAGATAAGTCAAAATAACAACCTTTAAGGCCAAGGGCCTTCGCCAAAAAAAGAAGAATTCGACATCGATCGAATTATGACGGGTTAATATTTTAATAAGTCGAAATAACAACCATTTTGGCCAAAGGCCTTCTCCTAAAAGAAGAGTTTGACCTCGCTCGAATTACAACGGGTTAACATTTTGTCCTTAGCTCGAAATAACACCCCTATAGACAAGGGCCAGTACTAAAAGGAAGGATTCGACCTCGATCGACATCACAATTATTTCTATAATAACTTGCATCCATGGAACCTGGATTAGATTCACCACCACCATTAATAGTGAAATACATGGAGAAATAAATAAGTTACGCACTTAATTATAGTGACCTAAATATTTTTAGTACTTGTAAGCCCACTAATGGTATATATCTTGATTTGATGCAACAAGCTTTCAAACCGTATGATTTGTTTTGGAAAACTTGGGTCCTGGTCTTTTTTATGAACCTTTTGGAAACGGATCAGGATGTTTACACAACTTGCTATAAAGCGACGTCTTCCCCCTAGGAGGGCACATAAACATTGCCTCTGTCATTTCAACCTCCCCATCTAAATTTCTTGAACTACGATCAATAAAGTCCGCTCAACGATCTCGACCAAGAGGCAACCTCGATAAGCAGAGGGACTAATTGTATGAGTCAAAATTAGATCAAAAACATTCATCACGAGATCATGGTCGGATAGGACAAGGTCGGACCGTCATCAATGGTCGTGGTCGGACATGCCAAGGTCGAACCGTCATTAAATATCTAGTTTGCTTTGGAAAACGCAAAAGGAATATTCTACCGAATATTTCCTATAAATTGTACCTTTTTTTAGGATTTTCTATGAACATCCTCCTTCATAAATAAGAGGAGAGGACTTTCCGAAAAGGAGAGGGGCCCTCTCTTCCTCTCTTTTTTTTCTAGAAAATATGTAAACACACCTCTCCAAAGAAAGAAAAGGATATGTAATTGTGAGCACGTGATTTTTGCCTTACTTGAGAAGTACTCCCAGAAAATTCAAAAAAAAAAATATAAAAATAGCTTCGTGTTGGGTATGATTTTTGTGATTTTGTGTTATTTTATCTTTTGTGTGCACGTTTATTTATTTAAATTAAAAAAATACAAAAAAAATATATATGCTAAGTTTTGCATTTTTAGTGTTTGATATCGAAGTCATGTGACTTACATTTTTGGGTGATATGTAATTATGTACGTTAATGGTAGTAAAAGATAGCGGTGTTATAGGTTAGTATATATACATATGTGTGTATGTATATATATATATGTATATATATACATATATATATATATATATATACACATACACATATAATACATCATGAAGATCCGATCTGGGCCAAATCCAGTCTAAAAGCCAGGCCCAAACGGATTTCTTCTAATCCAGCCCAAAATACCCGTCCGGCTTCAGCCTGTGTAACACTTGATCCGGACCGTTGGATTTTATTATCCAACGGCCCAGATTAATCCTTTAATTCTAATATACATTCAGCCTATGACTTGACCAAACGACGTTGTTTGGTTTAAGTGAGGGGATCCTGATCGTTGATCGTAAATGATCCAACGATCAGGATTTAATCTCATCTCTCGTATATAAGGTTCATTCCATACCCCGCCCCCCCAAGCCAGACCCCCCCCTCTCCCTTCATCTCCCTCAGGAGCCGCCCCCGTCGCCACCGTCCGCCGCCGCCGGAAATCGCCTCACGGCGGTTCCGGTAGGCCAATCACCCCCAAATTAACACCGTAGCTTCCCCTTCTCCCCCTCTACACGAATCCTTTACCCATCTTACTCGAATCGCTGTCGAACTCTTCGAATCTTCATTTGAAGATTCGAGTCAAACTCGAACCTATGCCAAATCACCCCAAATTCACACCACAGTCTCCCCACACCTCCCCCACACTCCCATTGACATTGGTTTGCTTCGAATCTAACCAAAAATACAAAAGCCCCAAATCCGAGCCCAAGAACCCTAATTTTTGAAGTAACTCAATTCAAGCCGGGTTAGCCGCAATTGAAGTCCAAGGGACTTTAGTCCAGGTGTTCTCAATCGAGAACATCTTGATTAAAGCCCGTTTGGCTTCAATAATTCCGAGTCTTAGCTCGAAGCTTGGTCGGCAGTTTCCTTATGAGGTATTCATTCCTTCTTTGGTCAATTTAATTCGATTTTTGTGAATATGTGTGTTGATTTATTCATTGTTTCAATTCTCATCTAGCATGCTTCTCATTTCTCATAACAATCGATTTGTTCTCCTCCTTTGAGGCCTTTTTATTTGGCCAATTCCCTCTGTTTTTAGTTGTTAAGATGAATCATAGGTTCAATGTGATTAAAGTCGTCAGGGAAATAGTTCGTAATATTAATCCCTTGAATCTGCCTGATGCAATTCACTGGTGTAGAACTTGTTACTGTTTGATTCAGATTAAAGGGGGATAATTGGTTGTAGCTAATAGGTTAATTGTTTAATCACAAGGGCTAGTGGAACTGAGCACTGCAGGGCATCCCACTGAGGCTCCTGCCACCAGCATTGTTTAATGCTGAGTCCATACTTTGGACAGTAGACAGTGGGTTTTGCAGGGAATATGATGGGTTGGGAAGTCAGGGTAGGGGGTAACCTTAGGGGCAGGTGTTCTGGAGGGACTTTTAGCTATAAATATAGCATCAAACTGAACCTATAGGGGATACATTGATAGGGATTCATACAGACTTGAGAGGAGACTTGAGAGGATAAACACATATTCATAGATACATATAGACACTTGAGAGGATACCTGAGAGTAACTAGAGCACCTGAAGAAAAATAGATACAAGGATACACATATAGGAAGATACAGAGAAAGGCTACTGTTTTCATTGGTTTGGAGTCACTGTTTCATCGAGTTTTCTTGGCTACTGTCTGGCTGGTTCTTCTGTTAGTTGTTGTTGCTGTGTTATTGTGGCTACTGCCACCGGTTGTGGTCGTGTGTGCTGATATTGCTGCCTGGTTGTTTGGGGTTGCTTTTGGTCTATTGGTGGCTGGTCTGTTAGTGTTTGCTGCCTGGGGTTTGGTCTTTTGATTGCTGCCTGGCTGTGTGTTGTTACTGCTTGGTTCAAATATTGTTGTTAGTCCTTATTGTTGTTGCTGTGGTGTTCAATTGAGGCTGTTGGTCAGTAGTTTATTGCTCTTGGTCGTTTTGGTTGCTGGCTGATCTATAGTTTGCTGCCTGGTTTGGTTGTTGCTGTGGTTTCATTATTTTGTGGTTGTGCTACTTAACTGTAATGGCCATTTGATTGCTGCCTGGCCATTACTGTTCCATTAGTCCATTAGTTGGTAGAGTTTGAAGAATTTGATCACTGTTTGGTTTGTTGGGATTATTAGCTGGTTCACCATTTGTTTTGGTGTGGAGTTGTTGCTGTTACTGTTCCTGTTACTGTTGCGGCATTACCATCGCTCACTCTTCTTTGTTCTTTCACATTCCAGGTACACATCTCTGTTATTGTAATTCCCTGGTTCAAAAAGAATGAAGCCTGAAGTTTATGTTTGAAGTCTGTTGAATCATGTAGTCGTCCAAAGTCTATGCTTGATTACATTCTGTTACTGTCTAATTAAATTTGTATTGCTAGTTTTGTTATGGAAAATGTAGCTAGACCAAAGATACACTATCATTAGCTATGCACGTAAACCCGAATTAGTCTGTTGTATCTCTGTTCAATCTTCCCTACTCATGTGTGTAATCTCCAAACCTGTTAAATGATAGACCTTATGTTACAAGCAAGATTAGCTAGGGAATTGTTACTCAACGGAATGACGTAATTAGATTAAAAAGAGTCGGGGGTGCATTTCATGTGACCCGACCCCAATTTTGGGCAAGAATAAACAAAGCATGTTAAGAACCACAGGTGCATTTCATGTGATGTGGTTCGTAGCAAGTTTTAAGTAATTTGGAATCAACTCTTAAGTAAGATACAGTGGGATGTAGTTCGCTTTAGATTTGAATCGAAGGTACGCCTCGCCCAATAGTTACACTAATCACATAGCCGTCATAAATGTACATATAAATGCTTAGATTTCGAGATGCGTCGTTTCTTAACGAATATCACGCCTTTCTCAACAGTGTAAATAAGTAGTCGATCCGGGTGCATATTTTAGTTGTACCTTGTTTCTTTTAATACGGGTGTGCATTTCATGTGACCCAAATCCAAACCCCGAAATGTTGAATAAGAATATGTTGAGGATCCGGGTGCATTTCATGTGACGTGATTCGAAAGCATATTTTTAAGCAACTTTCTCTTTCGTAAATCACAACCAATCATAAAAGCGGTAAAGGGGTGTTAACTTGCACTAAGTACATAATTGTAAAAAGCAGACGGATAAGCCAAACACGACAGTTGAGCGACCGTGCTAGAACCACGGAATTCGGGAATGCCTAATACCTTCTCTCCCGGGTTAATAGAATTCCTTATCCGGATTTCTGGTTCGCGGACCGTTAAATAGAGTCATTCTTTTCCTCGATTCGGGATTTAACCGGTGACTTGGGACACCATAAATCTCCCAAGTGGCGACTCTGAAATAATTAAAATAAATCCCATCTCGATTGTCCTTTAATTGGAAAAACTCTTTGCACCTTTGCGGGTGCGTAAAAAAGAGGTGTGACAGCTCTGGCGACTCTGCTGGGGACGTTATTAGAATTCGAGCTCGGAATAACTGTTGTATTTGGCATATTTTATTATCTGATTTTTTCATGTTGGCATCAATGTGCAAAATGTTGTTTTTACTGCTTTGATATTGTGTGAACTGTACATATAAATTGTGCCGGAACCAATCTCCTCTCTGAGTCTTCTAAATCATGAAGAAGGGTGCACTTCGTGTGACTTCTTTTCTGTATAGTGTCTAATTCCCATTTTAGAACGAGGTTTGGATAAGTTGCAAAACCGGTGAAGCTTCTGTATTCCCGGGTTGCTGCCTCCTCCTCGGCTCGAGCTGTCCGCTCGGGTAAGCCAAGTCTAGAACAGATAAACCCATGTTTTTAAACCTAGAATAACAAAGCTTCATGCCGGATCCCTAGTAGGAAACGTTTATTTGCATCATGTCGCATTTCGGCTTAGGGGACTCAACACAGGGGTTGGGTCCGTCTAGGACAGGTGACCTGAAATGAACAGACTATCCTGCTGCATCCTGTTTTTCTTGCGAAAAAAAAAAAAAAAAAAAAAAAAAAAAAAAAAAAAAAAAAAAAAAAAAAAAAAAAAAAAAAAAAAAAAAAATGTGTGTGTTTTACTCTTAAGATAGAAATAGCTTATTTGTTTTCCTTTAGTAAAGTGAATAAATAAATAATGCCGTTTGTTTCATCAAAACCGAACTACGTGGGTTTGATTCTCATTGGATGTGAGATACGTAGGCAACCTCCATCAGGTCCAACTTCACCTTTTGAAAAAAATGGCCGAAAAATCAAAACTAACCTTTGTACTAAATAAGTCGGTGACGCTGTTTTTAAAAAATAGCCGAATGTTCCCGAAAGGGACGCCGGAAGGCTAATTTCATATAAACGGCCACCTTTGGGTCAATTTTGATTTCGATCAATTTACCCCACAGCCTTAAAAGCCTTCGTCCCCGAGACGTTGAAAGGCCGTGATTGAAAACTGGATTTTTGTTATTTTTTCAGCAAAACAAAGTTGTTTTCTTATTTAAATCACCTTAATAAATGTGCAGGATGAGCACGAATCAGAATAAATCATTTTCAATCTTTAGTGAGGTCCCTCAGCAGCTCCGTATATGGTGGAACGATTTGGAAGACAATAGCAAAAAGGTCGTAGGGAGAATTTTGGGAGGTTTGGTTGATCTGTTGAATATTGAGCCAAGGGAAGACATCATCAAGGCACTGGTATCTTTCTGGGATCCGACCCGCAATGTGTTCCGTTTTGTTGACTTTGAATTGACGCCCACATTAGAGGAAATTGCGGGCTATGCAGGACTTAATGGGAAATTAAGAGGGCAATACCTACTCTCACCAAGACCGGTATCTCCACATGGGTTTCTGGATCTGCTGAGCATTAGTCGGAAGGTGAAAAATGATGATCTGCTGAAAGGGTGTTGCGACCTCCAATTCTTATATCAACGGTACGGCACTCCTCGGGGTTTTGAAGAGTCAAACCTTGGACTGACTCACGCAGGGAATAGAACCAAGTGGGAGGCCAGACGAATTCTAGCATTCCTAACGACATTCTTGGGGGTTGTGATTTGTCCGCGTGAAGATAAGAAGATAGAGATAAGTCTGGTAGGAATAGCCGATGTTGCAATCAAAAAGACTACCAGCACTGTGGTCCCTTTGGTTTTGTCCGAAATCTATCGAGCCTTGACCGTATGCCGAGAAGGGGGCAATTTCTTCCAAGGTTGCAATCTGTTACTTCAACTATGGATGCAAGAACACCTCCATCACCGAACACAATACATGAACCATGGGTTGACCGGGAAAAAACTGTATCAGGGGTTTCGAAGAACGGATGATGGGTGCTGTATTCCCTGAAGGCGTCGAGGCATGGCTTGCACGACTGAGCTCAATAGAAGCCGATCAGATTGAATGGGCATTCGGGTGGTTACCCGATACCGAAGTAATATATATGGCAGCCGAGGAGTGTTATATCCTTCTGATGGGGATCCGCAGTGTCCAACCATATGTCCCTCACCGTGTATTACGTCAACTAGGGAGGTTTCAGGTTATTCCTACCGATCAAGACCTAAGGAAGTACGCCATTGAGTTGAGCCCGGGAGTTGTCTTCCCGAAGAGAAGGTTAGAAGGCTGTGGCACGAATGTCGGTTCCTCGAGCCTAAAACCATGGTCCGGGAACTATCTAAGGGAGAGGTGGACCCAAAGTACAACGTGTGGTTCGGGAAAAGATTTCAGATTCGTCGGAAATGTTCTAAAAGAGCCCATGTCCAACAGTTCACGGAAGATTCACGGGAACAATGGGATTGGTTAGCAAAGGAGGAGGGGTACAGGACGAGGATTGGCAGGATAGAACAGCAGGTCCGGGACCTCCAATTTGAGAAGAACATGCAAGCTGCCACCGATGAAGGAGACAAAAAGAAGTTGGTACAAGAAAACGACTTCTTGAGAGCTCAAATCCAGCAAATGAAAAGAGATGCTGACAGACAGTCGAGGAGTCGGGCCGACGAAAAATTGATAAGGGGTTTGAGAAGCCAAGTCACCGACATCCAAAGAGAATTGGACGAGTCAAAAGCCCAAATAACGAGGATCCGGGCCAGCTGGAAAAAGGAGGCACATCAACATGCACTTCACCTAAAGCGGGTGGAAGAAGATTACACTGATATCATCACTAACCTGAGGGAAGCAAATGTTGTCCTTAGGGAGCGGGTTTTCAAGCAAGCCCAAGATGCCAGAGCAGACCTCGACCGCTGCCACAATTTGATGGCCCGACCTGCAAGGACAAGTGGATAGGCTCCTAGATCAAGTCACCAACAATGCTCGAAGATTGGGGGCGAAAAACCAGCAAATAGAGCGGCTACTCGGAGAAAGGGACATGATCAAGGATAGAATTGGAGAAATCGGGCACTATGTCACCATGAAGTGCCTAGCTTGTGAACGAATGC
Organism: Nicotiana noctiflora; assembly: GCA_032618575.1. Classification (NCBI taxonomy): domain Eukaryota; kingdom Viridiplantae; phylum Streptophyta; class Magnoliopsida; order Solanales; family Solanaceae; genus Nicotiana; species Nicotiana noctiflora. Next base: position 23,109 of record JASVEL010005242.1, read on the forward strand.
CCCGCGCCGACCTTTTCGCTTCAATTATGGGTTATGTTCATCGGATCATGGAAGAGTTGAGGGAACTGCACAAGGACCTCACACCGAGGCCTGCGGCAAGGCCGAATGATGCCTCGCAGGCCCCCAGGAGTTTTAGGGCATTAGATTTTTGATTGAAAATGTATTTGGAAATTTTGAGTCAAGCTAGTTGGCATTTTTATCTTTACTTTCCCAAGTCGAGCATTTTCTTTTGTTTTGCTGATTTTTGTAAGACGTGTTTTGTAACTACACGGTTTTATTTGATATAAAAGTTACTGAATTTTGCCACAATCTTGTTACCAGAACTACGCTCGGTCTGATTCACGCGGGGTCGTGATACGTAGGCAATCCACATAAGATTCGACCACCACTAAAAAGAAAGAAAAAGAATTCAAAGGCTAAATAACAATAAGGCTTGCAAAGATAGTCGAAAAAGAAAAAAAAAAAAAAAAGAGAAAAAGAAAAAGAAAAAGAAAAAGGGCCGGAATGACGCATGTTAGAGAGTACACGTAGAAAGGGTTATTTGGTTAGGTGCATTGCATCCAACGTGCTATAACATATCTGTCAAACTCGGTGAACTAACAAGTTTGTTGCGTATTCCAGAAAGTTTAGCAGTTGGTTTGACAGAATATCCTGGCTAGCCATCACTACCGTACTAGATCCAAAGGACCAGTTACGGTAAGCATGTCGAGTTCTGGCAAGAGTCTTGAGGAAGAAAAATCCGAGCTACAAATCATGAAAGAAGAGGTAGACCGGTTAAAACAACAGATAACAGAGATGCACCTGGCCCGGGCCAGGGAACAGTCTTCACCAAACCGCCCTACTCTCGCCTCAGCTCCGGAACATCCGCCCATCGATCCTTCAACAAGCGCCCCGAGCTATCCATACTTTCAGGGGGAAAATCCATATGCCACCCACATTCCACCAGCCAAACCAAATCCTCCTCCAGTCACCCCTGTTTTTGTAGCACCTCCACCTGCTCCTCTGCAAAGGCCGGCCAGCGAGCCATATGTTCAGATCCATGACAACTCTTACTATCCTCCGGAGCCTACTTTCAGGGCTCCTGAACCACAATCACATACACCTCACTGGGATAATCCGGCAGAACCGGAAAAACACTTCCAAAGTTCGGAACACGAGGAAGTTGCCAGAAAAGTTAAAAGCCTGGAGCAGTCCTTCAGGAACATGCACGGTTTAGGCAACCAGGTCAGCGTCGCCTATAAGGATCTGTGTCCATTTCCGGACGTCCAGTTGCCAGCAGGATTTAAAATGCCCAAATTCGACCTATACGAGGGGCATGGTGACCCAGTGGCCCACCTGCGGGGGTTTTGCAGTAAAATGAGAGGGGCCGGAGGACGGGACGAGCTTCTGATAGCCTACTTCGGCCAGAGTCCGGGAGGATCGGCGTTGGAGTGGTACACTAGACAGGATCCCAGTAGATGGTTTACGTGGGATGATCTGGCTCAAGCTTTTATCGGCCAGTTCCAATACAATCTTGAGATAATCCCCGACCGCCTATCATTGCTAAAACTAGAGAAGAAGCCTGCTGAAAGCTTCAGGGAATTTGGTTTCCGATGGAGGGAACAGGCGGCCAGGGTAGATCCGCCGATGAGAGAAAGCGAGATGGTGGACTACTTCTTGCAGACATTAGAGCCCACCTACTTCGGACATCTGGTAACGTCCGTAGGCAAATCATTCACTGAGGTGATAAAAATGGGGGGTATGATCGAGGAGGGTTTGAAGGCCAACAAGATCATGAGCTACTCAACACTGAAAGCCACCACCCAGGCTATCCAAAGCGGTACTGGAGGAGTACTGGGGAAAAAGAGGAGAGAGGAAGTGGCGGCCGTCGAGTCCGGGGCATGGTTCAAAAATAGAGGCCCCGCACCCCAATATAGCCCACCCCAGCCTCACCACCAAAATTACCCCCACAACCCATATAGCTACCCGCAACATTACTATCCCGCACCCTGATCCCCATTTTACTGTCCACCATGCACAATCCTATTCTGCACCTCCCGTTCATGCACCGTGGCGTGCACCAAACCCCCAGAACAATCATCCACCCCCAAGAGCTTACAGAAACCCCTCGGGCGCGAGTTTCCGTCCGAACCAGGCATTCAGGGGCGACAGGGCGCCAAGGCCAAAGACTTTCACTCCCTTAGGAGAGTCTTATACCAGTCTGTTCCACCGGTTGAAACAAGTAGGTTTGCTAAATCCGGTTGAAGCTAAGCTACCAAACCCCCTCCCGAAGAACCTGGACCATTCAGTAAATTGTGCTTACTGCTCGGGATGTCCGGGACACGATACAGAAAAGTGTTGGAGGCTAAAGACGGCCATCCAGGAGCTTATTGATACTCGCAGGATTGAAGTCCAGACTCCAACAGAGCCCAACATCAACCAAAACCCGCTTCCAACTCATCATGAGGCCAATATGATCGAGTTGGTACGGGCGGAGGAAGGAAAGGAGAAAGCCTCTCAGACTGTAATGATGATTAAGTCTAGCGGGGCGGGAACGAGAAAAGGGCCAAGCTTTGATGAGTCACCCAGTTGCAAGAAGGACATGCCAGGAGAGTCGGAAGCAGGAAAGGAAAGTGTGAACGAAGTACCGGTGAAGCCGGCCAAGATAGTTGTACCAGGGGCAGCAATCAAGCCCATCCTGATAGTAGCAGGCGTTCGAATGGATCCTTTCATCATCCAGCCGGCAACACAGTTGCCAGTAACTGATAGCCGGGCTGTCCCATGGAATTATGCTCGGATTACAACGACCTACGGAGGAAAGGAGGTGAAAGAGGAAGTTTGTGAAGCCCAAGGGTTGACCCGCTCGGGGAGATGTTTTGCCCTTGCGGAATTGAGGAAGACCACTCCGGCAGTATTGAAAAAGCCGGTCACTGATGAAGAAGCAGAAGAATTCTTGAAAAAGATGAAGCTGCACGACTACTCCGTCTTAGAGCAGTTGAAGAAGACTCCGGCGCAAATATCATTGCTATCCTTGCTGATACATTCTGAAGAACATCGGCACGCATTGATGAAAGTCCTGAATGAGGCACATGTACCGGATAAAATCTCACTGAGCCATTTGGAGAAGATCACCAATAGGATCTTCGAAGCAAATCGGATCACCTTCACCGATGACGAGTTGCCCGAGGAAGGCACTGAGCACAACAGGGCTTTATATCTTACGGTGAAGTGTGAAGAGGCGGTGGTTACCAAAGTCTTGGTCGATAATGGGTCCAGTGCTAACATTTGTCCTCTCTCTACACTGGGCAAATTGAAGGTAGACATCGGCAGGGTACGCGAGAACAGGGTATGTGTCCGAGGGTTCGACGGAGGAGGCAAAGCGTCGGTTGGTGACATAGTGCTAGTCTTGACAATCGGGCCGGTGGAGTTCACCATGGAATTCCAGGTGCTGGACATGGTGGTGTCATATAACCTCCTAATAGGGCGACCATGGATTCATGCCGCAAGAGCAGTTCCATCCAGCTTACACCAGCTCGTCAAGTTTGAATGGGACCAGCAGGAGATCGTCGTCCATGGAGAGAACGATCCACAATCGGGCACCATCATTCCCTTTGTTGAAACAGAAGAAGATGTTGGGCCGTGGGTGTATCAGGTCTGCGATGTGGTGTCCGCCCACCGAGTTCCGGAAGGGGAATGTATTCCCGGCGACAGAACAATTACCGCGGATGTCATGGTGGCGCATGAAATGTTGCGACATGGTTTCGTACCCGGTAAAGGGCTAGGTGCATCTCTGCAAGGAATTATACAACCGGTATCAGTGGTCGAAAACTTGGGAACCTTCGGCTTGGGATTCCAGCCAACCTCAGAGGACATCCGGCGAGCAAAGAGGAGCAAGCAGAAAACATGGATGCTCCCAAAGCCTGTTCCACGCCTTTCCCAATCTTTTGTCAGGTCCGGAGCAAGAGGACATCCAGCGCCAAAGATTCCCGGCCCTACGGTCAGGCCGGACGAAGAGTTCTTCAGGAAGTTCGAAAACCTATTCACAGATGTATGTATGCTCGAAGATGGTGAAGGATCCAGCCATGCCGAGATACAATTTGTGGGACCAAAGGCAAAACTGAATAACTGGAAGGCTACTCCTCTCCCTGTCCGGAAGGAGTCTTGGTAGTTTGTCTTGGATTGTTTTTCTTTCGAAATTTTGTATTGGGGGCTTGTCCCCGGAGTGAAATCCCTTTGTTTTTAGTTCATTTTTGATTTAAGTTTGCAGTTTGTTTTCCCTTTGTACAATTCCCATTAATGAAATGTGGTTCCTTCGCGTCTAATTTTGTTTATCTTTTTCCTTCTTTTTACTTTTCTGAACAGCCTTCTTGCAACTGATCTTAATGATATGGCGTGCTTAAAGATTAATCAACCCAGCCTAGAAAGTCAATCGGGTTTGGAAATAATAACACATGAAATAAGAAGTGACGAGAGTGAGTCAGAGTACGGCGATGATGAAGCCGTAGAGGAAATCGGTGAAGAATTAAGTCACTTCGAGGAAAAACCCAAACCGAACTTAAATGATACTGAGGCCGTTAATCTAGGGAATGCTGATGACGTCAAAGAAACCCGGATAAGTGTCCATATTGAACCCAATCTGAGAGAAGAACTGATCAAAACACTCATGGAGTTTAAAGACATTTTCGCATGGTCGTACGACGACATGCCAGGACTCAACACCGATCTAGTGGTTCATAAATTACCCACTGATCCGGCATATCCTCCCGTCAAGCAAAAACTGCGGAAATTCAAGACGGAGATGAGTGTGAAGATTAAGGAGGAGGTAACCAGGCAGTTGCAGGCGAAAGTCATTCGTGTCACCCGATACCCTGAATGGTTGGCTAACGTAGTACCAGTGCCAAAGAGAGACGGAAAGATCAGGGTATGCGTGGACTATCGCAATCTCAACAAGGCAAGTCCTAAGGATAATTTCCCACTTCCCAATATCCATATCCTAATTGATAATTGCGCCGGACGCGAAATTGGATCCTTTGTGGATTGTTATGCGGGATATCATCAGATTTTGATGGATGAAGAGGACGCAGAAAAGACGGCTTTTATCACACCGTTGGGGACTTATTGCTACCGAGTGATGCCGTTTGGTTTGAAGAATGCAGGGGCAACCTATATGAGGGCGATGACTACGGTATTCCATGATATGATACACAAGGAAATTGAGGTGTACGTGGATGATGTGATCATAAAGTCTAGGCGTCAAGAAGACCATGTTGCCGACCTCAGGAAGTTCTTTCAAAGACTTCGAAGGTACGACATCAAGCTCAATCCGGCCAAATGCGCATTCGGAGTTCCATCGGGAAAGCTGCTAGGATTCATCGTCAGCCGACGGGGCATTGAGTTGGACCCCTCCAAAATTAAGTCCATCCAGGAGTTGCCCCCGCCGAAGAATAAAACAGAGGTAATGAGTCTGTTGGGAAGGTTGAATTACATCAGTAGGTTTATTGCCCAGCTTACGGCAACTTGTGAACCCATATCCCGCCTATTGAAGAAAGACGCTGCGATAGAATGGACGGCAGAATGTCAGGAAGCGTTTGACCGGATCAAAGGGTATCTGTCAAATCCACCCGTACTAGTGCCGCCTGAGCCAGGTAGACCCCTGATTCTTTATCCGACGGTCTTGGAGAATTCGTTTGGCTGCGTACTGGGGCAGCATGATCTTACTGGCAGGAAGGAAAGGGCCATTTACTACCTCAGTAAGAAGTTCACAGTCCACGAGGTCAAGTACACTCATCTAGAAAAGACATGTTGCGCCCTGACTTGGGTAGCCCAAAAGCTGAAACACTACTTGTCTTCTTACACCACTTACCTCATTTCGCGTCTGGATCCATTGAAGTATATTTTCCAGAAACCTATGCCTACAAGGAGGTTAGCAAAATGGCAAATATTACTTACGGAGTTCGACATCATATACGTGACAAGGACGGCTATGAAAGCTCAAGCCCTGGCTGATCACTTAGCTGAAAATCCCGTTGATGACGAATACGAACCTTTGAGGACATATTTTCCAGATGAGGAAGTATTGCAGATTGAGGGGTTGGAACTAACCAAGGATCCAGGATGGAAGCTCTTCTTCGATGGAGCGGCAAACGCAAAAGGAGTCGGAGTAGGGGCTGTGCTCATATCTGAAACAGGACATCATTATCCTGTTACTGCTCAACTGCGTTTTCACTGTACCAATAATATGGCTGAGTACGAGGCATGTATCTTGGGGTTGCGATTAGCGGTGGACATGGATGTACGGGACGTCTTGGTCTTGGGGGACTCGGACCTTCTAGTACATCAGATTCAGGGAGAATGGGAAACCAGAGATTTAAAGCTTATCCCATATCGTCAGTGTTTGCATGATTTGACCAAACGCTTTCGATCGGTAGAATTCAGGCACATCCCAAGGATGCATAATGATGTTGCCGATGCGTTGGCTACTTTAGCATCAATGCTACATCACCCGGACAAGGTTCGTGTCGATCCGTTGCATATCCATGTCCGGAATCAACATGCTTATTGTAATGTGATAGAGGAAGAGGTGGATGGTGAGCCGTGGTTTCATGATGTCAAGGAATACCTCAGGTTAGGAGTATACCCAGAGCAAGCAACTGGAGATCAAAAGCGAGCTATTCGGCGGTTGGCGAACGGATTTTTCCTTAGTGGAGGGGTGCTGTACAAAAGAACCCCAGATTTGGGATTGTTGAGATGTATAGATGCAAGTCAAGCCACAACAGTGATGACAGATATACACTCGGGAGTTTGCGGACCACACATGAGCGGATACGTATTGGCAAAGAAGATTCTTCGAGCAGGATACTATTGGCTCACTATGGAGCGGGATTGTATAAGTTTCGTGCGAAGATGCCATCAGTGTCAGATACACGGAGATTTGATTCATTCTCCGCCGACTGAATTGCATACAATGTCCGCACCATGGCCGTTTGTCGCATGGGGTATGGATGTTATCGGACCTATTGAGCCTGCGGCTTCCAATGGTCACAGGTTCATTCTGGTAACGATCGATTATTTTACCAAGTGGGTAGAGGCCAAAACATTCAAATCAGTGACCAAGAAGGCGGTAGTGGACTTCGTACACTCCCACATCATCTGCAGGTTCGGAATTCCAAAGATGATCATTACAGATAACGGTGCAAATCTTAACAGTGGATTGATGAAAGAGGTATGTCAACAGTTCAAGATTACACACCAAAATTCCACACCGTATCGCCCAAAAGCAAACGGTGCGGTCGAGGCAACAAACAAGAACATAAAGAAGATATTGAGGAAGATGATAGAAGGGTCTAGGCAGTGGCATGAAAAGTTACCATTTGCGCTGTTGGGTTATCGCACTACCGTCCGGACTTCGGTAGGTGCAACTCCTTACTTGTTGGTATACGGGACTGAAGCAGTAATACCCGCAGAAGTTGAGATCCCATCCCTCCGAATTGTCGCTGAAGCTGAGATTGACGATGATGAGTGGGTCAAAACCCGATTAGAGCAATTAAGCTTGATCGATGAAAAAAGATTGACAGCAGTATGTCACGGCCAACTGTATCAAAAGAGAATGGCGAGAGCATATAACAAGAAGGTACGTCCCAGGAAATTTGAAGTGGGACAGCATGTGCTGAAGAGAGTTCTACCCCATCAGGCCGAAGCGAAAGGCAAGTTCGCTCCAAATTGGCAAGGACCTTTTGTGGTAACTAGAGTATTATCCAACGGCGCTCTATGTCTGACTGATGTCGAGGGAAGATGCACCGATATGGCTATCAATTCTGATGCAGCTAAGAGATATTACGTGTAATTCTTCAATGCATTTGTCAACGTTTGGTTTCGTTTGTGTGTATTTGGCATTTTTCGGAGAATGAAATGACAGAGGCAATTTTTCTGCTACCCAAACACTTTAACCTTTGTTTCCCCATTTGAGCCTTAATTTTTCTTTCATATACCCTCTTTCGGAATCATCAAGGAAGATGTGTAACATAATAGAAAAGAAACAAAGAAGTAATACAAGAAAAAGTGAACTACGTTCGACCTGATTCCTCAAGAAGGATACGTAGGCGCCACACGGCTCGGTCATAATAAAATAAAAATCAAAAAATCCCCCAAGCAACAAAACTGGGGCAGAAGTCATTGTTTCGTTTGAAAGATAGTGTGGATTCCGGAAGTTGTAATAAGCTAACCGTCGAGGCTAAACCCCTTTCTTCAGCCTCACGCGCAGAAACCATATCAAGAACCAGAAAGACCTCTCGATCAGTATTTGAGAAGTGCCAAGTCATGTGAATGAAAGCCAAGAGTGACATCCCGACCCTCGATTGAATCCAGGGATGCACAAGCCGAAAGGGGATGACGCTCTAGAGGGAATCTCATGGGTGATACCCCGCCGCAAGGAAAGAAAGCATAAATGAGAGAGTCTTAACGGTGAAAACCCTCGCGGGCACCTTAAGGCGAAGGAAGTTGAGAGAAGTAAAATGAGAGAGTCTTACGGTGAAAACCTTTACGGACACCTTAAGGCGACGGGAGATAGAGAGAAATGAGAGAATCTCATCAGTGAAAACCCTTTGAAGGGCACTGTGAGGTGACAGGATAAGATGGGTACAAGATGCCGGCATGAGACAAGGTTGGGACGTCCGTCTACCTCTAGCAGGACGCGGCATCAGAAAGTGATTGACATGAATAGACTGGGTAGTTTAATCTCAAAGGCGCGGCATAGCATTGGATCAGGCACACATTCAGATAAGTTTTCCTATTTTGAGTTCAGAAAAGTTTTTCTCTTCTTTTGTCATTTGCGGTCAGTGTTCTTTTCTTTTCTTTCATTTTCGAAAATGCATTTTTCAAAGCTTACTACCAAGTCTCCCAAAGCAGTATATTGAAAGTGAATAGGCATGGAACAAGGCAATGAGACAGAAGTCGTTACGATAGTGAGATTGGGATGACAGGCTGAGTGGAAGGTTCGCAAGAATTATGGAGTATGATGGACACATGTGGCATGTCCGAAAGATGATTTCACGCAACGGATCACCGGCTAAAAAGAGTCGGACCAAACCAAAGAGTGGAATAAAAGGAAAGATGAGAGGTCGTTCGTGGAAAAAGCATCTTCCCAAGCAAGCGTCAACGTCGTCCTCAAAGTTCGAAGAGGCCAAGCAGCTGAAAGAAAATGGCCTCAACAAGAGTGGCACGACCACTCGCGGCGTTTTGAAACTAACAATTTTTCTTTGATTTAAAGCAGGAAAAGAGGGTCCGACGGCAGAAAAGCATACCGTCCAGAAGTTTATCACACTGGGGCAGAAAATTTTCTCCTGTTGCGAAAATTTTCTGGAAAGCAAGACTCAGAGGATAAATGTAGAAAGCAACACAAGATGGGGTGATCTTTGAGCCGGGTATCATCTCCAGCCGCTGTTGGAGAAAGAAAAATGGTTTCGGGACTCCCCCAGCAGTATTACATCCTATAATTTGATCAAGGAAACAAAAGCGTGAGTCCCAGAGGAGGTATGGGAAGAAGGAAGAGAATGAGGGGTAAAGGAAACAAAGAATACTTCCTCAGCAGCATCACCCCCCAGCAGGCGAGTAAACAGTTCCAAAAATATCCCCAGCAGCCAGAAGAAAAGTAATACGACCGGGGGAAAGAAATTCCAAGACAGGATAATCCAGAAGAGAAGGTGGTCCGAGAGGTAATGCAGGAACAAGGATAGGGTACAAGAGGCAAAGGAAGGTAATCAAGATAGGATGAAAATCAGTGAAGTAGTAGTTGAAGTCAGGGAACCCGCCTGAAGAATGGAGTGGCGATTTAATTTTGAAGTTGTAGTTGAAGTCAGGGAGCCCGCCTGAAGAATGGAGTGGCGATTTATTTTGAAGTTATAGTTGAAGTCAGGGAGCCCGCCTGGAGAATGGAGTGGCGATTTAATTTTGAAGTTGTAGTTGAAGTCAGGGAGCCCGCCTGAAGAATGGAGTGGCGATTTATTTTGAAGTTATAGTTGAAGTCAGGGAGCCCGCCTGGAGAATGGAGTGGCGATTTAATTTTGAAGTAGTAGTTGAAGTCAGGGAGCCCGCCTGGAGAATGGAGTGGCGATTTAATTTTGAAGTAGTAGTTGAAGTCAGGGAGCCCGCCCGAAGAATGGAGTGGCGATTTATTTTGAAGTTATAGTTGAAGTCGGGGAGCCCGCCCGGAGAATGGAGTGGCGATTTAATTTTGAAGTAGTAGTTGAAGTCGGGGAGCCCGCCCGGAGAACGGAGTGGCGATTTAATTTTGAAGTAGTAGTTGAAGTCGGGAAGCCCGCCCGGAGAATGGAGTGGCGATTTAACTTTAAAGTTGTAGTTGAAGTCGGGGAGCCCGCCCGGAGAATGGAGTGGCGATTTAATTTTGAAGTAGTAGTTGAAGTCGGGAGCCCGCCCGGAGAATGGAGTGGCGATTTAATTTTGAAGTAGTAGTCGAAGTCGGAAGCCCGCCCGAAGAATGGAGTGGCGATTTATTTTGAAGTTATAGCTGAAGTCGGGGAGCCCGCCCGGAGAATGGAGTGGCGATTTAACTTTGAAGTTGTAGTTGAAGTCAGGGAGCCCGCCTGGAGAACGGAGTGGCGATTTAGTTTTGAAGTTATAGTTGAAGTCAGGGAGCCCGCCTGGAGAATGGAGTGGCGATCTGTTTTAATTTGGTAGAGAAAAGCGGTAGAATGTAACAAAAATCTTCGGCATGAATCCAAGTTCGTAAGAAGAGACGAAGCATCAGAAGGAACGCCAAGTCAGACAAGATGGCAAGGAGCGCGACAAGATCAAGTTAAAAAGGATAGATAAGAACTTGTAGTACTGTAACTTAGTCTAGCTCCTTGTTTTTGTTGCTTAGCGCGGTGTAACAAGGAAATCAGCTAAGCAGTGGTAACAGCAGTAACAGCGGCAACAGCAGTAACAGCGAGATCGCAACAAGCATGGTAGTCCCAGCTACCAGAACTTCCCGAACTACATTGACCTGATTCCCTTTTAGCCAGGGGATATGTAGGAGACCTTTGAAGCAAGGTTCGGTCAAAACTTTTCCAAAATGCTTCATACGGAGTGTTCGAATGGGCAAAAATCGCTTATATCTGCTCATTTATCTTTGCACGAAAACTCTGCGTGTTTACGCGCAAAGAGGGGCAGCTGTGAGCACGTGATTTTTGCCTTACTTGAGAAGTACTCCCAGAAAATTCAAAAAAAAAAATATAAAAATAGCTTCGTGTTGGGTATGATTTTTGTGATTTTGTGTTATTTTATCTTTTGTGTGCACGTTTATTTATTTAAATTAAAAAAATACAAAAAAAATATATATGCTAAGTTTTGCATTTTTAGTGTTTGATATCGAAGTCATGTGACTTACATTTTTGGGTGATATGTAATTATGTACGTTAATGGTAGTAAAAGATAGCGGTATTATAGGTTAGTATATATACATATGTGTGTATGTATATATATATATGTATATATATACATATATATATATATATATATATATACACATACACATATAATACATCATGAAGATCCGATCTGGGCCAAATCCAGTCTAAAAGCCAGGCCCAAACGGATTTCTTCTAATTCAGCCCAAATACCCGTCCAGCTTCAGCCTGTGTAACACTTGATCTGGACCGTTGGATTTTATTATCCAACGGCCCAGATTAATCCTTTAATTCTAATATACATTCAGCCTATGACTTGACCAAACGACGTCGTTTGGTTTAAGTGAGGGGATCCTGATCGTTGATCGTAAATGATCCAACGATCAGGATTTAATCTCATCTCTCGTATATAAGGTTCATTCCATACCCCGCCCCCCCAAGCCAGACCCCCCCTCTCCCTTCATCTCCCTCAGGAGCTCTCAAACACCCAGCGTAACGCCGCCTTGCGCCGCCTGCCGGAAATCGCCTCACGGCGGTTCCGGTAGGCCAATCACCACCAAACCAACGCCAAAACCTTCCCCTCACCTCCCCCATCACGAACCCAGCCTCCACTAACCTCGAATCATGCCGGAGCTCCTCGAATCTTCATTTGAAGATTCGAGTCAAACTCGAACCTATGCCAAATCACCCCAAATTCACACCACAGTCTCCCCACACCTCCCCCACACTCCCATTGACATTGGTTTGCTTCGAATCTAACCAAAAATACAAAAGCCCCAAATCCGAGCCCAAGAACCCTAATTTTTGAAGTAACTCAATTCAAGCCGGGTTAGCCGCAATTGAAGTCCAAGGGACTTTAGTCCAGGTGTTCTCAATCGAGAACATCTTGATTAAAGCCCGTTTGGCTTCAATAATTCCGAGTCTTAGCTCGAAGCTTGGTCGGCAGTTTCCTTATGAGGTATTCATTCCTTCTTTGGTCAATTTAATTCGATTTTTGTGAATATGTGTGTTGATTTATTCATTGTTTCAATTCTCATCTAGCATGCTTCTCATTTCTCATAACAGTCGATTTGTTCTCCTCCTTTGAGGCCTTTTTATTTGGCCAATTCCCTCTGTTTTTAGTTGTTAAGATGAATCATAGGTTCAATGTGATTAAAGTCGTCAGGGAAATAGTTCGTAATATTAATCCCTTGAATCTGCCTGATGCAATTCACTGGTGTAGAACTTGTTACTGTTTGATTCAGATTAAAGGGGGATAATTGGTTGTAGCTAATAGGTTAATTGTTTAATCACAAGGGCTAGTGGAACTGAGCACTGCAGGGCATCCCACTGAGGCTCCTGCCACCAGCATTGTCTAATGCTGAGTCCATACTTTGGACAGTAGACAGTGGGTTTTGCAGGGAATATGATGGGTTGGGAAGTCAGGGTAGGGGGTAACCTTAGGGGCAGGTGTTCTGGAGGGACTTTTAGCTATAAATATAGCATCAAACTGAACCTATAGGGGAGATACATTGATACAGACACTTGAGAGCATCTGGGAGAGGACAAACAGTACCTGGAGAGCAAATATTCATAGATACATATAGACACTTGAGAGGATACCTGAGAGTAACTAGAGCACCTGAAGAAAAATAGATACAAGGATACACATATAGGAAGATACAGAGAAAGGCTACTGTTTTCATTGGTTTGGAGTCACTGTTTCATCGAGTTTTCTTGGCTACTGTCTGGCTGGTTCTTCTGTTAGTTGTTGTTGCTGTGTTATTGTGGCTACTGCCATTGGTTGGTCGTGTGTGCTGATATTGCTGCCTGGTTTGTTCGGGGTTGCTTTTGGTCTATTGGTGGTTGGTCTGTTAGTGTTTACTGCCTGGGGTTGGTCTATTTGGTTGCTGCCTGGTCTGTTGGTTGTTACTGCTTGGTCATTGATGTTGTTGGTTCAGTGTGGTTGAGGCTGGTGTTCAATTGAGGCTGTTGGTCAGTAGTTTATTGCTCTTGGTCGTTTTGGTTGCCGGCTGATCTATAGTTTGCTGCCTGGTTTGGTTGTTGCTGTGGTTTCATTATTTTGTGGCTGTGCTACTTAACTGTAATGGCCATTTGATTGCTGCCTGGCCATTACTGTTCCATTAGTCCATTAGTTGGTAAAGTTTGAAGAATTTGATCACTGTTTGGTTTGTTGGGATTATTAGCTGGTTCACCATTTGTTTTGGTGTGGAGTTGTTGTTGTTACTGTTCCTGTTACTGTTGCGGCATTACCATCGCTCACTCTTCTTTGTTCTTTCACATTCCAGGTACACATCTCTGTTATTGTAATTCCCTGGTTCAAAAAGAATGAAGCCTGAAGTTTATGTTTGAAGTCTGTTGAATCATGTAGTCGTCCAAAGTCTATGCTTGATTACATTCTGTTACTGTCTAATTAAATTTGTATTACTAGTTTTGTTATGGAAAATGTAGCTAGACCAAAGATACACTATCATTAGCTATGCACGTAAACCCGAATTAGTCTGTTGTATCTCTGTTCAATCTTCCCTACTCATGTGTGTAATCTCCAAACCTGTTAAATGATAGACCTTATGTTACAAGCAAGATTAGCTAGGGAATTGTTACTCAACGGAATGACGTAATTAGATTAAAAAGAGTCGGGGGTGCATTTCATGTGACCCGACCCCAATTTTGGGCAAGAATAAACAAAGCATGTTAAGAACCACAGGTGCATTTCATGTGATGTGGTTCGTAGCAAGTTTTAAGTAATTTGGAATCAACTCTTAAGTAAGATACAGTGGGATGTAGTTCGCTTTAGATTTGAATCGAAGGTACGCCTCGCCCAATAGTTACACTAATCACATAGCCGTCATAAATGTACATATAAATGCTTAGATTTCGAGATGCGTCGTTTCTTAACGAATATCACGCCTTTCTCAACAGTGTAAATAAGTAGTCGATCCGGGTGCATATTTTAGTTGTACCTTGTTTCTTTTAATACGGGTGTGCATTTCATGTGACCCAAATCCAAACCCCGAAATGTTGAATAAGAATATGTTGAGGATCCGGGTGCATTTCATGTGACGTGATTCGAAAGCATATTTTTAAGCAACTTTCTCTTTCGTAAATCACAACCAATCATAAAAGCGGTAAAGGGGTGTTAACTTGCACTAAGTACATAATTGTAAAAAGCAGACAGATAAGCCAAACACGACAGTTGAGCGACCGTGCTAGAACCACGGAATTCGGGAATGCCTAATACCTTCTCCCGGGTTAATAGAATTCATTATCCAGATTTCCGGTTCGCGGACCGTTAAATAGAGTCATTCTTTTCCTCGATTCGGGATTTAACCGGTGACTTGGGACACCATAAATCTCCCAAGTGGCGACTCTGAAATAATTAAAATAAATCCCATCTCGATTGTCCTTTAATTGGAAAAACTCTTTGCACCTTTGCGGGTGCGTAAAAAAGAGGTGTGACAGTAATCCAATACCTTTATCAGATCCAAAAAGGATCATGAGGTTCTTGTATTTGTCTACCATTCATCTTTATGAAAAGAAAGAAGATCTGTCTCACCGAAGATCGGGTGAACCATTTCTTTTATTCATATTTTTGTTATTTAATGCATCTTTCTTTATGACATTAAATCTAGTCATAATTGCCATCAACATTTATATTCGATTATGTCTTTAAATTGTATTATTCATCTCGCATCTAGAGTTAATTATTCTTAATTAGGATTTATCTGTTCATTTGTTTTGATTGATTTACTTAAAAGTGTTTAACAATTTTTGAGCCAAACAGAGTTTATGGAGTGATAGAGTTCTATTATTTTTCTTGTTAACAATGTTTTTCTTTCATTACTTTGCATGTAATAAAGAAATCAAGTTGGACTCTAATATGGGTACCGGACACCTGGTGGAAAATAAAAAATAAAGGAACCAAGGCGAATGAGTTGTTAGTTATATTCAAGAAATGGAAAAACTTTAGTAAAATTGTTTGAAAACTAAAACGGCATCCTTTAATATAGTTGAAAGGAAATTGGAGGTAATTTTGATTTTAGAAAATTGACAATTTATATGTTTAAGGATATATTCGAGCTACCTCCCATCTAGCTGAAGAATAGTATAGACGCTTCTCTCTAGCTTACAAAATTATAGAAACATCCATTCTTGTTCTAAATTCGATTACAATAGCCTCACTCATATACTTGATGAGTTGATGTCATTTACGTTGAAACTTTTGGTATATTATCCATAAGTTAAAAATTATGCACCGACGGTGCAAAATATATTTATACAATTAAGTTATTTATAAGGTAATTATAGGTAAATTTCTTAATAACTAATTTGCTATAATAGGTTAAACTACACTAATAGTATACAAAATTTCATATTGTCAGTACATCTATTTTAAATATTCGGCATTGTGGTGTTTTCTCCATATTTTTGTTGTTCGATATTTGGAGTACTATATTAATCTTTAGCCTAATGTAAATCTTTAAAAACTAAAATGCCTTAAAAACTCAGCTATTATTTTTCAAAAGAAAGACATCAACTAATGATACAACAACAATAACATACTCAGTATATTCTCACAAGTGAGATCTAAAAAAGATAATATATATGTAGACCTTACCTTGTGATAAATTAACGATAAATACTATAGTTTTTCCGATAAACTAATGGTAAAAACAAGAATTCATGAAGCAAAAATCGTTAACTTCCTTGTGCAACAAAAAAACAAAGATACAAGTTGTTTGTGTAAATTGAAAATGTTTATTCTAAAATCGGAGTAACAATTAAATTTGTATTGTGATTTTAAAGATATGTGATTTAATCGAATACTAACTGATAAACAAGGAACTAAGTGTCAAAATTAAAGAGTAAGGTAAGTCAAACCAATATAAGCAAGTTTCGATCTCGAGCTATAGCAACCTCGAGGTAGATATATAAGAACAGTAAAATAATAACAATACAATTCAAACGAATAGTAAGCAAGAAAGTGATATGTATATTCTCTTGTCAATATTGATGTATTACAAATGATTGAGATCCCCTTTATATAGTAGGGGGTCCTAAATAAGGTACGCTTCTAATTATAGTAGGGAATCATGATCATAGAGCCGCCTAGTACAAACCCGTTCCGGAATTTACGCCATAATCTTAGGGTCATTGCGGGAATCTCACTCTTTTCGTTATGAAATCATAAACGGTATTATCTCGGGATTGGTCATACTTGACCTCGGTGTTCATCGAGCACTTCAATTTTCGAGTCTCGTACTCCGTCATTAATCTCGAGCCTGGTCCATTTTGAACTTATTATTCATAGCGGCCACTCAAACCTACGAAATCGGGTAGACCTGATTTCGACGAGATAAAACTATTTAAAGAAAGATTTTCAAAATGAAAAGAAAGATATCGGATTTGATCTTATCCAATAGTGCTTATAATAAAATAAAATAAACTATATAAAGGTACTACTCGTTTTGCGTCTTGATACTCCACTAGAGAGGAGAATAAAGTGAAGGAAGAAACAATAGGAGTATATATTCTTACTGTTGGATTCAAGTGTGTTTGGCAAAACCAAGAAAAAAAATAAAAAGGATGTTGTTAAATGCTTCCAGTTGTATGGGAAGTGATGTTATCAAATTGGCTCAAATATTTCTTGGTGGGAGCAGTTGAATTATAGGTGAAAGTGAAATAATTGTGGCACTGTTTTCTGCATAGTCTCGTGTCAAGTGTATAGATAAGGCGAATGCTGATATTGAAATTGCGGCATGAGGGGCGTGAAAGTGGGCGACGCGGCGTAATGTGTCCGTGAAGCCCCTTTAATTGCAACTGTTAACTGATTTTTTTTTTTGACTTGTGACATTAGCGTTAATCGTCTTTTTTAGGTACCGACTTCATCTTAAATTATTTTTCGTATTTTTTTTGCACACTCTTTAAAACAAATATTAAATATAACAATTTTTTAACTTTTTCACATTTATTTATATTATACGATATAATTTCTCTTTATTTAATAATTATTTACAATTAAATTATTTATAGTCTTTGAGAATAATTAATATTAAGATTAAAATAGAAAAAATAATTTATTTAATTTTGAACTTTTAAAACTAAAATTAATTTAAGATAATTATTTTAAAAAATCATGAAGATAATTTCCGAAGGATGGAGTAATAGAGTATTCACGTGTTAGGCCAATTTTTATGAGTTTAAGTTATACATACTGTGTGTGAGAAATTTTTATTTCTCCATCCGATCTCAAAAGAATTATATATCCTCCTTAAGAATTCAAGATTAAATTTGTTAGTTGCTTTCAAGTATAAATTTTTATGATTTTCAAAATTGTCGGAATCCTTCCCGCTATGTTGTGACGACCCAAAGGGTCATCACTTGTTTTATTAATCATTTCGAGCTTTTGAGGTCTTGAAAACCTCATTTATAGTAGCCTCGATTTGCGTGCACAGTCCGGGCACAAAGCTGGAAAATAGTTATGTTGAAATATGTGAAATCTGTGAAAAAGTTGAAGAATTTTGATATTAATATTGATATGGTTGACTTTGGTCAACATTTTTGGTAAACGGACCCGGATCCGTGATTTGACTGTTTCAGAAAATCCGTAGAAAAATATGGAACTTGGGTGTATGCCCGGAATTGAAATCCGAGGTCTAGAACCCCGGTAAAAGAATTTTTCTGTTAAATTGTTTTCTGAAAATGTTTAAGGAAAATGAAACTGATTTTTGATTAAAAAGTACTGGTATCGGGCTCGTATTTTGGTTCCGACGCCCGGTACAGGTCATATATATTGGTTAAGCGCTTCTTGTAAAGTTTGGTTGAAAACGGACGTCGTTTGACGCATTTCGGCCTTAAATTGGAAATTTTGGAAATTATGAAATTTGAAAGAATTCTTGAGTTTTAAGGCTCAATCCATTGATTTTGATGTTATTTTAGCGATTTGATCGCGCGAGCAAGTTCGTATGATGTTTTTGAGTTAGTGTGCATATTTGGTTTGGAGCCGGGGAGCTCGGGTAAAGATTTGATAGGCCGTTGGATGAAATTCTGAGTTTTTGCACTGCTGGTTTTTCACCCAGCTGTTGTCTTCGCAATTGCGAAGTATTTCTCGCAATTGCGAAGGTGGCAGGTCAAGGCAGGGTTCGCAAATGCGAACCCTTGGTCGCAAATGCGAAGGTGCCCAAGACCAGTTGGGTTCGCAAATGCGAACCAAACCTCGCAATTGCGAGGCCTCCAGTGAAAAGGCCTGCTTCGCAAATGCGAAGCATTCTTCGCAAATGCGAAAGTCCCCGGAAGCAGCCTAGTTCGCAATTGCGAACATATGTTCGCAATTGCGAAGACCCCGGAACAAAAGTTCGCAAATGCGAACTTCCCAGCCTTAGCTTATTTTTCAAACTCCAGAAATTGGTTGGGGTTCGCAATTGCGAACCCATGTTCGCAAATGCGAACACAGAGACCTGTAAAACACGATTTTCACTTCATTTCTTCACTTTTTACAAAACAAAAACACCCATTTGCGATTCTTCACGGATTCCTTCTTCATCAAAACAATTGTAAGTCACTTTTTACTTAATTCTTTCAATTCCTAACATCATTAAACATGTTTTTCAATAGAAATCAAAGGTTTTCATGGTAGAATTTCTTGTTTTTGTTAAAATATAGGATTTTTCGTAAATTGGGAAATTGGACCTCGAATTGAGGTCCGATTTTGAAACAAATCATATACATGAACTCGTGGGGGGATGGGTAACCGAATTTTGGTCCTAACCCCGAGTTCCGACCATGTGGGCCCGGGGTCGAAATTCAGTATTCCGGGCAGAATGTTGTAAAAGTTGTAATTGGTCTTAGGAATTAGTTTGTTGAGTAGTATTGATGATATTAAATCAATCGTGTATAGATACGATTGGATTGGAGTCAAATTCGAAAGGAAAAGGCATTGCTACGGATTGAATCATTCGTAAACTTTCGAGGTAAGTGTTTGTTCTATCCTAGCTCGAAGGAATAGGAATTTAGTTATGAATAAATTGTTGATTAAGAGTTATTGATGTTATACCGGTAATGGAGATAAATTGTTGAAATTATTATCAATTATTGGTTTAAAACCAGTAATTATAAATATTGTTGATGCAAAGATTATTGGCTAAATGCCGGTAATATATATATTTATGAATTGGGATCGTGTGGCGCGCCGACCACTTATATATATATTTATGGATTGGGATCGTGTGGCGCGCCGACCACTTATATAATAAGAAATGGGATCGTGTGGCACGCCGACCACAAAATGATTTAAATCTTGGCATTGTCCATAGTTGCCGGTAGCCTATTGATATAGTTGGGAGCGGGTGGTACGCCTACCACAAGATGTAGTTACTGTGATAGTTGGGAGCGGGTGGTACGACTACCACGAGATATGAAATGAGAAAGGAATTGAGACATGAAAGTAAGATTTATTCTGTTGATTATAGTATTCTGGATATCACGAGTTATTGACTATTATTTCAGAGCAAAGTCATTCCTTATAAATATTTTGTATATATATATATGTGTGTGTATTGTAACTGTACAGGTTTAAGTGGGTGACTGGCCTTAGCCTCGTCACTAGTTCGCTGGGATAGGCCAGGCACTTACCAGCACATGGGGTCGGTTGTGCTGATACTACACTCTGCGCTCTTTTTGCGCAGATACAGGTTACGGACAGCAGCAGCGGCAGTAGCGACTTGTGGATTTTCCGACTACTGAGACTACGAGGTAGCCTTGTAGGCGTCCGCAGGACCCATTGTCTCTTCTATCTATGCTTTACATTCTGTTATCTCATGTAATCGAGATAAACAGTTTGTATTTTCTTTCAGACAATTATGTGTATTATTCTTAGAAGTTCGTGAGAATTGTGACACCAGTCTTGGGTAGTGTATCATGTTTGGGTTTTCTTTATCATATTTGACTAAGTCTTCCGCTAATTTTGATTATTCCGCTGTAATTTATATGTTTTTAATAATAAGTCCTAATAAGAATTTGGTAATTAATGGAGGTGTAATTAATATTTGGCTTGCCTAGCTCCCATTTAGTTGGCGCCATCATGACCCCGATAGTGGGAAATCCGGGTCGTGACATATGTCTTCTATAATTTTGCCTAAGTATTCTCTATCAATCATTGTCACACCTCCCTTTTTACTACCCCAACATGCGTAAGGAGTATAAATACACTTGTAGGGTATACCCTGACGCTCAATTACCCGAGACGGATAAAATAACGTAAGGGAAGGAATTTTTCCAATTTAAGGACAATCGGTTCGGGATTTATTAGAGATTAATCAGAGTCGCCACTTGGGAATGACAATGGTGTCCCAAGTCACCGGTTAATCCCGGATCCGAGGAATTTTGACTCTTAAAATGTCTGCGAAGCAGAGGTCCGGATAAGGAACTCTGTTAACCCGGGAGAAGGTGTTAGGCACTCCCGGATTCCGTGGTTTTAGCACGGTCGCTCCACTGTCGTTCTTGACTCTTGTTTGACTTAATTATAGTTTTAAACAACACAATGTGCTTTTTTACGTTTAATATCATTTTTTAGGAATTTGCGACATCGCGGAAACACGCCTCGAGTCATACCGCAACCAGTACGCCTATGACTTTTGGAGTATTTCGGCTTTGCCGAGATTTGGATTTGAGTCGCACCAAGTGCACACTCGTTCATAAGAAAGTATATTAAAATCGTGCCCTGAAATAATGTCTATCGGCTTTTAAATCTTTTGGGAGAAGCTATGGAATTAGCTATTAGCTTTCCCGGGTCTATTTGTGTTATATCATTACTAAATGGGGGCCCCGGTGTTATTCGGGCGAGGCTCGTCCCAAATTATTTATTAAAGGATACTAACATTTGGCTAAGTTTTCTATATTTGTTTTTACCTTAATCGTAATACTAACACTATAATAATCCAAGCCCGTTGAGTTTTTACCAATTAATTGGGCCTGGTTCTTCAGCCTTGTACTGGATGTGCTTAAGCAGAATTCAGATCTTTATTCGGGCAGCCTAATCGAATGATACTATAGTTCAGGCCCACGTATGTTTTGGGCCCAAACCAGAATGTAAATAACAATAATATGACATAAAATTCATAACGGAAAAAGTGCTCAGTATTTAAAACAAAGAATCAAACCATTTTTATTATTGATAAGGAAATTTGTACACAAAGCAATAAGCAATGAAGACATAACCAATTATGATTACTAATTCTAAGAAGTCCGATTAAATAAGAAAACCTGAAAATGATTAAACTGATTAACTACAACTATAAACTAACTGACTACTTCGTGTGATTTCAACACCAATTTCATTTGCAACTTTTACTTAATATTATCCCCAATTCTTCTTTTCTATAGCCTACTGATTAATCCTATGAATTAAACTCATGCATATGTATATACAATTACGGACTCTAATATGACTTAACCCGGATATTACTTTTGAACTTAATCTCAGATATTACTTCATGTATACGATCAAACACTGACATTAACACTAATCGAATTCACTTAATACTATCAAGCCAATCGCATTCTGCCTTATTCGATGGTTTCTTTTCCTTAACTAATTTTAAATCGACTGATTAATGAAATGAATTAACTAAGTGATCATGATTGTTATCTACTCATGTGATAGCCATTTGACTTGTTTTAGGAATTTTACCTAATTAACTAAGTGATTTATACTACATTACCGCTATACTACTACTATTACATTGTTTCTGTTCTTGTTCTTCAGCTACTACACTATTGTAGATCTAAGCTACTAGACAATAATACCAATGAATTACAAATCCAATTCGATATATAGACTAAACAGAGTCTTCATTCAATCAATCTCGGGATTACAGCTTCAAGTAGAGAGTGGTGTACCTGAATAACAAATGAAGGTCCAATGAGTCTAGGGGATAAGCAGGTAAATACAGCAAAGAGTCAACAAGGCAATGCAACAGTGGAGGAGTTGAATATCAACGAGCCAAACAACACAAGCAACAACAGGTGCGTATCAACAATATAACAGAAGAACCCAATCCAATTTCGAGTAGAAGAACACGGCAGAAAACCAATGGAAACCAGTGAATTCTACTGAGGAGTTCCAGAAAAATCCTACTGTTCTATTGCTCTTTTATCTCTCGATGAATTTCAGCCTAAGTGTTTTCAGATTATTCTCAGAATTTCCAAATGTATTTTCTCAGATTGTTCTACCAGTGGAATCCCCTTTTTCAGCCCCTTTTTTGAGATATTTATAGCTAACCTTTTAGGGCTGAATACTTGGGGAGGAAGTAATGGGGTTAATCCCACTTCCCCCCTCCTAAAATTACCTATTCTACACTTTAGTCCCATTTTCAGTTACTAAAACCCTTCCAGCATGTGCTGGAAGGTTCTAAAGATTCTCTTTTAGGGCCTTTTACTAGTATAACCTTAGGGGTTTGAGATTTTTACAGATTTCCCATTTTTAAGAGACCATTATACCCCTAAATCTCTGCAAAATTGCAGAAATCAGGAGCATGAATGTCCCTATTACCCTCCTAAGTTCTTACTAGTTACTATTTTACCTTTTCAATACCCAATTGTGCGCCTAAGAGCACTGCTGATTTACTAACTTACCTAGGGCAGATTTCAGCTTGATTTGAACCTATTTAACTAATAACCAGCCCTGGTATTAGTATTTAAGGGCTGGCCAGATTTATTTCTAAGAACTATTTCAATTTTAGCCACTTTTAAGTTAATTCAGTCAATTAAGACCCATTTATTCCTAATTAAAGCTACTTGCAGGCATAGCCTGTTTTGTTATTATGCTTAACCTATTTAAAAGTTAGCCAGTCTCAAGTTGAGACTTAGCTTGGGCTATCAAAGCCACATACTGGACAGCTGGGCCCAAAACCTTTACAGGTTTGGCCACTTTGCTGTTCAGGGCTCAATATAGAGCCTGGGCTAGTCTGCATTTGCAAACATAGCCCTTTGCACAACCAGCCACTGTTTAAGGTGGACTGTGTGTTAGGGCTCACAGAATTGGTCAACCCTTTGCAAGGTTGACCATTCTTAGGCCAATTATTAAACCTATAGCCTAATTATGATCATTTTCAGTTTTAGTCCTATTTCAAAACTAACCACTTTCATGGAACTAGTACTAACAGCTATAACCAATCTTCCTAAGCATAATAGACATTAGCAGTGTTCACACTTAACATGTAACTATTGCAAACTTAGCCATTTTAACATACAATTGCACACATAACCACATAAAGCCAAATAATGTTCATTGATTAATTAAAACTCAGAAAAGGGGTTTGATAGTGTTGAACCTCAACTAATCAACTCACATAACTTAAACTCATGTAGCAACATGTCAATTAACATCAATCAGGCATAGTCACAATCATTTCATGCTAGATGGCATACTGGAAAACTAAACCTTCACAAAACAGTCAACAGATTCAACTGGTCATAAACCCAATGGACTTTAGCCACATAACATAAACATGGTAATCAGAATTTACTTTCAAGCACCAACCTTAGCTTGATATATACATGTGAAAAGTGAGGATGGGGAACAAGAAAGCCATGAAGAAGCAAAGAACAACATTCCTAATCCTAGCACAAATGCATGACAAATGAGATGAAGATGATGACAAGAAGAGCATGGAGAAACAGTGACAAAGAAACAAGAAAAATCAGCCAGGATACTTTAAAGACAACTTAATGTAATGATGAGAAAAGAATGAAGTTAAGCTACTATCCAAACTATGCATTCATGACAATGGGAGAAAGTTGGACTGTAAGAACTAAACAGACTATAATATCTACCAGGTGAAGAAACAAAAGGAATTCAAAGTGACTCTTATGACTTAACATGATTGGTGGCAAACAATTGTAAAGATGGATAAGATGAAAAAGAAGCCTGATTCTTTCATATATCATTAAAGCGAAAGGCAACAAAAATGGCCACAGTAACTTGAACTTAAGATATAGATCAGTGACTCACAACTCATCAATTAAAATGACAGGGAAAAGATGAAATTTTTGAACTTATAGCAGAGAACCATAAAAACAGGACAATCAACAGATAAAAATCCCATTATTAACAGGCTCAGAAGAAACAGGCAAAGAACCCCCTATAATTAATCACTAAAGAAACATGCAAGAGATATAGAATAAAAGAAGACATAATTATATAAGAATCTTATATCTAACATGCGAAGCACAAAACAAGAGAAACATATATGAAAGCAAAGAAATAGAGGCAATATGACTAACACAGGATCTCAAAACAGAAGAAATAATCATAATGATAAACAAGCGACAGACATTAACTAAAACACAGAAGGAGAGGAAATGCTTAACATGAGAAAATAAACAGAAAAGTCTTAGGCTAGCATGTGAAACAACTAATCAGAATAGCAGGGTCAACAATTAACAAAGTAAAGCAACAAAGAGATGTGAACTTCAGAACTACGGGGAACATAATCAAACAGCAAACAATTAAAGAATGCAAACTTAAAAATCAGAAAGGACAAGAAAACATGCTAAACACAGAAATCAATCAGGATCAAAACATGTAAGAAATAACAGACAATCCTATTAAACTAAAGAAGACTAAAGGATGGGGGACTTAGCTTGCGGGGCCGGTCCCCCGAGCTTCCTAACTCTTTTCTTTTCCTTTTCATTCCCTCAGACTCTCAGACTCTTTTTATTCCTTCTTTTCTTTTTCTTATTCTTTTCCAGATCTCTTTTTTTTGATTTTCCTTTTCTGTTTCTTCTTTTCAAGGCCTAAAGGTGAAGCCTTTTGAGGTTTGAATTACAGGGGGTGTTTTAGGAGGTGTAAAAGATGAGGTCTTGATTGGGGTTCGAACTTGGGGTCGCCGGAGTTAGGGTTCCGACGACCTTTTTTGGGATATTCGAGAAGTTCAAGGGACTTTCGAGGGGAGCCATTGGTATGGGTGGATAGATCATGAAGAGAGGAAGAGATCGGCATTAGTTTTAGGTGGTTCTCCATACTTTGGTGGTCACCGGTGTAACTCCGGTGACCGGGGTTTTGAAAAGCAGGGTGTTTTTTTGGGGGTTTTGGGTAAAGAAGACGGAGGAGAAGAAGATGAGATGAAAGGGAGTGACAAGAAGAGCCGGCGACCACCGTGGAAGGTGGTGGCCGCCATGGCCGCCTAGGGCTTCTGTGATGAAGACGAGAGAGAGAAGGGAGGGGTGAAGGGCGGCTAGGTTAAGATTTTGGCAAAAATGCCAACCATTCTCGGACATAAGCCTTATATAGGCCACATATACGAGATAATCTCGACCGTTCATTGAAGGAGATCAACGGCTGAGGACGGGCGTTACTAAAACGCCGTCGTTCCGCCGCTTATGAGACCAAAGTGTTTGGCCGTTGGATTAAATCACACAGACGGCCAAGATCAAATCTCCCACAATTAATTAAACCCATAATTCCACTAAATATCCCAGCTGTTAGATCAATGAAGTTGGACGGCTGGGATCAAATCAATTAAAAGCCTGGACCGGGTCTGCTTTGGGCTCAAGGACTGGGCCAACGATTTGGACCACAATTGGCCCAGATTCAATTACACAACCCATTTTTTTTGTATTTTTCGATTTTAATCAATTTTTATGTACTTTTCTTTTATACTTTTTTTTTTCTTTTCTTTTATGAAAAATTATAAATCCTAATTTACTACCTACTCTAATTTCCTAATATTTTTTGCAATTTTTCTGCTATTTTTCCTTTATTTTCTCCTATTTAAGCTATTTTGCTAACTTTTCTAATTAACTAAACTAACAAACTAATTACTACTATTTTTTGATTTTTCTAATTTTTACCTATTCAAACACACAAAAATATAACTAATTTCAAGCAAAGCAAGTAATTGCACTCAAAAAAAAAAATATATATATATTTATTTTAATTTTGGAATTAATTGCCCTGGTGCAAAAATCATGTGCTCACAACTGCCCCTCTTTGCTCGGGAACACGAAGAGTTTCAGTGCAAAGATAAGTGAGCAGTAATGAGAGATTTTTGCACATCGGCATATTCCGTGAAAGCATTTTTGAAAACCTTTTGACCGCACCCTCCTTTAGAGGTTGCCTACATATCCTGGGCTAAACAGGAATCAGGTCAGTGTAGTTCGGGAAGGTCCGGCAGTTTAAAACTACCAGACTCACTGTTGCATTGACACTGTTGAGACCTGCTGACTTACTCCTTATTACACCGGGGAAAATGTAAAATGAAGAAGCTATTCTAAGCTATGATCCTACAATTACAATTGTTCCTAATCTAGCTTTTGCTCTTCTTCCCTTTCCGGTGATGCAGAATCTTCCTTTTTTGTTCATTTTCTTGTTTTCTTGATGACTCTTTTTTTTTGTTGATTTTCTTGTTTTCTCTTGATCCCGAGCTGAACCTGCTCAAAACAAAACAACAAACTACCTCTTTTTTTCTTTTTCTGCCCCAGTGTGGGCTTTTAAATATATAAACCATGATGATGCAGAAAATATTCCCGAATTTGAAGGTGGGCGCCTAACAGAAATTTAAACGTGCAATGCGAATGCAGAAAATATTCCCGAATTTGAAGGTGGGCGCCTAACAGAAATTTAAACGTGCAATGCGAATGCAGAAAATATTCCCGAATTTGAAGGTGGGCGCCTAACATAAATTTAAACGTGCAATGCGAATGCAGAAAATATTCCCGAATTTGAAGGTGGGCGCCTAACATAAATTTAAACGTGCAATGCGAATGCAGAAAATATTCCCGAATTTGAAGGTGGGCGCCTAACAGAAATTTAAACGTGCAATGCGAATGCAGAAAATATTCCCGTATTTGAAGGTGGGCGCCTAACATAAATTTAAACGTGCAATGCGAATGCAGAAAATATTCCCGAATTTGAAGGTGGGCGCCTAACGGAAATTTAAACGTGCGATGCGAATGCAGAAAATATTCCCGAGTTTGAAGGTGGGGAATGGATTTTAAAAGATGTTACCTCCTCTTTTTGGTATTTTAAGGTGGGCGCCTAACAGCAATTTAAACGTGCAATGCGAATGCAGAAAATATTCCCGAATTTGAAGGTGGGCGCCTAACGGAAATTTAAACGTGCAATGCGAATGCAGAAAATATTCCCGAATTTGAAGGTGGGCGCCTAACAGAAATTTAAACGTGCAATGCGAATGCAGAAAATATTCCCGAATTTGAAGGTGGGCGCCTAACGGAAATTTAAACGTGCAATGCGAATGCAGAAAATATTCCCGAATTTGAAGGTGGGCGCCTAACAGAAATTTAAACGTGCGATGCGAATGCAGAAAATATTCCCGAATTTGAAGGTGGGCGCCTAACGGAAATTTAAACGTGCGATGCGAATGCAGAAAATATTCCCGAGTTTGAAGGTGGGGAATGGATTTTAAAAGATGTTACCTCCTCTTTTTGGTATTTTCTTTTTACCAACTGAACTCTTGCCTGTGATGCAGAAAATATTCCCGAATTTGAAGGTGGGCGCCTAACAGAATGTAAACATGCGATGCAAATGCAGAAAATATTCCCTCAGCCTGAGGACTGGGGAATGGATTTTAAAATATGTTACCTCCACTTTTTGGTATTTTCTTTTACCAACTTATCTCTTGCCTGTGAATTTCTCCACTTATTCGACAGACTTTCTCTTTTTGGTATTTTAAATTTTCCACATTGGTCACATTCACTTTAAAGTGATTAGTGACAATTTGTTCCTGCATGAAACAAAATTTATTAGATATAAAATGCTGGCAACTGGCATCTGCCGTCCCCATTTCTTGTTGCTTCTTTTGTTTTCGCTTTTTCATGTTGCATGGCTTCGACTTCTTGTCCCTTGCAGCCTCTTTTTTGTATTTTCTCATTTTTTCCATTTTTGTTTTGTTTTCTTTTTTTCTTGGCCATGTCTGCCAAGCTTCTTTATTCCTTTCCCCAATCTTCCATTCTTTCTGATCCAGTGTTATTTCAACTTCCGTTGTCAGGAGCTGGTAGTTAGCTCTCAAAAGGTAAACAATGAAATGCAGAAAAATAAAAAAAGGTAAGGGCGTTTTGGAGAGATGATAGAACTTATCCGGGTATTTGCCGGCTGATTCTGCTGACCATGCCATGTATTTAAACTCTGACCCAGTTCGTTCCAATCATTATTCTGTCTCCGAATTGTTTCCAGCCCAAACCAATACTCTTTTTTGTTGCCTTTTCTCTTTTCTGATGATCGCCTTACGGTGCCTCGAAAGGTTTTCACCAATAAGACTCTCTCATTTATTCTCTCAACCTCACCATCTCACAGTGCCGATTAAGGTTTTCACTGATGAGACTCTCTCATTTTATTTCCCTCAAACTCACGGTCGCCTCACAGTGCCGGTTAAGGTTTTCACCGATGAGACTCTCTCATTTTTTTTTTTTTTTTTTTTTTTTTCATTTTTTATTTTTTCCCATTTTTCCTTTTTGTATTTTGTTTTCTGTTCCACGGGTATTGTCCGATACTTCGCTCCTCCTTCGTTGTATTCGTTATCATTTCAGAATCGATCAGAAGGTCTTTCTTTGGACTGTAACGTGGCTTTTGGACAGGTTAAGAAAGAAAGATATAAAGGCTCAAAATTTCAACGAGGGTTAAAAATATTTACAACTCTCGGAATTATTAAAACATAACTTCTGCCCCAGTTTCAATATGTGGGGAATTTTTGGATTTTTCCTTTATTGTGACTGAACCTCAGAGAGGCTGCCTACGTACCCTTTCGGGATCAAGTCAGACGTAGTTCATCCAACTTCATAAGTTAGATGGATTTCTTTTGACTTTTTCCCGATTTTTGTCTTTTTCTCTTCTTTCATTTTTTTTTTCATTTTTCCATCATTTCATTTTTCATTCCAGCAATTGAGAACTTATTGCATTAGAGTGATTCCGAGAGAGGGATATGAAAGAATTCATTCATTAAGGCTCAAAAGGGGTTATCAATGGATAAAGTGTTTGGATAGAGAATAAAATGCCTTCGTCATTTCAATTTCAAAATCACAACAAAATACAAAACATACAATTGAAAAGGAATCATACATAGTATCTTTTGACCTGCATCTGAATTGATAGCAGTATCTACGCACTTTCCTTCAACATCAGTTAAGTATAATGCTCCATTAGACAACACCCGTGATACCACGAACGGTCCGTGCCAATTCGGTGCAAACTTGCCTTTTGCCTCTGCCCAATGTGGCAAGATACGCCTCAATACCAGTTGTCCGACTTCAAACTTTCGAGGTCGTACCTTCTTATTATATGCTCTGGCCATTCTCCGCTGATACAACTGTCCATGGCAGATCGCGGCCAATCTCTTCTCATCAATCAAATTCAACTGTTCTAATCGGGCCTTTACCCATTCATCGTCATCTATCTCATATTCGGCTATAATTCGCAATGATGGTATTTCTATTTCTGCGGGTATAACGGCCTCTGTTCCATACACCAGGGTATAAGGTGTGGTTCCGATAGAAGTACGTACCGTCGTGCGGTAACCCATGAGAGCAAAGGGTAACTTTTCATGCCACTGCCTGGATCCCTCCACCATTTTTCGGAGAATCTTCTTGATGTTCTTGTTTGCCGCTTCTACCGCACCATTTGCCTTCGGCCTGTAAGGCGTGGAATTGCGGTGTGTGATCTTAAACCTTTCACAAACTTCCGCCATGAGATGACTATTCAAATTGGCTCCATTGTCTGTGATAATCACCTTGGGGATTCCAAATCGGCATATAATATTCTCATGCACAAAATCCACCACCGCTTTCTTCGTCACTGCCTTGAACGTTTTAGCTTCGACCCACTTGGTGAAATAATCAATTGCAACCAGGATAAACCTGTGCCCATTAGAAGTGGCTGGATCTATTGGGCCGATGACATCCATGCCCCAAGCAACAAAGGGCCATGATGCTGACATTGTGTGCAACTCATAAGGCGGGGAGTGAATCAGATCCCCATGCACCTGGCATTGATGGCATTTCTTTACATACCTAATACAATCACGCTCCATCGTGAGCCAGTAGTACCCAGCTCTCAAGATCTTCTTTGCTAACACATATCCGCTCATGTGGGGCCCGCATACTCCAGCATGCACTTCAATCATAATTTCATCTGCTTGTTGTGCGTCTACACACCGCAATAAACCCAAATCTGGTGTTCTTTTGTATACCACTCCTCCACTAAAGAAAAATCCATTGGCTAGACGCCTGATGGCTCTCTTCTGGTCTCCAGTGGCTTGCTCAGGGTATTTGCCAGCCTTCAAGTATTCCCTAATATCATGATACCACGGCTCTCCATCCGACTCTTCTTCCACAGCGAAGCAATAGGCATTCTGATCTCGGACTTGGATCTGGAGCGGATCTATATATGTCTTGTCCGGATGATGCAACATAGAGGACAACGTGGCCAAAGCATCTGCAATCTCATTATGCATTCTTGGGATGTGCTTGAACTCTATAGACTGGAATCTTTGAGACAACTCGTGCAAACAATACCGATATGGTATCAACTTCAAATCTCTTGTCTCCCATTCTCCTTGAATTTGGTGTACCAAAAGATCCGAGTCACCCATGACCAAAATCTCTTGAATACCCATATCAATTGCCATCCTTAATCCCAAGATGCATGCCTCATATTCGGCCATATTGTTGGTACAGAAAAATCGGAGCTGAGCTGTGACGGGATAGTGTTGACCCGTACCTGAAATGAGTACCGCTCCGATACCAACGCCCCTGCTGTTGACGGCTCCATCAAAGTACATTTTCCATCCCGGTTTCTCCTCTTGCTCTATCTCCTCAACAATCATTGCCTCTTCATCTGGAAAGTACGTCTTCAATGGTTCATACTCGTCATCCACCGGATTCTCCGCTAAATGGTCCGCAATAGCTTGGGCCTTCATTGCCGTACGGGTCACATAAATAATGTCAAATTCTGTGAGCAGAATCTGCCATTTGGCCAATCTTCCCGTGGGCATGGGCTTCTGAAATATATACTTGAGAGGGTCCAGTCGAGATATCAAATACGTGGTGTATGCTGACAAATAATGTTTTAACTTCTGAGCTACCCAAATCAATGCACAACAAGTTCTTTCCAATTGAGTATACTTCACCTCGTAGGATATAAACTTTTTGCTGAGGTAGTATATGGCCTGTTCTTTCTTGCCAGTCTCATCATG
Organism: Nicotiana noctiflora; assembly: GCA_032618575.1. NCBI lineage: Eukaryota > Viridiplantae > Streptophyta > Magnoliopsida > Solanales > Solanaceae > Nicotiana > Nicotiana noctiflora. The sequence continues at coordinate 54,694 of JASVEL010005242.1, forward strand.
CTGACCCAGTACACAACCGAAAGAGTTATCTAGCACCGTCAGATACAGAATCAAAGGTCGCCCTGGTTCTGGAGGTACTAACACCGGAGGATTGGCCAAATATTCCTTGATTTTGTCAAAGGCTTCTTGACACTCGTCGGTCCATTTCACTGCCGCATCTTTCTTCAGCAACTTGAAGATCGGCTCGCATGTTGATGTCAATTGAGCAATGAACCGACTAATGTAATTCAACCTTCCTAGCAAACTCATGACCTCCTTCTTGTTCTTCGGCGGAGGTAGACTTTGAATAGCCTTGATCTTTGACGGATCTAGTTCAATACCTCGCCGACTCACAATAAACCCCAGTAATTTCCCTGAAGGTACTCCAAAGGCGCATTTCGCCGGATTGAGCTTTAAATTATACCTTCGTAGTCTTTGGAAGAACTTCCTCAGATCTCTCACATGATCAGGTTGTTTTCTGGACTTTATGATGACATCGTCCACATATACTTCAATTTCTCGATGCATCATATCATGAAACATTGTGGTCATTGCCCTCATGTAAGTTGCCCCGGCATTCTTCAATCCAAACGGCGTTACTCTGTAACAGTATGTTCCCCAAGGTGTAATGAAGGCAGTTTTCTCAGCATCTTCTTCGTCCATAAGGATCTGGTGATAACCTGCATAACAGTCCACGAACGAACCGATTTCATGCTTGGCGCAATTGTCGATCAATATGTGGATGTTTGGCAATTGGAAGTCATCCTTCGGACTGGCTTTGTTGAGGTCTCTATAGTCTACACACACTCTGGTTTTGCCATCTTTCTTTGGTACCGGCACAACATTTGCCAACCAGGTGGGGTATTTGGTAACTCTTATGACCTTTGCCTCAAACTGCTTATTCACCTCTTATTTTATCTTCACGCTAATGTCCGTTTTGAATTTCCTCAGCTTTTGTTTCACTGGCCAGCATTCCGAGTGGATAGGCAACTTGTGTACCACCAAATCTGTGCTAAGCCCGGGCATGTCATCATAGGACCAGGCAAAAATGTCCTTAAATTCATGTAACAACTTTATCAATTCATCCCTGAGGGGTGCCTCCAAATGCACACTAATCTTTGTTTCTCGGACATCATCTTCGCTCCCCAAATTTACGGATTCCGTATCACTCAGATTCGGTTTGGGTTTTTCTTCGTATTGTTTCATGTCCTTACTTATTTCCTCCAGGGCTTCCTCATCCTCACATTCTATTTCACTCTCTTCCTCGATTTCTTGTATAGTAACGTGATTGTCAAAACTGGGTCTAGAATCCTTCACGCATGACATGGCATTGGAATCAACACATGCAACACTGTACAAAAGGAAAAATAAAGAAAAATAAGGCAAAAGGAAAGAAAAAGGAAAAACTACATTTCATTAATAAAAGAAACGAACGATGTTCGGGATACATGGTGATTTTTTTTTTCATGAGGGGAATGGGGAAATTATAACAACTTTTGGGGAAACAATGATGAAATTTTGAGCTAACTACCAAGACTCCTTCCGGATAAGGAAAGGAGTAGCTTCCCAATTGTTCAATGTGACTCTGGGCCCTACAAATTGCACGTCCATGTTGCTCGCGCCTTCCCCTGCTTCAATCGTATTCACTTCCCAAAACAACTTCTTAAAACCAAGCATTTCTTCATCAAGTTGGGTCTCAATGCACTTTGCTGCAGCAGATGGTTGATGTTTTGTACCAGGCCTGATAAAGATGTCGGATAATTTGGGTATGGGTTTGGGTAAGGTCCAGTTTTTCTTGGCTTTAGAGGCTCTTTGGATATCAGCAAAGGTGGGTTTGAACCCTAAGCCGAATGTGCCTTTGTTCTCCGGAAGTTGAACTGGTTGAACGACTCCCTGCAGTGTTTTGCCTAACCCCTTCCCCGGTGCAAATCCGTTTTTCAGCATTTCTTTGGCCACCATTATAGCTGTTGGTGCCATCATAGGGGTCGGTAACTTTTCACCTTTAGCAACTCTATTCACCACAACAGCATCCGTCACTTGGTAGACCCAAGGACCTTTATCACCATTAGTATCATCAAAAGGAGCTACCACATTACAAGCATTTTCCTCCCCGTGTACAACAATCTCTTGCTGTTCCCATTCAAACTTGACCATCTGGTGTAGAGAAGATGGTACTGCCTTAGCTGCATGTATCCAGGGTCGACCTAACAGCAAGTTGTATGATACGGCGATGTCAAGCACCTGGAACTCCATTGTAAAATCAACGGGACCGATGGTCACTTCCAAAATAATATCTCCCAGCGTATTCTTACCTCCGCCGTCAAACCCTCTCACATTGATACTGTTCCTCCGGATCCTGTCCGGGCTAATGTTCAGCTTTCCTAAGGTTGACAGTGGGCAAATATTGGCACTCGATCCATTGTCAATCAGTACCCTGGTTACGACTGATTCTTCACTCTTTATTGTGAGGTACAACGCTTTATTGTGTTCCGTTCCTTCCACCGGCAGCTCCCTATCAGAAAAGGTGATCCTGTTAGATTCGAAAATTTTACTGGTGATCTTCTCCAAGTGACACACTAAAATCTTCTCCGGAACATGAGCCTCATTTAGAATCTTCATAAGAGCCTTCCGGTGCTCTTCTGAATGTATCAACAAAGATAACAAAGAAATTTGGGCCGGGTCTTTCTTAACTGCTCAACCACCGAGTACTCTTGTGACTTCATTTTCTTAAGAAATTCTTCTGCTTCCTCCTCCGACACTGGCTTCTTCAGTTGACTTTCTTTTACCGTTTTCATCTTTCTCAGTTCCTCTGGAGCAAAACACCTTCCAGATCGAGTAAGTCCATGCGTTTCATTAATTTCACCAGAAATCTCTTTTCCCTTGTAAACTACCGTTACCTTGTTATAGTTCCAAGGCACAGTCTTTGTATTCACCACTGGCATTTGCACTACTGGTTTTATGATCACTGGCTCTGCACTTGCACCCTTCACAGTCACAGTTGTCTTTGCACCTGGCACTACCACTTTTAGACTTCCCATCACTACCTGGCTTTGGTTTCTCAACAATTACTTCCTCTTTCACAATTTCTTTCTCTAACTTGTCACTCGACTTTATCATCATGACGGCTTGAGATGGTTTTTGATTGCCATCACCCTGCACCAGTTCTATCATATTCGTTTCGTGGTGATTCGGCAATGGATTCTGGGTAATGTTTGGGGTTTCTGGGGCCTGTACTTCAATTCTCCTCTCATCGATAAGATCTTGAATGGCATGCTTTAATTGCCAGCATTTCTCAGTATCATGGCCCACCGTTCCTGAACAATATTCACATCTGACAGAAGTATTAAGGTTCTTTGGGGGAGGATTTGGATTTTTTGGTGCGATTGGGCTTAACATCCCCAATTCTTTCAACCTGTGGAAAAGACTGGTATATGATTCTCCGAGAGGAGTGAATGTTTTTCCCGCTTTGTTTCTCCAATCAGCGTCTGGCCTGGGTCTATTCTGGTTGCGGTAAGGTTTAGGGGTTGAGTATGTGTTTTGGGCATGGTACACATTGTGTGGAGCTTGAGCTCTCCACACGTGGGGTGATGGTGGTGGGTAAGCTTGGGTTTGAGGGTGATGGTAATGTGGGCCAGTTGGTGGGTATGGTGGTGGTGGTGGGTTATATGGGCTTGGTGTGTTGTAGGGATTTGGTGGGTAGGATGATGGTGGATTATATGGAGTTGTCGGGCTTGGTGGGTGTTGGCGGTAAGGTCTAGGTGGGTTATAATGTGGGTTGCGACTCCATGACCTGCTTTCAATGGTTGATACTTCTTCTTTCTTCTTCTTTCCCATCACTCCTCCACTTCCACTCTGTATAGCTTGATTAGTGGCTTTGATAGCCGAAAAACTCATAATCTTGTTTGTCTTCAAACCCTCTTCTACAAAACTTCCCATTTTCACAACTTCATTGAAACTTTTCCCGATTGCATACACTAGATGGCCGTAATACGTTGGCTCCAAAGCTTGCAGAAAACAATCCACCATCTCACCTTCTTTCATTGGCGGATCCACTCTAGCGGCCTGTTCCCTCCATCTAAAACCGTATTCTCTAAAGCTCTCTCCTGGCTTTTTCTCCAGCTTGGTAAGGGATAACCTGTCGGGTATGATCTCCAAATTGTACTGAAAGTGACTAGCGAAAGCTTGCGCTAAGTCATCCCAAACGAACCATCTTGTGTGGTCCTGTCGGGTATACCATTCCAAGGCTGATCCGCTTAGACTTTGGCTGAAGTACGCCATCAACACTTCATCTCTTCCTCCCGCGCCTCTCATCTTGCTACAATATCCTCTCAGATGAGCTACCGGATCCCCATGTCCGTCGTACATGTCGAACTTTGGTAACTTGAAACCCGCAGGAAGTTGCACCTCATGGGAACAAACACAGGTCTTTGTAGGCTACACTTACTTGCCCTCCTAGCCCCTGCATGTTGCGGAAAGCATTCTCAAGACTTTTGACTTTCCGAGCCATCTCTTCCTGCCCGGCACTTGCTTCTATCATAGGAGCGTGAGACTCGTGTTGTCTGAAAGTCGGCTCCGGAGGGTAATAGTGAGAATCCTGGATATGGAACATCGGTTCACTAGAAGACTTGTGGATAACAGCGGGCGGAGGTGCCACGTATACAGGAGCAACTTGTGGTACAGGAGGTGGTGCTTGCTTGGTTGGAGGTGGTGGCATTTGGGAGGTGGAAGCGTAGTAATGAGGGTAGTCGGGGTAGGTAGAGGATGAGTTCATCGTTGGTGGCTCCGGGTTAGGATTGGCTGGAGGGACATATGCAGGGTTAGCAGGGTAGGCTGGTAATGGTTGACCTCTTGACCAAGCTTGGTACATTTCAGCCATCTGCTGCCTTAACTTGTACATTTCTTCTTTCATCCCTGCCACATCCACGATCTCTTTTTCGTGAGCAGGGTCTACAATGGTTGCCTCGATCTCCCTGGGACACAGCCTTTGTCATCTTTTTGTACCTGGTGTTGTATGGGTGGGTAGCCAGTATGCCAGTTGCCTAGAAAATCTGGACTCACAAACATCAACACTTGTTAGTTGTTAGCGCATGAATAAGATGTAACGACTTTAAAAACAAACACATTTGCTCGAGTCGTTATGCATCATCCCGGCTGCTGCTCACTTCAATCATCATTTTTCTTTTCCCGCCCTTTTGTTTTCTTTCTTTCTTTTCTTCTTTTCTTTTTTTTTTCTTTGCTTTTTCTCTTTTCTTGCTTTCTCTTTTTTTCTTTTCTTTTTCTTGCTTTTTCTTTTTCTTTTTCTTGTCGTTTTCATAATTACGCTCCTATTTATTTGCCTAGCGGATACAAAAGAAATGCCATAAAGTAAAAGAATTGGTAACAACACTTTGTTTTCTCATTGATAATTCAAAACCTTGATTACAAAGTGATGTTTAAGAAAGGGAAAAAAATAAAAGATGATGCATGACCTAAGAGTACATTAATGCACCTAGTGCCCGCGAGGCATCATTCGGCCTTGCCGCGGGCCTATATGCTAAACCCCTTTGAAGCTTATCAAGGTCGGCCATGACTTGTTGTACAAAAAACTTCACTGCAGATACAAAAGTCCTCCGAGTCATATCTTCACAAAGCTGGGTCTTCCGGGTGATGTACTGGGCGATGCGAACAATCTTTTCTCTGATGACCCCTTTTTCTTGCAATAACCTGCTTATTTGTTGATTGCGAGCGTCCAAGACCTGTTGGTTGTCCTTTTGCACCTGTTGTAGCTCCAATTTTAATCTAGCCATGGTCGTGTAGCAATATTCTCTTTCTTTCTCAAGATCTTTGATAATCTTGTTGCTCTTGGCTGTGGCTGAGATTATTTTCTTTCTAAGCTGGACTACTTCAGCATCATGCTTGTCTTGCAGTTGTTGAACCAATTTGGCTCTCTTTTCAACATCTTTATCCATTTGCTTCCGAGCCATGACTAACTCTTTCTCCGTTTTATCCAAATCGAAGCTATAGTCATTCACCTTTCGCCGGAGAATCTCAATTAACTTTTCATCCCGGGCCGAGCGAACTGGGGTCTCGAATGCAATTTTCATTTGAGCCATTTGAGCTTTCAACATCTCATTCTCTTTCTTCAACTGCTTCTTCTCCACTTCATCGGATGCCGCTTGTAAGCCGCTTTTGAAATGAAGATTTCTCAACTTATCCTCCAACAGACTAATTTTGGCCTTATATTCCTTTTCCTTGGCCGCCCATTTTAGATTTTCCTCGGATTGCTCTATCAGGTCTTGCAAGTGAGGTCTCTTTGAAAGACGTTTGTGTTCAACCCCTCGTCGGTACCAGGTGGAGTATCCAGGTGATATCTCCCATCTTGCTCTATTCGGCACACAAGTATCAATCTTCAGATTTTGGCATTCGTTCCAGATTTGCCGGATTTTTGCTTCCGGGAATTGCCCGTCTGGACCAATCTCCACGGCCTGCACACTGAGATCCCCATCTCTTGGAATAATCTGACACCGACCTAACTGTCGCAAAGCTCTGTAGGGAGCATAAGGCTGTATACTCTTCAATCCCATAATCAAAAATGGCGATCCCTCTGTTGGCATGTATATCACCTCGTCAAGAGGTAACCAGTCATACGTCCAATCAATTTGACCGTCAGTTAGTGATCGAAGATACCCAATCCAACCTTGGACTCCCTCTAGCAACCTTACTTCTTTTGTTCTCGCATTGAACTCTTCCAAACATGTCCGATCGGCTGAACCATAGCTCGAGAATGAAGGGTGGTGACACAAATGCTCGATTAGCCAAATTTGCAAGATCAAGTTACACCCCTCGAAGAAGCTAGCCCCTGCTTTGCACGCAGTCAGAGCACGATAGATATCCGCAACAATCATCGGGGCCAGAGTACAGTTTTCTTGTACTATCAGTGTGGTAGCTACCCCGGCGACTTTTATATTGATATGTCCATCTTTCCTCAGGAATACAACAACTCCAAGAAATGCCACCAAAAATGCGAACCTCCGGTGTTCTTCCCACTTTGCCCGGTTGGACTTACAACACAACTTGTTGGTTGGGTCATTGAAACCCCCAACATGTCCAAACCTGTTGTAGATGAAGCTTAAAGAACAAAATCCGTTGGCCAGATCTTCATTATGAACATTCCGGGCAATTTTCAAAGAGTCGAGGAAACGATGTACTGTCACCATCCTCGGAGATACCGGGTATTTTCCTTTCAGCGGAACCTCGGTCTTCCCGATGTAGAAGGCAATCTCCTCTAAAGTAGGGGTAAGCTCAAAATCTGGGAAATGAAATACGTTGTGTGCCGAATCCCAAAACGAGACCAACTCTCTAATTACATCACCTCGAGGAACTATTTCGAGTAACCCAGTAAGGCCTTTCAAGTACTTTTTGACCCAATCTTGACCATCGGATCCCATGTCCCGCCACCATAACCTCAGCTCCAAAGGGATTTTATTTAGGGAAAATTGTTCATTCATCATCGTGCTCGTCCCTGCACATTTATTAAGGTGATTTTATTTAGAAAAAAGGAAAATCTTTTTCAATGCAAGTTTTCAATTTTTTGAAAGAAAATAACTTTCGAAGTGGCCATTTTTGCAAAAACAGCCTTCCGTCGTCCTTTCGGAACATTCGGCCATTTCCAAAAATAGCAATCACCTCGATTATTTGAAAAGAAAATCTTTTTGGTCTTTTTCTAAAAAGTGTGGTTGGACCCGTTTAAGGGTTGCCTACGTATCCCACCTAATGGCGAGAATCAAACCTGCGTAGTTCGGTCAGATTAATTGACCAATTATTTCAAAAAATATGTTCCACCCTTTTTTTTTTTTTTCAAATTTTCCGGATACCTATTTTCTACAAATCATTATTTTCCTCTCTCTCTTTTTTCTTTTTTTTTTTTCAACAATTTTCTAATCTCGGGATTTCCGCCGGTCCGCATAACGATCAAGGACAATAAAATGCAACACATAGCATGCTCGGTCTTTCCAATACCGGGTCACCTGTCCTAGACGGACCCAACCCCTGTGTTGAGTCCCCCTAAGTCAAATATGATGCAAATAATCGTCCTAGACCTATGTTCAAAATCTTACGGTTTCATGGATTGCTAGACCGTGTACCCGAGCGGACAACTCGAATCGAGGAGGGGGCTACGTACCGGTGACCCGCGGAGTCAATCGGCTTTGTAACTTATCCGGCCTCTGTTTTCTTAATTTAAGGTGACTTTTAACAGAAAGGGGAGTCTCAACCAGTAAGCACATCCCCGGGGAAGAAGAGAGAAGGGTTTTCGGCACAATTTTATATATACAGTCTAGATAATATCAAAGCGATAAAACACATAGCATGTTGTTCAAATCATATAATGAAGTCAAACAAAAACGCAAACGGCAGTTCTAAGGAGGTCGAGTTCTTAAACCCTGAAATCGAAATTCAGGGTTGGGTCCCCAGCAGAGTCGCCAGAGCTGTCACACCTCCCTTTTTACTACCCCAACATGCGTAAAGAGTATAAATACACTTGTAGGGTATACCCCGACGCTCAATTACCCGAGACGGATAAAATAACGTAAGGGAAGGAGTTTTTCCAATTTAAGGACAATCGGTTCGGGATTTATTAGAGATTAATCAGAGTTGCCACTTGAGAATGACAATGGTGTCCCAAGTCACCGGTTAATCCCGGATCCGAGGAATTTTGACTCTTAAAATGTCTGCGAAGCAGAGGTCCGGATAAGGAACTCTGTTAACCCGGGAGAAGGTGTTAGGCACTCCCGGATTCCGTGGTTTTAGCACGGTCGCTCCACTGTCGTTCTTGACTCTTGTTTGACTTAATTATAGTTTTAAACAACACAATGTGCTTTTTTACGTTTAATATCATTTTTTAGGAATTTGCGACATCGCGGAAACACGCCTCGAGTCATACCGCAGCCAGTACGCCTATGACTTTTGGAGTATTTCGGCTTTGCCGAGATTTGGATTTGAGTCGCACCAAGTGCACACTCGTTCATAAGAAAGTATATTAAAATCGTGCCCTGAAATAATGTCTATCGGCTTTTAAATCTTTTGGGAGAAGCTATGGAATTAGCTATTAGCTTTCCCGGGTCTATTTGTGTTATATCATTACTAAATGGGGGCCCCGGTGTTATTCGGGCGAGGCTCGTCCCAAATTATTTATTAAAGGATACTAACATTTGGCTAAGTTTTCTATATTTGTTTTTACCTTAATCGTAATACTAACAATATAATAATCCAAGCCCGTTGAGTTTTTACCAATTAATTGGGCCTGGTTCTTCAGCCTTGTACTGGATGTGCTTAAGCAGAATTCAGATCTTTATTCGGGCAGCCTAATCGAATGATACTATAGTTCAGGCCCACGTATGTTTTGGGCCCAAACCAGAATGTAAATAACAATAATATGACATAAAATTCATAACGGAAAAAGTGCTCAACATTTAAAACAAAGAATCAAACCATTTTTATTATTGATAAGGAAATTTGTACACAAAGCAATAAGCAATGAAGACATAACCAATTATGATTACTAATTCTAAGAAGTCCGATTAAATAAGAAAACCTGAAAATGATTAAACTGATTAACTACAACTATAAACTAACTGACTACTTCGTGTGATTTCAACACCAATTTCATTTGCAACTTTTACTTAATATTATCCCCAATTCTTCTTTTCTATAGCCTACTGATTAATCCTATGAATTAAACTCATGCATATGTATATACAATTACGGACTCTAATATGACTTAACCAGGATATTACTTTTGAACTTAATCTCAGATATTACTTCATGTATACGATCAAACACTGACATTAACACTAATCGAATTCACTTAATACTATCAAGCCAATCGCATTCTGCCTTATTCGATGGTTTCTTTTCCTTAACTAATTTTAAATCGACTGATTAATGAAATGAATTAACTAAGTGATCATGATTGTTATCTACTCATGTGATAGCCATTTGACTTGTTTTAGGAATTTTACCTAATTAACTAAGTGATTTATACTACATTACCGCTATAGTACTACTATTACATTGTTTCTGTTCTTGTTCTTCAGCTACTACACTATTGTAGATCTAAGCTACTAGACAATAATACCAATGAATTACAAATCCAATTCGATATATAGACTAAACAGAGTCTTCATTCAATCAATCTCGGGATTACAGCTTCAAGTAGAGAGTGGTGTACCTGAATAACAAATGAAGGTCCAATGAGTCTAGGGGATAAGCAGGTAAATACAACAAAGAGTCAACAAGGCAATGCAACAGTGGAGGAGTTGAATATCAACGAGCCAAACAACACAGCAACAACAGGTGCGTATCAACAATATAACAGAAGAACCCAATCCAATTTCGAGCAGAAGAACACGGCAGAAAACCAATGGAAACCAGTGAATTCTACTGAGGAGTTCCAGAAAAATCCTACTGTTCTATTGCTCTTTTATCTCTCGATGAATTTCAGCCTAAGTGTTTTCAGATTATTCTCAGAATTTCCAAATGTATTTTCTCAGATTGTTCTACCAGTGGAATCCCCTTTTTTCAGCCCCTTTTTGAGATATTTATAGCTAACCTTTTAGGGCTGAATACTTGGGGAGGAAGTAATGGGATTAATCCCACTTCCCCCTCCTAAAATTACCTATTCTACACTTTAGTCCCATTTTCAGTTACTAAAACCCTTCCAGCATGTGCTGGAAGGTTCTAAAGATTCTCTTTTAGGGCCTTTTACTAGTATAACCTTAGGGGTTTGAGATTTTTACAGATTTCCCATTTTTAAGAGACCATTATACCCCTAAATCTCTGCAAAATTGCAGAAATCAGGAGCATGAATGTCCCTATTACCCTCCTAAGTTCTTACTAGTTACTATTTTACCTTTTCAATACCCAATTGTGCCCCTAAGAGCACTGCTGATTTACTAACTTACCTAGGGCAGATTTCAGCTTGATTTGAACCTATTTAACTAATAGCCAGCCCTGGTATTAGTATTTAACGGCTGGCCAGATTTATTTCTAAGAACTATTTTAATTTTAGCCACTTTTAAGTTAATTCAGTCAATTAAGACCCATTTATTCCTAATTAAAGCTACTTGCAGGCATAGCCTGTTTTGTTATTATGCTTAACCTATTTAAAAGTTAGCCAGTCTCAAGTTGAGACTTAGCTTGGGCTATCAAAGCCATATACTGAACAACTAGGCCCAAAACCTTTACAGGTTTGGCCACTTTGCTGTTCAGGGCTCAATATAGAGCCTGGGCTAGTCTGCATTTGCAGACATAGCCCTTTGCACAACCAGCCACTGTTAAACAGTGAGCTGTGTGTTAGGGCTCACGGAATTGGTCAACCCTTTGCAAGGTTGACCATTCTTAGGCCAATTATTAAACTTGTAGCCTATTTATGCATTTTCAGTGTTTTATACTATTTAAAAACTAACCACTTATGGAACTAGTACTAACAGCTATAACCAATCTTCCTAAGCATAATAGACATTAGCAGTGTTCACACTTAACATGTAACTATTGCAAACTTAGCCATTTTAACATACAATTGCACACATAACCACATAAAGCCAAATAATGTTCATTGATTAATTAAAACTCAGAAAAGGGGTTTGATAGTGTTGAACCTCAACTAATCAACTCACATAACTTAAACTCATGTAGCAACATGTCAATTAACATCAATCAGGCATAGTCACAATCATTTCATGCTAGATGGCATACTGGAAAACTAAACCTTCACAAAACAGTCAACAGATTCAACTGGTCATAAACCCAATGGACTTTAGCCACATAACATAAACATGGTAATCAGAATTTACTTTCAAACACCAACCTTAGCTTGATATATACATGTGAAAAGTGAGGATGGGGAACAAGAAAGCCATGAAGAAGCAAAGAACAACATTCCTAATCCTAGCACAAATGCATGACAAATGAGATGAAGATGATGACAAGAAGAGCATGGAGAAACAGTGACAAAGAAACAAGAAAAATCAGCCAGGATACTTTAAAGACAACTTAATGTAATGATGAGAAAAGAATGAAGTTAAGCTACTATCCAAACTATGCATTCATGACAATGGGAGAAAGTTGGACTGTAAGAACTAAACAGACTATAATATCTACCAGGTGAAGAAACAAAAGGAATTCAAAGTGACTCTTATGACTTAACATGATTGGTGGCAAACAATTGTAAAGATGGATAAGATGAAAAAGAAGCCTGATTCTTTCATATATCATTAAAGCGAAAGGCAACAAAAATGGCCACAGTAACTTGAACTTAAGATATAGATCAGTGACTTACAACTCATCAATTAAAATGACAGGGAAAAGATGAAATTTTTGAACTTATAGCAGAGAACCATAAAAACAGGACAATCAACAGATAAAAATCCCATTATTAACAGGCTCAGAAGAAACAGGCAAAGAACCCCCTATAATTAATCACTAAAGAAACATGCAAGAGATATAGAATAAAAGAAGACATAATTATATAAGAATCTTATATCTAACATGCGAAGCACAAAACAAGAGAAACATATATGAAAGCAAAGAAATAGAGGCAATATGACTAACACAGGATCTCAAAACAGAAGAAATAATCATAATGATAAACAAGCGACAGACATTAACTAAAACACAGAAGGAGAGGAAATGCTTAACATGAGAAAATAAACAGAAAAGTCTTAGGCTAGCATGTGAAACAACTAATCAGAATAGCAGGGTCAACAATTAACAAAGTAAAGCAACAAAGAGATGTGAACTTCAGAACTACGGGGAACATAATCAAACAGCAAACAATTAAAGAATGCAAACTTAAAAATCAGAAAGGACAAGAAAACATGCTAAACACAGAAATCAATCAGGATCAAAACATGTAAGAAATAACAGACAATCCTATTAAACTAAAGAAGACTAAAGGATGGGGGACTTAGCTTGCGGGGCCGGTCCCCCGAGCTTCCTAACTCTTTTCTTTTCCTTTTCATTCCCTCAGACTCTCAGACTCTTTTTATTCCTTCTTTTCTTTTTCTTATTCTTTTCCAGATCTCTTTTTTTTGATTTTCCTTTTCTGTTTCTTCTTTTCAAGGCCTAAAGGTGAAGCCTTTTGAGGTTTGAATTACAGGGGGTGTTTTAGGAGGTGTAAAAGATGAGGTCTTGATTGGGGTTCGAACTTGGGGTCGCCGGAGTTAGGGTTCCGACGACCCTTTTTGGGATATTCGAGAAGTTCAAGGGACTTTCGAGGGGAGCCATTGGTATGGGTGGATAGATCATGAAGAGAGGAAGAGATCGGCATTAGTTTTAGGTGGTTCTCCATACTTTGGTGGTCACCGGTGTAACTCCGGTGACCGGGGTTTTGAAAAGCAGGGTGTTTTTTTGGGGGTTTTGGGTAAAGAAGACGGAGGAGAAGAAGATGAGATGAAAGGGAGTGACAAGAAGAGCCGGCGACCACCGTGGAAGGTGGTGGCCGCCATGGCCGCCTACGGCTTCTGTGATGAAGACGAGAGAGAGAAGGGAGGGGTGAAGGGCGGCTAGGTTAAGATTTTGGCAAAAATGCCAACCATTCTCGGACATAAGACTTATATAGGCCACATATACGAGATAATCTCGACCGTTCATTGAAGGAGATCAACGGCTGAGGACGGGCGTTACTAAAACGCCGTCGTTCCGCCGCTTATGAGACCAAAGTGTTTGGCCGTTGGATTAAATCACACAGACGGCCAAGATCAAATCTCCCACAATTAATTAAACCCATAATTCCACTAAATATCCCAGCCGTTAGATCAATGAAGTTGGACGGCTGGGATCAAATCAATTAAAAGCCTGGACCGGGTCTGCTTTGGGCTCAAGGACTGGGCCAACGATTTGGACCACAATTGGCCCAGATTCAATTACACAACCCATTTTTTTTGTATTTTTCGATTTTAATCAATTTTTATGTACTTTTCTTTTATACTTTTTTTTTTCTTTTCTTTTATGAAAAATTATAAATCCTAATTTACTACCTACTCTAATTTCCTAATATTTTTTGCAATTTTTCTGCTATTTTTCCTTTATTTTCTCCTATTTAAGCTATTTTGCTAACTTTTCTAATTAACTAAACTAACAAACTAATTACTACTATTTTTTGATTTTTCTAATTTTTACCTATTCAAACACACAAAAATATAACTAATTTCAAGCAAAGCAAGTAATTGCACTCAAAAAAAAAATATATTTATTTTAATTTTGGAATTAATTGCCTGGTGCAAAAATCATGTGCTCACAATCATGAGCACTCTTATTACCGTAAATCTCTCCCGAGTAATTATGATAATTTACTAGACACACTCTCTCGAACTACGCTAGCTAGCTTTTAATACAGCTCACTTAAGATCGCACCCAAGGCTTCACTATCCCTAGTCCCGCCTTTAAACCCTCGGTTATTGATCCCTCGTATACTTTGGGAGTGGTGTTGTTCAATAATTTAAATATGCACTTTTTCCCGAGATATGCATACTAAGTAGGCACGGCTAATTGAGAGCTCTTCAATCAACCAGAATATAAACGTAGTTGAACAAATAGAGAAAAGCTATGGCTCAATTATATAAAAATATTACAAGAATTTATCCTACAAAAGCTTGTATCAAAACTCTACATAACAAATTAGTTATTCATAATAGTATGTAAAACTACAATACTAAAAGTCATAACCAACAATAAAAACAGGAAGAGGAAGGAAAACTCTTAGAAGAATTCTCCGCCTTGCTCCTAATGTGTTTTTACCTCCAAGGGTGTTGTCTAACCCTAAAGTAGTGTCTCTTGCCTCCTTAGGTCTAATTTTTGTCCAAAATATGTCCCCTTCTTATTCTTGGCCGGTCTCCTTGGTTTAATATAAGGTTTAGGGCCTAATATCCCGTGTTTTGCACATAAGTCCCTGAAATCTCTGCCTCTTGCCGCGGTTTTGCCGCGGTCGCGGTGGAACCGCGGCCAAACATACCTTCTGATTCTTCAATTGTCCGCGACCATCTTCTACCGTAGTTCTGCCGAGGTTGCAGTGAAACTGCGGTATTTAACCCTATTCCATTTGGAATTTGAAAAAATGTAAAACATGAAACTTGTAGTCTTTGCGTTAGCTTTCCAACATTATATTGTGGAGCCAAAACGGAGTTCTGAGCGAAAAGTTATGTCCTATTTACTGGACAGTGCGTAATATGCCTCATCGAGTCTTTGTTTGTTCTCAACTATCAAATTTGGCCCCCGTACACAATCACGGCTTAATTACTTGAGCTTTTACTCCGACTTTAAAGCTCCAAATCACTTAAATGCATTCCATAACATCTATATAGCTTGGAATCACACCTACAAGGCATAAAACACACAATTAGGGCAAAACACTAGCGATTAAAGCTCAAAATCAATTAAAGTGTAGTAAACTCGAGCATAATAATCGACTAAAATACGTAATTATACCCTATCATCAACACCCCACACGTAATCCATTGCTCGTCCACGAGCAATCAAACTACATTTTTTTATAGACACGACCTTTTTAAACAATTCTCCTAACGCACCACCACCAAGAGTATTTAAAATTAACTAAGCACAAAAGCGTAACATCTTCACCTCAAGATTTGACTCACAAGTGCCACGCATTATTCACAACTCACCTGCTTAGTCTAACCTAGAGGTCACTGACATTACCTTTCCTTCATGAATCAAGTGCCCTCACAATACAAGATAGTAGTTCCACATAATAAAATTTAAGAATACTTAGGAACTTAAGATAGAAAGAATTCACTCACTCTCAGAAATAACATTCATATGCCACACACCATAAGCTTGCCCGTAGTGTACTACTCCATTAATCGAGCTCATTCAATTTTGGATTAATTAGGAATTTATTTGGTTGTAATGTAGGCTACGAGACGAGTATGATACATTTAGATATAAGAGTGACTACACCTCCCTAAGCACTTTAATACATATACTTTAACATTCAAACCCCATACTTATGTTAAACCAAAATTCCACATTCACATCAATATAAATTACCCCATTTTTTAAGCACACTTATGTCAAGAGCGACGACTTATCAAAGAATTGTTTTTCACAACGATCCAACTATATTTTTTTTTCAATTCAAATGGCTCTTCCTTTTTCCAAAATAGTGCACCTTTCTCCTTATACAATTCGTTCCACTCAAAAGTCAAACCAGCCCCCCACACTTTAATTTTTATAAGGTTTATAAATAATTCAAGTGCTCGTGAGATATTACAATGGTTCAAATAGATGGTTAATTCAAACAAAAGGGTAAGGCTTGTAATGTGGTTGCCAAAGAAACATCATTACAGGATCAAAGGGGTTAACTACGATACATTATAATTAGGTGGGTAAAATATGTATATATGGCTCAATAAGAATTGCCTATATCTCTTCCAAGACTAAACAAAACTACTATTTCGCTTTGCAAACACACGGGGCAAGTTCTAGGCATCAAATGCAATGCGCTGAATAATGCAAAACACACATAGCACATAACTCACTCAGGATTAGATTCATAGACACTCTAGTCAAAGCAGTTAAGCAAAGTTAAGATAATACAATTTAGGGTACTTCTCCAAGAGTCAAAAACTGAGCGTAAGCGACACAACCAAAGTACTCACTATTCTCAAGGCATAATTAAGTCAAGAGATATTGCTTCAATTCATAACACAACACAATGGCTCCTTCTTCCTAAAAAAACTAACTACACCCGGTTCAAATAAAATCCTTGGAAAAGAACCGTGGCCCGAAAAAAACCAAGGGGGAGTTATACACTACCTAAAACAAAACAAAAAATCTTTTTATTTTATTTTATTTAGACTTACTTCCCTCGAGAAAAATGTCTAGAAGATCTGTCATCAATAAAAGTCCAATCTTTAAAAAAAACATAGCTAAAGTAGCATGAAAAGTCACCGAGACAATCTCCTCACTCCACTCATAAAGTTGTGCATTGTCCCCAATGCACATCCATGCATACAATAGGGTAAAAGAAACTCCCTGATAGGCCAAAAGCCAAAGCACTAGCAGTTCATGGGGTACTCAGACTTCTCCCAACTCGGTCCTTTGTGTGGGTACCTCACACTTAGTTCCAATCATTGCATTTGTTGGTGCATCCTTCCAATACCTTTGCTTTCCATGCTCCTAAAAAATAAAAAATTGACACTTCAAAAATAATATAATTAAATTAAAAAAATAATTAAAAGAAAGTAATAAAGTTGGGTTGCCTCCCAACAAACACTTGTTTTAACGTCACGGCACGACGTGAATCACTTTCTACCTCCACTTCGAACTTATGAATAGGACCCCATGTTTTGATTATGCTCTATGATCATGCTCCTGGGTGGTGTAACGAATTTGGCTGGCCAAATAAAATAACGTAATATTTTGCACTTCTTGGCCTTTAGATGACGTGTATAATCCCAATTTTCTAGCAAAAAAAATTCCAGAATGTAAGCACTTTGTTCCTTATTCCTCGACTCCTCAAATGGCTCGGATGACTCTATTTTCATATCCTCATCTAAACACAACGTGGAAAAATGCTTGGAGTGAGGACCAATGCCCTCAACTACATGAATATTGGGATAGTCTAATTCTCAACACTGATGACAATAGAGTCAACAAAATATGTATCCTCAATATTGGTTGACTCTACTATTTATTCTACAACATCGACATCCTCAAAATCTGTTCTACTCTAGCATCCACCTCTAGCTCATCTGTATGCTCTTCTTGGATACTATTCACAATATTGGCTTGTTGAGCATTAAAAACTTCAATCAGTTGACTAATGTGAACTTTTAAATTGTGAATAGTTTCCTCTTGCCTTTCTATCCGCAGTAGTAATTTACTCTGTTGTTTCAAAATGCACTTTAACATATCTCCGAGCTTCTTAAAGTCAGCTTCCCTAGGTTCTTTATTCCTATTAACTTCACCAGAAAAAAGAAGAACCATCAAAGTAAGGGGTTGGGGGAAGGTAAGAAATATAAGCACAACCGTGAAAGTGACCATCTTGACCACCATATATATCACACACATTCCACACATAAGATTGAGTTGGTGCACAAAGCTCGCTCTCAGAAATATTTTAATAAATTTTCCCTGGGTGGTTTCCTTCACAATATGCATAAGGAGGATCAAAAGAAGAAATACCAACAACAAAATTCTCATAACATCATGATGTCATGTTTCTCAAATAAACAAATAAAACTAAAATAAAAAATAATAATAAAAATCAAATAATAAAATAAAAGTTCAAACTTGAAATCTAGCAATATGTACACCTACAATTACATCGTTGGTTCCCCGGAAACGGCGCCAAAATTTGATCACGCCCAACTATGCCTTCTAAAAAGGACAATGCGATCGTTGCAAATATAATCCGGTTTACAAGTCCGGAGTCCAATCTCATAGAGAACTAAGGTTTAGCTACAGTTATTCACACCAAAAAAACAAGGTTGAACAATTCCTAACATAGAGATATTAAGATTCTTATGTTTAACTAATTAACTAATAAATTAAACTACTAAATTAATAACTAAATATACTAAGGGTTGGAGACAAGATTAAGGAGGTCTAGAGTTATGATTTTCCCAATTGTCGGAATTCTTCCCGCTATGTCTTCTATAATTTCGTCTAAGTATTCTCTACCAATCATGAGCACTTTTATTACCGTAAATCTCTCCCGAGTAATTACGATAATTTACTAGACGCACTCCCCCGAGCTACGCTAGCCGGCTTTTAATACAGCTCACTTAAGATCGCTTTTAAACCCTCGGTTATTGATCCCTCATATACTTTGGGAGTGGTGTTGTTCAACAATTACCTAAATATGCACTCTCTCCCGAGATATGCATACTAAGTAGGCATGGCTAATTGAGAGCTCTTCAATCAACCAGAATATAAACGTAGCTGAACAAATAGAGAAAAGCTATGGCTCAATTATATAAAAACATAACAAGAATTTATCCTACAAAAGGTTCTATCAAAACTCTACATAACAAATTAGATGTTCATAATAGTATGTAAAACTACAATACTAAAAGTTATGAACCAACAATGAAAAATAGGAAGAGGAAGGAAAAAAATCCTAGAAGAATTATCCTCCTTGCTCCCAATGTGTTTTTGCCTCCAAGGGTGTTATCTAACCCTAAAGTAGTGTCTCTTGCCTCCTTAGGTCTAATTTTTGTCCAAAATATGCCCCCTCCTTGTTCTTGGCCGGCCTCCTTGGTTTAATATAAGGTTTAGGGCTTAAAATCCCGTGTTTTGCACATAAGTCCCTGAAATTTCCGCCTCCTACCGCGATTTTACCGTGGTCGTGGTGGAACCGCGGCCAAACATGCCCTCTGATTCTTTAATTGTGCGCGACCATTTTCTACCACAATTCTGCCGCGGTCGTGGTGAAACCACAGTTTTTTACCCTGTTCCGTTTGAAATTAGGAAAAACGTAAAATAAGAGAGTTGTAGCCTTTTGAGTTATATTTCCAACCATATATTGTGGAGCTAAAATGGAGTTCTGAGGAAAAGGTTATGTCCAATTTACTGGATAGTGCGCAATATAGCTCATCGAGTCTTTGTTTATTCTCAATTATCAAATTTGACCCCCGAACACAATCCCGGTTTAATTACTTGAGCTTTTACTCTGACTTCAAAGCTCCAAATCACTTTAATACATTTCATAATATCTATATAGCTTGGAATCACACCTACAAGGAATACAACACACAATTAGGACAAAACACTAGCGATTAAAGCTCAAACTCAATTAAAGTACAGTAAACTCGTGTGTAATAAGCGACTAAAATACGTAATTATAGCCTATTATCAACATTCCTTTTATTTTAAAACTATTAATACCAATCTTGTGACGACCCAAAGGGTCATCACTTGTTTTATTAATCATTTCGAGCTTCTGAGGTCTTGAAAACCTCACTCTATGTTGCCTCGATTTACGTGCATGATCCGAGCATGTAGCCAGAAAGATTTTTTGATAGAAAATATGAATTCTATGAGAAATTTGGATAAAAATGATATTAATATTGATATAGTTGACTTCGGTCAACATTTTTGGTAAACGGACCCGGACCCAAGATTGGACGGTCCCGGAAGGTCCGTAGGAAAATATGGGACTTGGACATGCGTCCGGAGTCGAATTTTGAGGCCTAGAGCCCAAGTTATGAATTTTTCTGTGAAATTATTTTTGATGTAATTATTAAAGGAAAATGAATTAATTGACCTTGGTATCGGGCTCGTATTTTAGTTCCGACGCCCGGTACAAGTCTTAAATACTATATATGTGTTTTCCGCAAAGTTTGGTGACATTTGGATGTCGTTTGATGTGTTTTCGACCTTGAGTTCCAAGTTTGAAAAGTTTTGAAAACCAAAAGTACGAAAATCATGAACTTGAGGCTTGATTTGATGAAAACGATGTGATATTGGCGATGTGATCGCACGAACAAGTTTGTAATGTGTTTTTGATGTTGTGTACATGATTGGTTTGGAGCCCGGAGGGCTCAGGTAAAGATTCGATAGGCCACGAGATCAATTTTTCATGTTAGAAAGTTGCTGTCAGCACCTGATCTGCAGAGTTGGGAAATGCGAACAAATGTTAGCAAATGCGAATTCGCAAATGCGAACAAAAGTTAGCAAATACGAATTCGCAAATGCGAACAAAAGTTCGCAAATGCGAACTTCCCAGTTTTGTGCCTTGGTTCGAAATGCGAACAAATGTTCGCAAATGCGAACTTCCCAGTTTTGCCTTGGCTTCGCAAATGCGAACAAAAGTTCGCAAATGCGAACTTCCCATCCTTAGCTTATTTTTCAAACTCCAGAAATTGGTCGGGGTTCGCAATTCGCAAATGCGAACACATAGACCTGTAAATCACGATTTCCAGTTTCACTTTTCACATTTCACGACTCAAAAATGTCCATTGGCAATTTTTCACGAACTCCCTCTTCTTCAAAGCAATTGTAAGTCACTTTTTACTTAATTCTTTCAATTCCTAACAACATTAAACATGTTTTTCAATAGAAATCAAAGGTTTTCATGGTAGAATTTCTTGTTTTTGGTAGAATATAGGGTTTTTCATGAATTGGGTAATTGGACCTCGAATTGAGGTCCGATTTTGAAACAAATCATATACTTGAACTCGTGGGGGAATGGGTAACCGAATTTTGGTCCGAACCCTGAGTTTCGACCATGTGGCCACAGGGTCGATATTCACTATTCCGGGCAGAATGTTGTATAAATTATAATTGGCCATATGAATTAGTTTTTTGAGTAGTATTGATGATATTAAATCAATTGTGAATAGATACGATTGGATTGGAGCCAAATTTGAAAGGAAAAGGCATTGCCACGGATTGAATTGTTCGTAAACATTCGAGGTAAGTGTTTGTTCTATCCTAGCTTAACGAAATAGGATTATGTGCTATGTGCTATGTGGTCGAGTGCGGTGTATGGGCTGTGGTGATGAGCATCCATACACTGGCGTCTAGTATGACCGTGAGTCGTTGTTGATAATTGTTGTGAGACATATTTGAAGATAAATTGTTGAACCCTTGTCGGGTTGTAGAATTGTTATTGTTCCCCCTTGCCGGGACTTGTTGTGACGTGAGATATTGATTGCCCTTGCCAGGACTTGTTGTGATGATTATTGTGTCCCTTGCCGGGACGGTACATGATTTACTGTTTTCTTTCTCTGCCCTTAACTGTGATTGTAAAATGGGTGAGGAAGAGTGATAATGCACGAAGGGTGATGTCGTGCCTTGATTTATTGTTTATGCACGAAGGTTAATGCCGTGCCTTGTTATTGATTATGCACAAAGGTTAATGCCGTGCCTTGATATTGATTATGCACAAAGGTTAATGCCATGCCATGTTTTATTAATTATGCACGAAGGATCATGCCGTGCCTTGTTATTGAACCATGTACGAAGGATCATGCCATACCATGGATGTGAGGATGAGAGTAAAAGCACGAAGGGTGATGCCGTGCACTTTATTTGCTTATTTGGTAAGGATGAGTGTAAAAGCACGAAGGGTGATGCCGTGCAACTACTTGCCATTCCTTGACTTGATATTACTTGTTTTTCCATTATACTTTGTTTTCCTTGTGGACTTATTAACTGTTGTTAATTGTTGAGTTCTTTTGAGATATTACTTATTGTGTTATTACTTGGTTATTTCTCGTTATCTTGTGGTATACATATATATAGAACTGCACAGGTTTATGTGGGTGTCTGGTCCTAGGCTTGTCACTACTTCGCCAGGATAGGTCAGGCACTTACCAGCACATGGGGTCGGTTGTGCTGATACTGCACTTCTGTGCATTTTTGCACAGGTCCAGGTTTTGATCAGGAGCAGCAGCAGTAGATCTTTTGTGTGGGAGTTGATCATATTTGAGACCGAGGTAGCTTGCAGGCGTCCGCAGGCCCGGCGTCTCTTCCTTTATTTATGTCATTAGCTGTAGTCTCCTTGTTTCGAGACAAACAGATTATGTTATATTTCTTTCAGACTTTTATGTGTAGTATTCAGTACTAGTTCGTGAGTTGGTGACTCCACGTCTTGGGTAGAGGATTTCAGTATCGGTTACCTTGAAACTACTTATTTCTATTTTTATAAAGTCTTCCGCACTTGTTTAATTAAGATTATGATTTTGGTTGTTAAATTGAGTATGAAGTATTTTTAAAAACAGGATAGTGTGAATAAAGAGGCTTGCCTAGCTACCACGAGTAGGCGCCATCACGATCCCGATGTTGGGGAAAATCCGGGTCGTGACAAGTTGGTATCAGAGCTCTAGGTTACATAGGTCTCACCACTCACGAACAAGCTTAGTAGAGTTTGAGAGGTAGGTACGGAGACGTCCGTACTTGTCCTCCAGAGTCTATTGAGTTAGGAAAGAGTCTCTCATTTGTTCTTTCTTGTCGTGCGACTTATTCCTCAAATACCGATTGAACTTCTATTCTGTCCTTTCGCAGATAGTGAGGACACGCGCTTCTTCGTCCACTGACCAGCAGCCCGAGCCCCAGGCAGCTCCTGCGAGGGGCAGAGGGCTGAGGCCGTATCAGAGGCTGTGGTAGGGGAAAAGCTCAGCCCCTGGCAGCTACTCCAGAGGTGGAGCCTCATATTGAGATTGGCGAGGAGGTTCCGGTCCCAGCAGCTCCAGTGGGCCTAGCTCAGGTCCCAGGAGAGGCTTTATTTACCCCGAATCTTCGGGAGACTTTGGTCAGGATAGCGGGATTTATGGACAGCCTTGCCAGAGCAGGCTTATTATCAATTGCACCAGCCACTTCTCAGGCTGGAGGAGGGGCCCAGACTCCTATTGCTCGTACTCCGGAGCCAGTAGCTCCTCAGCCTCAGGCACCAGTGGTTTAGCCAGCTGTGGCCACTCAGTCAGGTACCACGGCTCATGCCGGAGATGGAGCGACCATGACTTCTGATTCTTTATGGAGACTTGATCGGTTCTCCAAGCTGTTTACCACTACTTTCAGCGGTGCCACATCAGAGGATCCTAAGGATTTCTTATTTAGTTGCCACGAGATTCTCAAGACTATGGGGATCGTGGAGTCCAATGGAGTTGACTTCTGCACATTTAGGCTTTCAAGATCCGCCAGGACTTGGTGGAGGGATTATTGCTTGACTTGACCTGCAGGGTCCCCAGCTTTATCATGGGATCAGTTTGCAGAGCTATTTCCGGAGAAGTTTCTCCCTGCTACTCAGCGGGATGTACTTCGGAGGCAGTTTGAGCGCCTCCATTAGGGCACTATGACAGTTACACAGTATGAGATGAGATTTGTCGATTTGGCTCGTCATGCGGTGGTGATACTTCCCACGGAGCGGGAGAGGGTCCGCAGGTTTATAGATGGGCTTAATCAGCCGATTAGACTCCAGATGGCAATGGGAGTAGGGAATGATATATCATTTCAGGAGGCAGCTAACGCATCACGTAGAGTTGAGATGGCTCTTGCTCGGGGAGGTGGTTATTATTCAGACAAGAGGCCTCGTTATTCAGGCAGGTTTAGTGGTTCGTCTTCTGGTGGTAGAGAATCTTTTGACAGAGGCCAGTCTTCCAGGCCTTTCCATTCCGCCCTTCAGGCTTCACAGGGTGGACCAGGTGATCGTGGGTTTCGTGGGCAGTATTCAGATCAGCCTCCTATTAATGCTCAGCCTCTTCAGAGTGTTCGTGGAGGCCATTCAAGTCGTCAGGGCCAGCAGCCCCATCGGCCTAGGAGTTGCTACGGTTGTGGTGACCCAGGTCATTTTGTCAGGTTCTGCCCTCGAGCGACGAGCAACACTCAGCAGTGGGGCCCTCGTCCCATAATTCAGGCCCTAGCTGACCCTCAGCCTACCCAGCCAGCCAGAGGTAAGGTTATAGATCATAGAGGTGGAGGTCGAGACCGTAGAGGTGGAGACCGTCCAGCCAGAGGTAGAGGTCAGCCAGTTGATGGCCGTCCTAGAGACGTAGCTCAGAGGGGAGGTGCAGATCTCCGATTCTATGCTTTATTAGCTAGGCCAGAAGCAGAGGCATCAGATGCCGTGATTACAGGTACCATTCTTGTGTGTGGTAGAGGTGCTTCAGTATTATTTGACCTTGGATCTACATATTCATATGTGTCTTCCTACTTTGCACCGTATTTGGCCGTGTCCAGCTATGCTCTGGATATTCCAGTTTATGTGTCTACACCGGTGGGTGACTCTATTGTAGTCGACCGAGTGCGTCGTTCGTGCGTAGTTATATTTGGGGGTCTTGAGACCCGTGTTGATCTGTTGCTTTTGGAGATGGTGGATTTTGATGTCATATTGGGGATGGACTGGTTGTCCCCATACCATGCTATTCTAGATTGTCATGCTAAGACTGTGACCTTGGCTTTGCCAGAATCACCCCAACTAGAGTGGAAAGGTACCTCAAGCCACTCCGGTTGACTGTTATTTCCTATATTAAGGCTCGACGCATGGTCGAGAAGGGGTGTCTATCTTATCTGGCTTATGTTCGTGATTCCAGCGTAGAGGTTCCTTCCATTGATTCAGTCCCTATTGCACGGGAGTTTCCGGAGGTTTTTCCTTCAGAACTGCCGGGCATGCCACCCGATAGGGATATTGATTTCTGTATTGATTTGGCACCGGGCACTCAGCCCATCTCTATTCCACCCTATCGTATGGCCCCGCCGGAGTTAAAAAAGTTGAAAGATCAGTTGCAAGACATTCTTGAGAAGGGCTTTATCAGGCCTAGTGTTTCTCCCTGGGGAGCACCTGTATTATTTGTAAAGAAGAAAGATGGCTCGATGCGAATGTCTATCGATTACCAGCAATTGAACAAAGTGACAATAAAGAATAAGTATCCACTGCTGAGAATTGATGATTTGTTTGACCAGCTCCATGGAGCGAGGGTGTTCTCAAAGATAGACTTGAGGTCAGGCTACCATCAGCTGAAGATCAGGGCGGCTGACATTCCTAAAACAGCCTTTCGCACTAGATATGGGCATTACGAGTTCTTGGTCATGTCCTTCGGGTTGACCAATGCCCCAGCAGCATTCATGGAGTTGATGAATCGGGTATTCAGGCTTTACTTAGATCTGTTCGTGATAGTCTTTATAGATGACATCCTGGTATATTCTCGCAGTCAGGAAGAGCACGAGCAACACCTCAGAGTGGTTCTTCAGACTCTGAAGGATAATCAGCTATATTCCAAATTTTCGAAATGTGAGTTCTGGTTGAGTTCGGTAGCATTTCTGGGTCACATTATATCAGTGGAAGGTATTCAGGTGGACCCAAGGAAGATTGAGGCAGTCCAGAATTGGCCTCGACCAGCTTCAGTGACTGAGATACGGAGTTTCTTGGGATTGGCAGGTTACTACCGTCGATTTGTAGAGGGGTTTTCTTCTATTGCAGCCCCGATGACCAGGTTGACCCAGAAGGGTGTCCAGTTCCAGTGGTCAGAGGAGTGTGAGGCGAGCTTTCAGAAGCTCAAGACAGCCTTGACCACCGCGCCAGTGTAGATACTACCTACAGGTGCAGGGCCTTATACAGTTTATTGTGATGCATCTCGTACAGGGCTTGGAGCGGTATTGATGTAGGATGGTAAGGTTATCGCTTATGCTTTGAGACAACTAAAAATACATGAGAAGAATTATCCAGTTCATGATCTTGAGTTAGCAGCAGTGGTGCATGCCTTGAAGATCTGGAGGCATTATATATATGGTGTGACGTGTGAGGTATACACTGATCACAAGAGCCCACAGTATTTGTTCAAGCAAAAGGAGTTGAATCTATGATAACGGAAGTGGTTAGAGTTGCAGAAAGACTATGATGTTACTATCTTATATCACCCAGGTAAAGTCAATGTGGTGGCCGATGCATTGAGTAGAAAGTCTGCCAGCATGGTTAGTCTTGCATTCATTCCGGTCAGTCTTGCATTAATGTCGTGCCATGTTTTATTAATTATGCACGAAGGATCATGCCGTGCCTTGTTATTGAACCATGTACGAAGGATCATGCCATACCATGGATGTGAGGATGAGAGTAAAAGCACGAAGGGTGATGCCGTGCACTTTATTTGCTTATTTGGTGAGGATGAGAGTAAAAGCACGAAGGGTGATGCCGTGCAACTACTTGCCATTCCTGGACTTGATATTACTTGTTTTTCCATTATACTTTGTTTTCCTTGTGGACTTATTAACTATTGTTAATTGTTGAGTTCTTTTGAGATATTCCTTATTGTGTTATTACTTGGTTATTTCTCATTATCTTGTGGTACACATATATATAGAACTGCACAGGTTTTTGTGAGTGTCTGGTCCTAGGCTTGTCACTACTTCGCCGGGATAGGCCAGGCACTTACCAGCACATGAGGTCGGTTGTGCTGATACTGCACTTCTGTGCGTTTTTGCACAGGTCTAGGTTTTGATCAGGAGTAGCAGCAGTAGATCTTTTGTGTGGGAGTTGATCATATTTGAGACCGAGGTAGCTTGCAGGCGTCCGCATGCCCGGCGTCTCTTCCTTTATTTATGTCATTAACTGTAGTCTCCTTGTTTCGAGACAAACAAATTATGTTATATTTCTTTCAGACTTTTATGTGTAGTATCCAGTAGTAGTTCGTGAGTTGGTGACTCCACGTCTTGGGTAGAGGATTTCAGTATCAGTTACCTTGAAACTACTTATTTCTATTTTTATAAAGTCTTCCGCACTTGTTTAATTAAGATTATGATTTTGGTAGTTAAATTGAGTATGAAATATTGTTAAAAATAGGATAGGGTGAATAAAGAGGCTTGCCTAGCTACCACAAGTAGGCGCCATCACGATCCCGATGTTGGGGGAAAATCCGGGTCGTGACAAATCTTGTTTTAGCAAAATTCGTCATTGAATGCTTATTTGGAACATCTGACAGACTAATCGACAATTGAACCTTTGACAGGTATAGATCATAGGCCAAGATAAATACAGCAGTATTTTAGAGCATCCAAATAACTATAAACCCAATGTTTAACCTAAAAAATAGTTTCCAAGGTTAAATCAATAATTTTATATGCCGGGCCACAAGTAACCGATTTAATCTGAAAGATATAAATTTTCGTTAATGCAACGTGATAGAGAATTGAAAAATAAATTCAATGACAGATAATATAATAAAAATAAAGCACAGAAGAAAGAATTCTTGTTGAATGATCTGTATTGGTAAAAATTAAGTTCATTTATATTGAATTTAATGAATGATGATGTGTCATGGCACGCAGACTAGTCAAAGAATGACGATCAGCAAAGAATAGTTAAAGAGGCACGAGATACAACAGGCACGAGCAGAGGTTCAAGAGACTCGATACACGCACCTCTTTATGTTCAAAAGTCAAGCTAAGAGAATGAACCTGACATCAAAAGTGGGAACGAATAAAATATTTGATAGGCATTAAATAGTAAGAATGTTAGAGAATCTGTATTGAATATCAATGATTGTAACATAGCATTAAAAGCCTTTAAATTTCTATAATGGCCTTATTATGACAAAGGCAAAGTGTATCAACTAGAAATAGCTATAAAAGGGGCAACCTGATCATTTGTAACACACGAAATATCATCGAAATATACTAATTTATTTTACTCTCTTTTGTTTATCTTATTATTAGCAAAATCAATTTCCTTTATTCATTTTATTTTTTAATTATCAGTAACCCGAGTTCTTTTAAATAAAGCTTTGATCGAAATTCTACTTTTAGGTTAAATAAATTGGTTCCGTTGTCGGGACTCAGATAATCTACTCTTTCTTAATCTAACCTTTTTTATTGCATCAACCATGTCAAACGTTAGTGACAACAACCAAGGAAACCATCAACTCCAAAGGAATCCACAACATGATCGGATCCCGACTGTCACGACCCTAGTTCACCAATCGTGAACATGTCATGACGGCACCCAGTCCCCACAACTAGGTAAGCCTAACACGTTGCGGAATATACAAGTTTATGAACATTAAATAAGAAATAGCGGAAAATGATATAAATAAGAATATAATCTGTGCCGCTTGGCACATACACCCGTCAAACACATTGTATAAACACCACCAAGACCCGGAATCCCACGGGTAACACAGACTAAGAGAAATACAACTGTGTCTCTATGGGTAAAGAGTATCTAAACAACAAGATGAAGGAAAAACATCTACTAGAACTATCAGAATAGAAGGATGGCCTCCGGATCCGCGGACGTAGCGGATCATACCTCGAGGTCTCCCAAGGTGCTGCTGAATCACCTAGTATGAGCCTGTCCTGATGTACCTGGATCTGCACAACAAAAGTGTGCAAAAGAGTAGCATGAGTACACCACGGCGGTACTCAGTAAGTGCCAAGCCTAACCTCGATGGAGTAGTGACGAGGAAGGTCAGGGCCCTACTGAGAGAAAACAATTACAAAAAATGATAATAACAATCATAAGCAGTTTAAACGATAATAATTCCGAATGACAACAATAAAATGATTACTGCAACCGTCTACAATTAACTAACAACAAATAACAAACTCAATTAATAAGTCCAGGACCTGTGGGAATTGAACCCACAGTCCCATTAACAGTACCCCTGGGTCTCCGGGAATCGAACCCGCAGCCCATGTCTCAATAATATCTCAATAACTCAGGATCTCCGGGAATCGAACCCGCAGTCCCTACAAATAACTCAGGATCTCGGGAATCGAACCCGCAGTCCCTACAAATAACTCAGGATCTCGGGAATCAAACCCGCAATCCCTACCAATAATATATCTCGGGAATCGAACCCGCAGTCCACATCTCAATAAATCTCGGGATCTCCGGAATCGAACCCGCGATCCACATTTCCATAAATCATTAGGATCTCCGGAATCAAACCCGCAGTCCACATTTCAATAAATCTCAGGATCTCCGAGAATCGAACCCGCAGTCCACATTTCAATAAATCTCAGGATCTCCGGAAATCTAACCCGCAGTCCACATTTCCATAAATCATCAGGATCGCCGGGAATCGAACCCGCAGTCCACTTTCAATAAATCTCAGGATCTCCGGGAATCGAACCCGCAGTCTACATTTCAATAAATCTCAAGATCTCCAGGAATCGAACCCGTAGTCCACATTTCCATAAATCATCAGGATCTCCGAGAATCGAACCCGCAGTCCACATTTCAATAAATCTCAGGATCTCCGGGAATCGAACCCGCAGTCCACAAACACAGCAAGTAAAGGAATACACAAAGAGGAGTATAATATGCTTAACTATAACTTCGCCGATAAACAGCGCCAGCGATTACCAAGAAAACTCAAGCAAGACAATTAGGCAACTAGATAGTTAAATACTACCTAATCATGCTTTTCTAACTGCTGCCGGGTAGGAATATCGAATTTAACAACTAAAAACAGGAATATCACTCATTGAACATTTTAAGTAAAGTATGTGTTCAACAACCAGCGCATGTACACGCCCGTCACCTTGCGTACAAGGCATTTAAAGTATCACATAATATCCTAGGGGTGAAAGTCCCCCACACGAGGTTAGACAAGCCACTCACCTCAATTCCGGTACAAAACCGCTAAGAAACGACTCCGTTGCCACGAGTATCCGACTCCGAGTGGCTCAACTCTATCCAAATAAATTGCATATTCTAAATAATAATTCAAGTAATTTATTCTACACATAAATTCTAAGCTAATACGTGAAATTATGTAAAATGACCAAAATGCCCTCGGACCCACGAGCTCGGAATCTGAAATTTTTTGAAGATAAAGATTACCCATGACCTTAGGAACTCAAATATATAAATTTCTCTTAATTCCATACTCAAAATCGTGGTCAAAATCCAAAAATCTCAATTTCTAGGTTTTTCTTTAAAACCCAAATTCTCCTTTTGATTCTCATGAATTTTGATGTTAAATCTAAGGTATAAACACAAAATAAAAGTTGAAAACTAGTTAGAGGAACTTACCCAATGATTTGGTATGAAAATCCACTCTCAAAATCGCCCATTCTCGGACCTAGGGCTCAAAATATGGTAAAATGAAGCAAAAACTCGAGGTTCACAGCTAAAATCAAGCTGCAGAAGTCGCATTTGCGATCCAGGGTTCGCAATTGCGAACCCTCGCAAAAACGAAGAAGTTCTTCGCAATTGTGAACAAAGAGAGGTTGGGAAGGGTCGCATTTGCGACAAAAAGTTCGCAATTGCGAACAGGCATCTCAATTGCGATGGAAATGTTCGCAATTGCGAGCATACCAGAAGCAGCAGTTTTTCCCCGACACAAAAATAAGCATAACTTCCTCATACGATGTCCAAATTCAATGATTCTTTTTCCTATGGCTCCGTAATTTCGATACGGATCTAATGGTTCAAAAAAATTGAATTTGGAGATCATTTACCTAATATGATACCCCTTTATGTTCAAAGAAGCAAAGGTTGAAACATCAAATAAGAGCGTGATCACAACCCGAAACACACCCGAGGCCCCCGGGACCCCAATCAATCATACCAACCAACCCCAAAGCACATTACGGACTTGCTCGAGGCCTCAAACCACATCAAACAACTCTAAAACCATGAATTACACCCCGATTCAAACTTTATGAACTATGAAGTTTCCAACTTCTATTTCCGATGCCGATACCTATCAAATCGCATCCGATTGACTTCAAATTTTGCACACACTTCCAAAATGATATATCGAAGCTACAGAAACTTTCGGAATTCCATTCTGACCCTCGGATCAAAATATCACCTATCGATCGCATTCCGCCAAAATTCCAACTTTGCCAAAATAGGCTAACTTCTTCACCGGACCTCCAAAATTACATCCGATTGCGTTCCTAAGTCTTAAATCATCCCCCGAAACTAACCGAATCATCGGAATTCAGTTCCGAGCCCTCTAGCTCATAAGTCAATGTTGGGTTGACTTTTCCAACTTAAGCTTTTCTTAAAGAGATTAAATGTCCCATTTCCTACCAAAATCGATCTGAATTGACTCAAAGTTTGCACACAAGTCAAATTCGACATTACGGACTTGCACCACTTTCAGAATCGCATTCCGACCCCGATATCAAAAGTTTTACTTCCGGTCGAATTTTCTCATAAACCTTCAAATTCCTATATTTAGCCAAATCACTTCAAAATGACCTCCGGACATCCGAATACACTTCCGATCGCGTTCCCAACTCCAAAATCACCGTACGGATCTATTCCCAGTCTCGGAATCCCAAATGGACATCTATAACTGTAAACTGCCTTCCAACCCAAATTTATAAAATTCTTCTAAAATACTAACTTCCACCATATACGCTGAAATGCTCACGGGTTACCAAAAACCAAATCTGGACATACGCCCAAGTCCGAAATCATCATATGAACCTGTTGGAACCTTCAAATCTCAATTCCGAGGTCGTATACTCAAAATTCCAATCCTAGTTCATTTCTTCAATTTTAAGCTTTGGAAATAAGAATTTTCATTTAAATTTGACTCCAAACTTCTTGAATTTTAATTCTGACCATACACACAAGTCAATATACTTGAGATGAAGTTGCTCATGGCCTCAAACTGCTGAATGACGCGCCGTATCTCAAAACGACCGGTTGGGTCGTTACACCGACCCCTTCAACATAAGGCTCCCCTCGACGATCTCGAGAAGGCACTCGTAATAGATCTCTTCGAATACAAATACTCAATTTGAAAATGTTGAAGCTATCAATGAAGCTTTGCAAAAGCTAATCGCTCAACAGGTCAATAAAGCTCTTGAGACTTTTGTCAGCAAGTTACCTGTTGCACCACCAACACCAACTCCAAGTAACAACACTTTGGAGAACCCTCATTCTGGACTTGCTAATTCAAGCATTGATGATATTCCCAGCGAGTCACGAGATAGAGAACCAGGTAACCTAGTTAATTCTAATTTATAAAATTTAGTATTAACATTGCAGAAATAGCTCAAGGAGCAAAGTAACCGCATAGAGCAAATACCTGGAGTACCGCCTGTAATGAACGGGATAGATACGGACAAGTATTCATAATAATCTTGGAAGCCAAGCGCTGCTCCTCTTCCAATTCCAAAGAAATTCAAAATGTCTGATATTCCAAAATATGATGGAACAACTGATCTACGAGACCACAAGACTGTATTCACAACTAGCGTAAAAGGAATTGACTTGACCCAAAAATAAATTAAATCAGTATTGGTCAAAAATTTGGTGAAACACTCAGTAAGGGAGCATTAACATGGTATTATCTTTTACCCGAAAATCCTAAAAATTCTTTTGCTGAGCTTGCGGATTCATTTTTTCAAAGCACATTCGAGAGCTCAAAAGGTCGAAAAAAATGGAAGATATTTTCAAAATCTAGCAAGGGGATTTAGAGTTTCTTAGAGAGTTCGTGGATAGGTTCCAGCGTGAAAGAATCATGTTACCTCGTGTACCAGACAATTGGGAAGCTATAGCCTTCACCATAAATTTGAATGAAAAAGGCTCAGTAGCTACGATGCGACTCAAGGAAAGTCTTTTTGAATTCCCAGTAATGACATAGAATGATGTTTACAATAGGTATAGCACAAAGCTAATGATAGAAGAAGATATTATCTCACGGTCTCAAAAAGAGGAAAAGGCGAGTTCGAGATTGGCGGAAACCTAGAAAAGGTCCGGTAAAAATAGATACGAACCATTTATGGGCCTAGCAGGAAAAGATTCATAATCAAAATAGGATAATTCAGGGTACGATCACAGATCGAGTAATAGAGAGCCGGGTTCATCATCAAGGTTTGAGAATGATCGAAACACGCGAGAGACGCGGGATGATTATAAAAACTTGAAGGCAAGATTTGGTGGTTATAATTTTAATGTAAGGACTTCAGAGCTCGTAGTTGTTTTAAGAAGCATGGGTGATAAGGGAGGATGGCCAAAAGAAATGAGACCAAATCTAAACAGGCGCAATCATGATCAC
Organism: Nicotiana noctiflora; assembly: GCA_032618575.1. Lineage (NCBI taxonomy): Eukaryota > Viridiplantae > Streptophyta > Magnoliopsida > Solanales > Solanaceae > Nicotiana > Nicotiana noctiflora. The sequence goes on from JASVEL010005242.1 coordinate 88,134, forward strand.
TGGTGTGAATGTCACAACGATCATAGTCATAAAATGGTAGATTATAGATTGCTACAAGGTGAAGTTGATCATCTATTGAAATAAGGGTATCTCACCGAATTACTAAATGAGAAAGGTAAGCAAACATACATGAAGAATAGGCAGGAGCCCCTAAACCATCTTATCCCAGAAAGACCGTTAATGTTATAAGTAGAGGTGAAGAAATTAATGGTGTGACGTACACAATAGACAATAAAGTTTCAAAAGTCATAATTATCCACGGGAAGCGGGTTCGACATATTTTGGAGGAAAAAAGTATTACATTTGATAATGCACTTGAGGGTTTGACATAACGATGCACTGGTAATATTTTACTTGTACATTATACTAATGTGAAACGAGTTTTGATTGATCCAGTTAGTTCCGTGAACATTATCCTGCTAGGAGTACTACACGAGATGAAAGTTGAAGATAACTACCAAAGGCGCGTACCTTATCTGGATTCAATAATTCAGCATTGTGACAAAAGGGGAGGTAACACTTACAACATTCACAGGAGGAGTGGTAAAAAACGAAGTTTCAGGTGGTAGAAATGAAAATGGCTTACAATATAATTCTTGAAAGACCATGGATACACGAGATGTATGTTGTTCCGTCTACTTTTCATTAAGCTATCAAATTTTCACCATGGGGAATATGTCAAATCCGTGGGGATCAACAAACTTCTAGAAGCATCAATTCTGTAGTAGATTCAAGTACGAACAACGAAGAAAAGTAGAAATTACAAAGTCTAGTTGAGGATATCACAACACAAACCTAAACTGCGCAAGGGCGGACAGATGTAGAATCAAGAACCAATTCCATTCAAGAGGCAGAAGAAAATAAAAATATCAAAATAACAATTGAAAAGTTAGAGGCTGTGGAGTTGTTTCCCCGATGGCTTGAAAAGAAAGTTTATATTGGGGCCAACTTAAGCCACGACTTGAAAGGTAAGTTGATTGAATTTTTAAAAACTAACATAGATTGTTTTGGCTGGTCCCATTCTGATACGACAGGAATACCCTCGAAAGTAATAACTCACAAGCCCATCATATCCATCTGTCAAACAACAAAAGAGAAAGTAAGGGACTTTCAAAAACCAGGTGATTCAAGATGAGGTTCAAAAATTATTAAAAATTGGGTCTATCCACGAGGTAAAGTATCCTAATTGGTTAGCCAATACTGTAGTAGTACCAAAAAAGAATGGCAAATGGCGAGTTTGTGTAGATTACACCAATCTTAATAAAGCATGTCCTAAAGATTCTTTTCCATTACCACATATAGATCAACTAATTGATGCTACTGTAGGACATAAGTTGTTAAATTTTTTAGACGCATATTCAGGGTATAACCAAATCAAAAGGGATCCACTAGATGAAGAAAAAACTTCATTTATAATAGACACGGGGACTTTTTGTTATAAAGTAATACCCTTTGACCTAAAAAATGCTGGAGCCACATATTAAAGGCCGGTGACCAAGATGTTTCAGGAACACCTAGGAAAAACTATGGAAGTGTACATAGATCATATGCTTGTCAAATCTCAAAAGTCACGGGATCATATGCAACATTTGTCTAATACATTTAAGATTTTACGAAAGTTCAATATGAAGCTCAATCCCGAAAAATGTGTATTTTGTGTCTTGTCGGGTAAGTTTTTGGGTTTCTTGTTTATAATCAAGGTATTGAAGTAAATCCTGCATAGATTAAAACCATTGAAGAAATTTCCGACATGCTCACAAGTAAGAAAGAGGTGCAGAGATTAACGGGAAGAATTGCAGCCTTAGAGAGATTCATTTCTAGGTTATCAGAAAAATATTTTAGATTCTTTCAGCTCTCAAAAAGCATGATCAGTTTGAATGGTCTGAGGAATGTCAATGAGCACTCAAAAACTAGAAGACATACCTGTCAAAACCACCTTTGCTAGTAAAACCAAAAGGCAGAGAAAGGTTACTTGTATATCTAGTTATTTCGGAAGTAGCTGTAAGTGTTGTTCTGGTTCATGAGGATCAAGGTAAATAGTCTCCAATTTATTATGTTAGAAAATTGCTATTAGATGCAGAGACACAATATCCTCAATTAGAAAACTTTCACTTGCATTAATCATGGCATCTAGAAAATTGAGGCCTTATTTTCAATGTCACCTTATCTCTATAGTAACAGCTTATCCCTTGCGTAATATATTACAAAAACAGAAATTACCAGGTAGGTTATCCAAATAGACCTTAGAGTTGAGTGAACATAACATCACATATCAACCCAAGACTGCAATAGAATCACATGTGTTAGTTGATTTTTTAGCTAATTTTAGTGAAGGGATGCAGCTATAAGTGGAAAAAGAACTACAAGTGTTCTATAGATCTAATTTAGGAACCTGGACTTTATTTACTAACGTTTCATCAAATGTTAAAGGTGTAGGTTTAGGAATTATTTTAGTACCACCTACGGGTGAAATCATTCAACAAGCTATAAAATATCATCCTGTAACTAACAACGAGGTAGAGTATGAAGCCGTGATTACAGGTTTAGAACTGGCACATGAACTTGGCATAGAACAAATTGTAATCAAAAGGGATTCGCCACTCCTAGTCAACTAGATGCTGGGGACATATACAACCAGGGAAGTAAAGATGTAGCAGTATCTAGAAAAGGCACGAGATCTGGTTAGGCAATTACTACTGTAAGGCCCCGAAAATTTTTTTTCGAGTTATTTAAGATTTCGTCGTGCTAATGTAGGCTACATTGTTTTATCTCGTGTGCAAATAAGGATTCATAATATTATGGATACTAATTAGATAGTTTAATAAGGGTATAAGTCTTATTATAAGTGATTTGGGGTCTAAGGAGAGGCCTAAGCCTAATCCAAGATGGAAAATTGCATATTAGACGAAATCTGTAAAAGAGTGCGCACAAGACCTCACTTTGAACGATCATATCTCCAGTTATATAATGAGTTGTGTGAGGATCAACCTATCAAATTAAAGCCCTTTGAGTCTAGTTTCCAACGCAACAAACCGTTCGTCATTCGGAGGTGTATACAGAAAGTTATGGTCATTTTACTCGTCAGGTGTCAGATGCGCGAAGTCCTGCGCGAAGTGGACTTCGCGCACACTTCGCGCACCTTAGGCAGAATGCTCAGGAAAATGCGCGAAGTCATGCGCGAAGCTTGCACACTTCGCGCACCTGGGCAACACTTCACGCACCTGGATAGTTTTAATACCCCAAAGACCGGCCTAGAGTGTTCCAAACTCATTTTTGGGGTTATGACTTGCTCTCTCAAGAGGGTTTCATCCCAAACTTCATCCCTATGATCTAAGGTAAGATTTTATAGTTCTTTGAGTAATTTCTACCCCTTAAACACTTATACTAACAAGGATTAATCTTCAAAATCCTTAGATGTTCCTTCTAATTCTTGAATTCTTCAAGAACACCTCAAGTGGAGATTCTTAAAATTCTTACTACAAGAGGTATGTCTATCATCTCCAACTACTCTATGGTGATTATTTATGTAAGATATATACATTAGAACTCATGGGAGGGTGATTGGGAGCCATGGGTTCTTAACCTAGGTTATGTTAGTATTGTACGAGGTTGTGAGATGTGTTATTGAGGTATGATTCTTGGTATGGTAGTGTTATGTATGCATGCTTGTGCAAATAGAGTTGTGGGAAGATTGATGAACATAAATAAGTAAAGATAGGGTTAGGGAATGAAGTAATTCTTGAAAAGGGGATTTGAAATCAAGATGCACAACTAGTATTTGATAAAATGCTCAAATGAGCTAGTTTCATGAATATCTTTCTAATATGTGTTTAATTTTGTTATGTCTCATAGTAGATTGGAATTGCTAGAGTTTTTGGAGTGTTGTAGTAACTTAAGGAAAGCTCAATCGAGGTATGTATGGCTAATTTTGATTCTTGTAAAATCGCCCAAATGTGTGCGAATTATTTTGGCATGTGTCAAATTGAGAAATTGTACGTAATTCTTTGATTCCCTTGTTGAGCATTCGATTAATGTTGAACTATGTGTGGTGTGGTATGAAATATGAATTGAAAGATAAAAAGGTAATCGAGATTGGTAAAGAATTGGGAACAACCATTGTGATGGCATATTTGGCTTATTGTGGAAGGAATTTGAAACACCTTAATTGTGGTACATTGTTGAACATGATTATGTGGGCATTCTCGATTTTGGAATACTTGTAACTTGGTTTTGATATTGGCTTGAGAAGTAATTGAGAACATGAACCAATGTGTAAGTTGCTTATTTGAACTTGTTGAAATTGTGTGTAGTACCTTATCTGCTGTTTGAAATTGTTGTGTTTTCAACTGTAAGGCGGGGTCGTGTTGCGCGCCGCAATGTGGGGAAATAAGGTGTGGGTTGGGGTGATAAGGGTGGCCGAGGTAATAAGGGTGGTCAGGGGCAATAAGGATGGAAAGCGATCGAAATCGCTATTGAAAATTGATACAAAATCATTAATGTGAAATTGTGAAAAGGAGACAGCAGGAGAGTTTGCAACCTGGGGGGCACTGATTGCCCCTATGTTTGACTACTTGCAATTTATGTTGTTGATTGGTTGTTGTTTTATTTGTTGACCTTGAATGTGCTTATGTTGAGGCTTATCTGAAATGAGTAAAAGGTGGAAAACATGGTTGGTTGGCTTGATTTGTTTTAATGTAATTTAATGGCTTGAGTTTACTTGGGATAAAGTTTGTCCATACATACCAGTACAATTCAAGTGTACCGACGTCCCTTTTGCCGGGGACGCTACATTCGTGTTATGATTGTAGGTGGATCTGTAGCAGGCACTTCAGCACATCGGCAGTAGTATCCTTCATCCTCCACTGCCCGTTTTTGGTGAGCCCCTTTCTTCCTCGGGGCCTTGTGTGTGGTTCATGCCACTTCGGTTTAGATTTCATTTTGGTTTTGTAAGGTATAGCTGGAGCCTTGTTACCGGCAAGTATTGTACTCCCCTTTTTGTATCCTAGAGGCTCCGTAGACATGTAAATTATGGGGTTGATGCCTATGTATATGTATGTCGGGCGTTGTAAATGAAAATTGTGAACTTGTTACTAAATCAATCACATGGTTATGTTTATGCATTGTGAAATCAGTCATTATTGGTAAGATATTTGGTTAATGAGTAATAATCGACACAGGGGTAACGCGTGGGATATAAAGGCACTCAGGTCCGCTTGACTAGGGCTACTCGGTCAGGCGCCGGTCATGTCCCTTGTTTTGGGGCGTGACAAACTTGGTATCAGAGCCTAAGGTTTTTAAAGTGTCCTAGGATGTCTCGGAGCCGTGTCTAGTAGTGCCCTTCTTATCGGTGTGTTGTCGACCACATCATATAAGTAGGGGGCTACACGGACATTTAGGAATATTACCCTTCTTCAACATTCCAAATTGTGTGATAAAGCTTGACTATAATATTGTTTTATAACACGTGCGTTGAGATTCAAGGTAAGTTTAAATGCTCTTTCGTCTGTTTCATGTAGTGTTGTCATATGTCATGACCAATGGGAAAAGACATGGGTATTATGGAGATTGCACATGTATCTTGTTGAATAAACAAGTATGAATATATATATATATAGTATAAGTACATAGTACTACAAGTATGCTTTATTGGAGGAAAGGATTAAAAGTGATTACCCGCACGAAGAGGCATTGATTTGATAATTGATATGTAAGTTTGAGTAGCACACGTGGTTAGTGCGAGAAGTATATAATTGATCGCAAGGTGTGAAATAATATTGGTTATATAAGCACGTGATATATGGGAGAAAGACTAAGAGATTAATGGTCAGAGTGTAAGTCTCTCACATGAGTTAAAAAGTTATGAAATGAGACTCAATTGGACCCTAGGTGAGAAAACCCTTGTCTTACGAACGTTATAAGGACCCAGAAATGCACGAGGTTACGTTACACTCATAAAGGATATGCGTGGGGACTTGGAATCCCATACCTACATGGCTGAATAGGAATAGGGAACTTATGAGATCAATACTATGGTGACTTAAATTTTCCTAATAGTCGAGTATATATAAGAGGGATAGATATATGAGGCATATGTTGCTAAAGTTTCTACACTCAAGACTTGTGTGAAGATCCAGGACATTCGCCCCATGTGGGAGAGGGAGAGCCATCGTGAGGCTACTTAAATACAATGAAACAAGAGTGAGACCATGTAGCTATGATATTTGAATATTTTGGTGAAGACAGGTGTGGTCTAGAAAAGAGATAATGGGTAACATGACTCTCTGAAAGAATATGCTAATGATAGACAACTAGCATCCCAAGAGATTAAGGAATGTAAATTCTTCACGCATGGCAATGTGAATGATAGGGTCAACGATTCTAGAAAATAAGAGTATGTTTGTAAAGAGACTTTTACTTGTTAGAAGGACAGGAGAAATGGAACCCAAGGAAGTACCATATGTCAAATGTGAAAGATTGTGAGTACTTGGAATGGGCTAATAATAGATTTGTGATTTAAACAAAGTTTCGGGATACTAAGAAAGCCAGAACGAGTGGGAGAAATAAATGTGTTGCCACAACAACCCAAGATGGTAATTGGGGCTTGATAGAGAGCCTCTAAAGAGTCTTACAAATAGATAAGTGTTGAGTGATGTTCAGACGAACACTCTTTGCTACATATATCCCAATAAGAGTTAAGAGGTGAGCCGGATGAAATACCTAAGTTAATGGACCACGTAATATATGGAAGAGTGCGTGGCTATTCGCTAACTAGGAAGAATGAGGTGAGAAGAAATGGGGGAAAAACCTTTAAATTGAGATGGTCATGGTTATCTAAAACAATTTTTGCATCAGAATGGTGGACTCACTTAGGGCACAAGTGTTAATAAAAATTATAAGGGATTAACCGCAATGCAACCGACTTGGGTGACACTGAATATCAACTAAAGGGTTTAGAGATAGTTCGTGTCTACACATAATGGGAAGCGAGATTATCGTTGGTGAAGTTGTGGTACTGTAAAATGATTAAACAAGACATAATGATTTTTCAAGTTCACAGGAGGCAGACAAATGTGTGGGACAATAAAGCTATTAACTATGCACTATCCGCAAAATAGGATGGGAATGAAAGGTTCGGAATAGATTGAAAGAGGATGAACACTCGTGACGGACTAGACATGTTTAGCATGATAAATCTTAAGCCGCAATATCAGGGAACTTTATTGGTAACTATAACATGGGGAATAAGACGAGTTATTCATCGGAGATAGAATCAGGTGGACTATGCCTTACACTTAAGAGTAAAACCAAAAGTTGTTGTTGAAGGATTGAGGAGGATTTAAAGTTTTAGAGAATACCCTTCTCGGGCTAGTGACCCTTCCTAAATCATATGCACATAAAGGTTGTTGATATATGTTTTAAGAGGTGTTTAACCGTAAGGAGGGATGGTAGGAATTTTCATTCACGGGGGAAGAGGTGCAGTTTCTTAAATTCTATGATGTACATATGGGGAGAAGAGGTTGGTTAAGAAATGTTAGAGCACAATGTTACCTTACATTTGATGCAATGTCGTGCAAGATAGTGTTATTCGGGGTACGTGTGCAAGTTAGCCAGTGCTATTCATTTGAGATAGGAGGTCATACCAGAAAACTCATTCAGTAATGCCTTTTGTTAAGAATTGTGAAGAGTTAGTAGAAATTGTTCACATGGGATCGTAACCATATCAAGGAAATTATAGTAGAACTCAATTCGTGGAAGGTCTTATGTAAGAAGAATATAATAAAGATGTTCCGCTAATGATGTAAAGTATTAAGGTGATAGTTATGCCTCCAAGGTTGGTTTGGGGTGTGTATTGATGCAACACGGAAAGGTTATAGAGTATACTTTGAGATAACTCAAGAATCACGAGAAGAATTATCCGACACATGATTTGGAGCTCGCGACAGTTGTGTCTGCTTTAAAATATGGCGGTATTATATTTATGGAGTTCATGTAGATGTGTTTCCAGACCACAAGGGCCTCAAGTATTTGTTCAAGCAGAAAGAACTGAATCTGAGACAGCGGTGGTTAGAATTGCTTAAGGACTATGATATGAACATATTGTATCATCCAGGGAAGGCAAATGTGGTAGCCGACGCTCTTAGTCGAAAATCCATGGGTAGTTTGGCTCATTTGGGTGTGGATCAAAGACCCCTGGCTCGAGAGGTTTACCAATTAGCCAGTTTGGGGGTTCGTATCTCGGCGTCAGCCGAGGGGGATATCTTGGTGCATAATGGAGCAGAATCATCATTGGTCGCGGAAAATCAAGGAAAAACAGTTCATGGATCCAGCATTGGTTCGGGTGAAGGAAGCAGTCATGAATGACAAGACCTCAGCATTTGTACTCGGCAGCGAAGATGGTGTATTGCGGTGTCAAGATAGGCTATGTGTTCCGGATGTGGACGAGCTTCGGGAAAGAGTGATGGTAGAGGCTCATACTTCTAGGTATTCTGTGCACCCTGGTTCAACGAAAATGTATCATGACCTTAAGGAGATTTATTGGTGGAACGGTATGAAAAGGGATGTAGCAGGCTTTGTAGCTAAATGTCCGAACTGTCAACAAGTGAAGGCCGAGCATCAACGGCCTGGTGGATTAACTCAACTTATAGAAATACCAAGGTGGAAATGGGAGATGATCAATATGGATTTCGTGGTGGGGTTACCTCGCACTCAGCGTAAGTTCGATTCAATATGGGTGATAGTAGATCGACTCACCAAATCAGCTCACTTCCCTGCCTGTCAAGTCCACTGATACTGCGGAGCAATATGCAAGATTGTACATCAAGGAGATAGTAAGGCTTCATGGCACTCCACTTTCTATCATCTCGGATCGCGGGGCTCAGTTCACAGCTAACTTTTGGAAGAAGTTTCAGCAAGGTTTGGGAACTCAGGTGAATCTCAGCACAGCTTTCCATCCACAGACCGATGGTCAGGCCGAGCGGACCATTCAGACGCTTGAAGATACGTTGCGGGCTTGTGTCTTAGATTTTAAAGGTAATTGGGATGAACACTTACCACTGATAGAATTTGCTTATAATAATAGCTTTCATGCTAGCATTCATATGGCCCCATTTGAGGCATTGTATGGGAGAAGGTGTAGGTCGCCAATCGGGTGGTTTGAGGTAGGTGAAGCGGAATTGCTAGGGCCAGATCTGGTGTACGAAGCTATGAAAAAGGTCAAGGTTATTCAGGAGAGAATGAAAACAGCACAGAGTCGTCGAAAATCCTATGCAGATGTTTGCCGAAGGGATTTGGAGTTTCAAGTTGATGATTGGGTATTCTTGAGGGTATCTCCTATGTAGGGAGTCATGCGATTCGGAAAGAAAGGGAAATTGAGTCCTAGGTATGTTGGGCCATATCGAATCGTTCAAAGAATCGGGCAAGTTGCTTATAGGCTGGAGTTGCCTCCTGAAATGTCATCAGTGCACCCCGTGTTCCATGTGTCCATGTTGAAGAAAGTGATTGGAGATCCATCCACCATCATGCCGGTCGAGGCTATTGAGGTTAATGAGGATTTGTCATATGAAGAAGTTCCGGTTGCCATCCTTGATAGGCAAGTTCGTAAGTTGAGAAATAAGGAAGTTGCCTCTGTTAAAGTATTGTGGCGAAGTCAACAAGTTGAGGAGGCCATGTGGGAGGCAGAAAAAGAGATGAAGGAAAAGTACCCCCATTTGTTTGATCAAGCTTAGTAGAAATTAGGCGATCCTTCTACTCCCGGTAACTATTGTCTTGTCCAAGTTGTTTCCCTCTTAGTGTTAGTCAAGTTTCCTTCATTTGGTAATGAGTTGTATGTGTTGTTACCTTGGGTCACTTAAACCTTTCTTGATAAATGGAAGCCTTAGAAAGATTCATGTGTTAAGTAAACAACTAATAGTAAGTGTAGATTGATAATGGTTTGTTTATGTGTACATGGTGTATTGAGACAGTTAAATAAGGTAAGGACTCATTGAATTAGCTAGTTTATGCGCAAATGTAACAATGTGATAGAATATGTGTGATCGTTGAGGTAAGGAAGTGTATACAAGCTGGGAAAGTGTTGTAATTGTGTATTGTTGTTGGAATATATTTCGGGGGCTCTCTAACAGGTGGATATGTTCATATTACAAAGAAAACTCTGGCGAAAATTTCGGAAATTTAAGGAGTTAGCCAAATTCGTGGCTATTGATATATTTCATGATGTGAACAAACTGAAGTTACATAAGGAAGGCTAGTGAATGGACCTCAATCCTCATTCGAGGACGAATGCTCCTAAGGGGGGGAGAATGTAAGGCCCCGAAAATTTTTTTTTCGAGTTATTTAAGATTTCGTCGTGCTAATGTAGGCTACATTATTTTATCTCGTGTGCAAATAAGGATTCATAATATTATGGATACTAATTAGATAGTTTAATAAGGGTATAAGTCTTATTATAAGTGATTTGGGGTCTAAGGAGAGGCCTAAGCCTAATCCAAGATGGAAAATTGCATATTAGACGAAATCTGTAAAAGAGTGCGCACAAGACCTCACTTTGAATGATCATATCTCCAGTTATATAATGAGTTGTGTGAGGATCAACCTATCAAATTAAAGCCCTTTGAGTCTAGTTTCCAACGCAACAAACCGTTCGTCATTCGGAGGTGTATACAGAAAGTTATGATCATTTTACTCGTCAGGTGTCAGATGCGCGAAGTCCTGCGCGAAGTGGACTTCGCGCACACTTCGCGCACCTTAGGCAGAATGCTCAGGAAAATGCGCGAAGTCATGCGCGAAGCTTGCACACTTCGCGTACCTGGGCAACACTTCGCGCACCTGGATAGTTTTAATACCCCAAAGACCGGCCTAGAGTGTTCCAAACTCATTTTTGGGGTTATGACTTGCTCTCTCAAGAGGGTTTCATCCCAAACTTCATCCCTATGATCTAAGGTAAGATTTTATAGTTCTTTGAGTAATTTCTACCCCTTAAACACTTATACTAACAAGGATTAATCTTCAAAATCCTTAGATGTTCCTTCTAATTCTTGAATTCTTCAAGAACACCTCAAGTGGAGATTCTTAAAATTCTTACTACAAGAGGTATGTCTATCATCTCCAACTACTCTATGGTGATTATTTATGTAAGATATATACATTAGAACTCATGGGAGGGTGATTGGGAGCCATGGGTTCTTAACCTAGGTTATGTTAGTATTGTACGAGGTTGTGAGATGTGTTATTGAGGTATGATTCTTGGTATGGTAGTGTTATGTATGCATGCTTGTGCAAATAGAGTTGTGGGAAGATTGATGAACATAAATAAGTAAAGATAGGGTTAGGGAATGAAGTAATTCTTGAAAAGGGGATTTGAAATCAAGATGCACAACTAGTATTTGATAAAATGCTCAAATGAGCTAGTTTCATGAATATCTTTCTAATATGTGTTTAATTTTGTTATGTCTCATAGTAGATTGGAATTGCTAGAGTTTTTGGAGTGTTGTAGTAACTTAAGGAAAGCTCAATCGAGGTATGTATGGCTAATTTTGATTCTTGTAAAATCGCCCAAATGTGTGCGAATTATTTTGGCATGTGTCAAATTGAGAAATTGTACGTAATTCTTTGATTCCCTTGTTGAGCATTCGATTAATGTTGAACTACGTGTGGTGTGGTATGAAATATGAATTGAAAGATAAAAAGGTAATCGAGATTGGTAAAGAATTGGGAACAACCATTGTGATGGCATATTTGGCTTATTGTGGAAGGAATTTGAAACACCTTAATTGTGGTAAATTGTTGAACATGATTATGTGGGCATTCTCGATTTTGGAATACTTGTAACTTGGTTTTGATATTGGCTTGAGAAGTAATTGAGAGAACATGAACCAATGTGTAAGTTGCTTATTTGAACTTGTTGAAATTGTGTGTAGTACCTTATCTGCTGTTTGAAATTGTTGTGTTTTCAACTGTAAGGCGGGGTCGTGTTGTGCGCCGCAACGTGGGGAAATAAGGTGTGGGTTGGGGTGATAAGGGTGGCCGAGGTAATAAGGGTGGTCAGGGGCAATAAGGGTGGAAAGCGATCAAAATCGCTATTGAAAATTGATACAAAATCATTAATGTGAAATTGTGAAAAGGAGACAGCAGGAGAGTTTGCAACCTGGGGGGGCACTGATTGCCCCTATGTTTGACTACTTGCAATTTATGTTGTTGATTGGTTGTTGTTTTATTTGTTGACCTTGAATGTGCTTATGTTGAGGCTTATCTGAAATGAGTAAAAGGTGGAAAACATGGTTGGTTGGCTTGATTTGTTTTAATTTAATTTAATGGCTTGAGTTTACTTGGGACAAAGTTTGTCCATACATACCAGTACAATTCAAGTGTACTGACGTCCCTTTTTCCGGGGACGCTACATTCGTGTTATGATTGTAGGTGGATCTGTAGCAGGCACTTCAGCACATCGGCAGTAGTATCCTTCATCCTCCACCGCCCGTTTTTGGTGAGCCCCTTTCTTCCTCGGGGCCTTGTGTGGTTCATGCCACTCGGTTTAGATTTCATTTTGGTTTTGTAAGGTATAGCCGGAGCCTTGTTACCGGCAAGTATTGTACTCCCCTTTTTGTATCCTAGAGGCTCCGTAGACATGTAAATTGTGGGGTTGTGGCCTATGTATATGTATGTCGGGCGTTGTAAATGAAAATTGTGAACTTGTTACTAAATCAATCACATGGTTATGTTTATGCATTGTGAAATCAGTCATTATTGGTAAGATATTTGGTTAATGAGTAATAATCGACACAGGGGTAACGCGTGGGATATAAAGGCACTCAGGTCCGCTTGACTGGGGCTACTCGGTCAGGCGCCGGTCATGTCCCTTGTTTTGGGGCGTGACAATTACAAAGTTGGAAGGTTTTGCAGGTCCAACAGGAGGAGAATGTGGAGGCAGATGCCTTAGCCAATCTTGCATCTGTAGTAGAAGTAACAAATAAGGAAAATGCTTCTATCATACATTTATTTCATTCGGTACTCGATCAAGAAAAAAATGAGGTAAATTTCGATAACCTAACTTAGGACTAGAGAAATGATATTGTTGCTTTTTTGCAGTATGGAACCGTACCTGAAGATAAGAAAAAATCTCACACGCTTTGTAAAAAGGCTGCTCGGTACTATTTAAAGTAGGTCAATCTTTATCGAATAATATTTGGCGGTCCTTTAGCAAGATGTCTCGGGCTTTCTCAAATTGAATATGTAATGAAAGAGGTACACGAGGGGTATTGTGAAAATCACACAGGAGGAAGATCACTGGTAAGAACCATGATTAGAGCAGGTTATTATTGGCCTAAAATGGAAGAGAAAGCGAAATATTTTGTGGCTAAATGTGATAAATGCCAAAGATACGGTAATAACATGCATAGACTCAGAGTTTTTACATCCGGTTGTTGCATGGCCTTTTATGTAGTGGGGGATGGATATTGTAGGTCCTCTACCACATGCAAAAGGTAAGGTAAAATTCCTACTTGTACTCACTGACTACTTTACTAAATGGGTAGATGCAGGAGCATTTAAACAGGTATGGAAGAAAGAAGTCAGATATTTCATTTGGCAAAATAGCATATGTCGATTTGGCATACCAAAAGAAATCATGTGTGATAATGGCCCGATGTTTATAGGCGCACAAATCATAGAATTTTTTCAAAGTCATCCAGTGGGTAATGGACAAGCTGAATTAACAAACAAAATTATTATCAACAATTTGAACAAACGATTAGAAGAGTCCAAAAGCAATTGGCCAGAATTGCTACCTAGTGTTCTATGGGCATATCGCACCACATCAAAAACAAGCACGTGTGAAATACCATTTTTACTGGTGTAAGGGGCTGAAGCTTTGATCCTAATGGAGATAGGAGAACCTAGCACGAGATATATAGAAATAAATAAGGAATCCAATAAAGAGGAAATGCCGCTAAATCTGGATTTACTTGAAGGAAAAAGAGAAGTCGCATTAATAGGAATGGCAACACAAAAATAAGTTATGGAAAGCTACTATAATCAAATATCATGTTGAAGATACTTTAAAATTGGGGACTTCGTACTCAAGAAAGTTTTTCAATCCACAAAGATGGCTAATATGGGAAAATTAGGTCCAAGCTGTGAAGGACCTTACATGATTCATGGTATTGCGGGAAAAGGAGCATACGAGCTAGAAACAATGGATGACAAGATATTACCTTCACATTGGACTGTCGTTCACCTGAAGAGATACTATTTCTAAGAAATACCCACGTTCAGGTATCCTCATTTTGAAATTCTATTTTTGAATTGTTAAATTTTACTAAAGATTTTAGATGATAGGCAAAAAGCTAGCCTGTACTGAATGATGAATCATGACATGCAAGGCACGTGGAATAAATTAAAATTCCTAGTCTAAGGTTACACCTATTCTGATAAAAATTGATACAGGTTAAGCAATCTGTCATACCCTAACCTCAGAAGGCACGACCGATGCTCGATCGAGTGAACCCAATAGAGCAAGCCTTATCACACACTTCCTACCCCACTTTTTATGAATAAGTTAACCATGAGATTTCATTTTATAATACATGCTTAAACCATAGTTAAAGTTAATATTAGAGATTCCCATAAAGTTACAATTGATAGATAGCAGGAGTTTATAATTACAAAATAGTTCATGAGCCCCACAATACCCATACACGACCTATACATATGTTTACGGAGCTCGTAAGGATACAAAAGATGAGTACGACGATGCCAGTAACAAGGCCCCGACTATACCTCAAAAATGGAAGTCCACAACACCAAAAGATATATAACCCCTTGAAGGAGGAAGGGGCTCACCAAGTCTTGGAGAAGTAGGTAACCTGCTACGCGCGATCAACATTATCCGCGATGGATCCACCTACATCCAATTTAAAAATGTAGCGTCCTCGGTAAAAGGGATGTTAGTGTGAGCACGTGATTTTTGCCCTATAAGAGAAATACTCCCAAAGATTAAAATAAAATAATTTTAGTTTTATTGCAATTGTTGTGAATTTTGTGTTATTTTTCTTGTATTATTTGCATTTTTATCTGTGCATATTTGCTTGTTTAAATAAATAAAATATACAAAAAATATGTTGCATATGTATATAAAATTCAAATTTACAATTAAGTTTATTTTACAGATATGAAAAGTCATAAAAAATATGTATTTTGCATTTTTTAAGCATTTAATGTCCAAATCGTGCAATTTTATTTTTATTAATGTTTAATTTTGTGTGATAATTATTATTATGAGTTAATTAGTATTTCAAGATAATTTTAATTTTTTAGAAATTAATCTTAGTATTTTGGGCTTTATTAATTAGGAAGTTGAATAATGGAGAAGAACAAAATAGAAAAAAATTGGATTGAGCCATCTTGCAAATTAAGTTACAAGCCCAATCCTAAGCACCCTTACCCAACCCAAAACCCCTTGGCCCAAGAAGAAAATTTCAGATTTTTTTTTGCAAAAAATAATCATAATTACATGACATAAAGTAGTGGGGAGCAAGGAAATCAAGGAAGAAAACAAGGAGAGGAAAACATGGATTAGTGGGTTTTCTTTTAATTTAAAAAATATTTTCTTTTTAATAAAAAATCTGAAAATTATCGAAATTCTTGCCTATAAATAGAAGAGAGGATTTATGAAAAAAAGGGGAAAAAAGAGAGGAAAAATAGGAAGAGAAGTAAAAATAAAGAAAAATCCCTGATGTAGTATACACTCGATATACATTCTGGACACAGAAGTATACACGGCAAAAATTTCAATTTTTGAGAGTTTCTTTTGAGAATTGAAAAGAGTTCAAAGCTAGAAAGACAAAATAAAGAGAAAATCTGGAATATATCTTTCTTTTCTATTTTTTACTGGTTTTTGTTTTTCTCCGTATTGCTGGGATTTTCGGGATTGAGGTGTTGAAGCTACTGCTGGTTGTTACTGTTGTTGTTGCTGTATTTTCACCGCCCTGTTGATTTGCCATTTTCCCATTCCTTTCAAATCCAGGTACACATCTTGTAAATCTCCAAAGCTTATGGAAATGAAAGCTGTTTTGAAGCTATGTTGCTGCAATCTTCTCTTTCCTATTTTCTCTTAGTTTTCTTTTGTACATAAAAAATAAGCAGATTATATGTAGTAGATTTTAAAGACTGATTTCTAATTGCAAGTCATAATTGGACTTTTAAAATAGATACGGTATTAGCCTGCTAGTTAATTACTGGTTTATAGTTCAACAATTATTTAAATTGATAGTATATAAATAAGTTTGGTTGTATTTGATGAAGTTTTTCAGATGTATTTAATATTAAATTTGTTAGCTCATTTAGAATATCTCAAATATGGTTTAGTTATTAAGAAAGGTTTAATCGAAAGTGTAGCATTAGGCTTGGAAGCAGCGATTATGTTTAAAATAGCAATTTGAGAATCACTTTAGTATATTAGTTAATTACGATAGTTAGTTTAGTTTAATAACAGTATACAGATTATATAAACTGTTTGCAAAAGTGGAGTTTCGTTCAGTGTTTTAGAGGAATCACGATTTTTTTTGCTAAAATGAAGATTTGCTCAATGGAATCACGTCCTTTTAATGTGAATCAGTCATACAAATGACTGAAATTATGGTGTAAACAGATGACTATAATAAGGTAATGGGCTCTAACATGTCTTTAACATGCCCAAATTGCTGTAAATCAGAAAACTATGCAATAATGTAACAGTTAGGTAAAAAATAACAAAGTAATTAGGACCTTTCTTTTATTATTAGAGATAAATCATAGAAAATCATAGTCATGTTAGGATTGACCTTAAATAAAATAATGAGACGAGCCTCACCAAACAAAATATACAATTGCGGGGCCCTCAAATAAATTGTTATGAAAATCTTAGACTTGGAAGGACCGTTTAGTAAATTTCATGGTATTTCCCGAAGTTAACAACACGATAAGACTCTTTAGGCACGACTTAAATAAAATTACTTACCTAAATACGGGTGCGCATTTATGTGACCCAAATCTATCTCTCGACGAAACTGAAATACATTAAAGTCACAGGCGTACTGGTTGCGGTGTGACTCGAAATGTGTTTTCGTGACGTCGCAATTCTTCTAAAATTGAAAAGCGGAACATTAAAAGTACATAGTTAAAATATATAAAGAAATCAGATAAAAGC
>JASVEL010005243.1:0-129011 GCA_032618575.1 Nicotiana noctiflora
GAATTGTTAGGTGTTTGCCATAATTTTCTTACCATATTTGGTTTTCCTATCTCTTGAAGGAAAGGGGCAATATAATTACCTAAGTTGGGTTTTCCTTTTTGTAAAAGGAAATTAGAAATTCTTTCATATTTGGCTAGTCCCTTTTCTTGTAGGAAAAGGTTTGGACTTCTATAAATTGAGGATCCTTCCTTCTCATTCAGTAGCATTCACAATGTAGCCACGGGGAGCTTGAGAGTAGTGTTTAGGGGGAGAACTTTTCGGGACAAGTGTTAGTGTGTCACTTGTGTTTGCCTCTTCATGAGGTTGTTCTCTCGATATTTTGTACTCTCTTTTATTATAGTGGATTGCTCATCTCCGTTATGGACGTAGGTCAGTTAATTGAAATAGAAACCCTAAATTATTTGGATTATAATATACATTTGGCTTCAATATGTGAATGGATATTATACATAAAATATGTTATGGTTACATAGCATTTAATTTGTTATTATACGTGGATGGTCTTATAAAGATTGTATGTAAAAATGCAAAATGATTAATTAGAGATTAATCACATATGAACACTATAAATGGAACTAGATTTTTAGACTAGATTGGCTTCCTATGCGCAGATCACAATCCTCTTATTGAGTAGTGCCATTTTACCACGTTAATCTTGTAATGCGACGTATATCAGATCCTATTTTTGACACTATATATAAGAGAGACTACAACAACAACAACAATAACAACAACCTAGTATATTCTCACAAAGTAGGGTCTGAGGAGGGTAATATGTAGACAGGCGTTACCTCTACCCAAGATGACAGAGAGGCTGTACGATTGGTGTACAATTGCACGATCAAGCATAGTGTACAATTGCACATAACAAATATCTTCCTTTTTCTTTTCGTTGTTGAAGTGTTTGTGCCCTATCCGCTCACAATAATAATTATTATTAATATAGAGCCTCTCTTAGTCAATTGGCGTGCAGATGAGTTAATTAAAACATACAACGTGAAAAGCGAATTCTCCCTATATTAATTTAGTGTTTGACCATATATCTCAAATTTATTTTAAAAAATCTGATTTGGATGAAGTTTGGTTTGAAAATAAAAATGTATTTGGACATACGTTTTCAAAACATATTTTTCAACTTTATTTTGAAAAAACATGTATATAAATTTTGGGATTTTGGCCCAAATTCAGCTCAATAGCTGATTTTAGAATTTGAAATTTTTGATTTAGGATTTGGCCAAAATATGAGTAAAATTTATGGCCAAACATGAGTTTTGAAAATAAATCTCAAATTTATTTTAACAAAACTTATGACCAAACGGGCCCTAAAAATTATAAGTGCCATTTCTTTCGAGAATTCTTTATTATAACTCAGATTCGGCGACCATGATTAGCTTTATAATAATCTTAATATGCTAAGTTATGACATAATTCATACATATTGAATAATGAGAAACACACACACATATATCTATCAAAATTATTTGTGTGAGTATCAAAATTTCTTATTAATAACAAAAGATTAAAGTTAAATTATTTTTAAGTAAATAAATATATCTTTTTTTAAACGGACTATTTAGGATATAATGGTCACATAAAATTGAACGTGAAAAGTATTGCTTTTTCAACGATAATAAATGCATTTGAGTCGAGTTAAGTATGAATGTTCAACGGTACAAGCTTCTAAAATATACTTTTCTGGATAATATCTTTGTATGGTGTTTCTCTACGACATCTAGACCATAAAATATTTTTATGAACAAGTGAATCAAAATGATTTTTGTCTTGTATTTATTCTTTAAGTTTGAGGTTGCAACATGAATTAATCAAATTTTTTTTATTAACATATTTTTGTTCGGGATATTTTTAATTAGTTCAATATTTACTTTTATAAGTTAATTAAATTTAATATGGATTATACATAAATGGTAGTTGAAGTCAGCGACTCTCCTAAGATTCCGCATCTCAGATCTCTGGGGCTGAAGATCAAGTTGTCCTACAATAACATCTTTTTATCTTTTAAACTATTGATTTTTTTTTATTTTTTATTTTAAAAGAAATGTTTTCAATTAAATAGAAAGAAACCACATACATCATGCAAGAGAAGCACAAGTTTCTTGTGCGATGACTCTTATTCCTTACCATTTATGTCCATCCATACAGAGCGTCGTTAGTTGTTTGGGTCCTGCCTTCATTTCTTTTCATTCTTTTATTTTTAATTTTCTATTCGATGTTTAGTACTCGTATTCAGACCTTGATTAATTTGGATTGAGGTTGTATAAAGTCCATTAAAGAAGGAATTGTTTCCTATCGGACTTATTTTCATTCCTAAGGTTCAAATATGAGACTTTTAATTAAGAGTGAAGAGATCTTATCCATTCCACCACAATCTGTGATGGTGCATCCATCCCAATGAGTACATATAAATCCAATTCGAATTAAAAAAAGATTATTATTGTAATATACTAGTCACCTATTTGGAACTTCTAGTGCTCTGGCTCGTATATTAATCAAGTATCAGGAAAAAAAATGATATATGAAATAATTTTCCTTTACTTTATATCTAAAAGGACCTCTAAAACTTTCCTTTCAGATGAAGGAGTATTATACTTTGTAAGCAGCTTGTTCCTAGCAGAGCCGAATCTAGGATTTAGCGGTAGCGGGTGCACTATAACAGTATATTAACAATATTTATAGGCAGTAGGGTCACGACGGAAATAATTACTTGATGGCTTTAGGCGGACTAATAACTAGTGGTTGCATATGAGCTTTGAAAATTAAGGAAGAAGTTTTTTGTGTGGAGAGAGATAATTGTAGAAGAAGTTTTTGATGTAGAGATTTAACTAAAAGTAAAAGGGGTGAGTCCATTGAAAAAAACTAAATCAAATACACTATAGTAGGGGCGTTGAAATTATCAAATGAGACCCAATCAAAAATATTAGCTTTATTGTTGAACCTGAGATTCGAACTTGGGTCTTAAAAAAGCTAGCTACTCCACAAACCAACTCTTCTATCCAATCTTTGTGATTGAGGGTGCAGCATAATATATTTATAGGAATCCTTCTTGTATTAACTTATATATATAGAATATATATACAATATTTTTACCGAGGTCAACGGGTGCCCGTGCCCCCACCTCTAATTATCACACACCTAAATGATAATTTTAGTATTTTGTATACTTTTGGCATATATATCTGTTTACTTCTCCAAACTCCGTATCTAATTACATATCTTCACACAAATTAGGAAGTCGAAAGAGTAGAAATTTCACAAAAGAGATGCAAAATTTATTTTTAAATTCTACTGGTTTAGAGGATATAACCTTAAGGGTAGCTCAACTATAAAGGCACGAGGACAAAGTCCTTTAGGTTGCCAGTTCGAGCCCCGCATGGCCACTGGAGGCATTAAAAATCGGTTGGGGCTTCAGGGTTCCGTGGAATTAACCGTGCATCCACATTGAAATATTGGGGTTCACAAAATGATGCCCGAAAATTACGGTTATAAAAAAAAAATGGATATGTACGAGACAATAACATCAAATCAAAAAGCAAATAATGGTATATAATGAGTGATTTATATGTTTCACTTTACCCACCAATTCTATTCTTTTATTCACCTCTTTGGACTTTGCTTAATGATTGAAAAACCTGAGTGCGGTTTCCCTATTGCTTAGATATGGACTTAACTATTGCCACTAGGCCCAACTACGGCCCACTTGGTGGGCCAAAATCTAGGATCTGCTTTTCATTTTCAATAAGATAATGTTGTATTGTATTTCATCATTATAGAGACACAATTAATTCCATTCTAGGAATAATACTAATGGCTGATGTCAATAACAACATCCTCTTGTCGCTTCCATATTAGACTCATCTACAATCTAAGATTTTCAGTGAAAATTTAATTCAACTTTTTTTTATAACGGTTGTGCGAAATCAGCTAATACGTACCTCGACTATTTCACTTGAGGCTTATTACTTTACCTTCTATTAATGTAAGCATCGGGTTATTTTATGAACTAAAATTTTGGACAAATAGAAAGAAATTATCTTATGCTCATTGACCACTATATCACAGCCATATCCCCAAGTAGGAGTGACAAACGAGCGGTTTGGCTCAGATATGATTCTGATTGAAAACGGATAATGAAAAAACAGATCAATTATCTGACCCGACCCATAGTTAATACGGATAAAAAATGGTAACCGGCGGATAAAATGGGTTACCCATATTATCCATGACTTCTTGTATATGATTACTTTTGGGAGAATTCTTAATCTCTCTAACTTGAGGAACCCCCAATTTGAGGCTTTACAAATGTAAAAGTTAGACCCATTAGTTATTCATTAGTTATCCATTTCCTAAATGAATAATATGGTTCTTATTTATATTTGATCCGTTTTAAAATGTTCATTATCCAACCCATTTTGTACCGAATAATATGGGTGGTTAATTGTTTTCTTTGAACCATTTTGCCACCCCTACCCCAAGGATAGGGTGTGACAAACCCGAATCTCCCTATGGTGGGGCAAACCTCATTAAGGATGTTGAGTTCGTGCAAACCTAGGCCCAAAACAAACAATACGCATCATGAGCTTGGATCGTAACAGTCACACTCTAAAAAGTACCGGTCTTTAATTTAATTATATGAGGTCTTAAGAATTAAAATTCTGTCAAATTTTAACTATATGTAAGTTCTTTAAGTTTGTTCAGTGCAATTTGTCTTAGTAATGTTCTTTTTGCTAATTTAAGGTGGACAAAAACCGCACCTACTTATCCATGCTCAGAACATTTGCTTTTGAATTGCATTTGTGGGTATTTCTTCAATTGGTTGTTAAAGCAGTGTTGTTTGATTCGTCATCTTCTTTTGTATACAAGCTTATTTTTGTTGATATTATTATTGTTATCGGTAACACGATAGATTATCAGGTCTAGAAATAACAAAGAGTGCTTTAGTAATTAATTTTTGTATTTATTCTCTCCCATAAATTAAAGAAGAAAGTAGGACAGAAGATACGACATGGGGGAACTTGGGATAGAAAGGGATTCATCTGAACTTTCTTGTCGAAAAATTACGGTATATATAATGGATGTTGAATTCCATTTGACTTCAATCTTAGCTCCGTCACATCAAATAGGAGAATTATGATATTCTTATGCATTTAAATAACTCGAATAATTTTGTTAAAGAGGCAAAAAAGAGCTCTAAGGGAAAAAGGAAGAGCGTGACAAATTTACGTATTTTAGTGTAAGTTCGGTTTTATTGAAAATAGAATCTTATAAAAGGGGCTTTTTTCTTGCCAAGCTAATTATAGTATGAAACCAAAAAATTATTTATATAAAGAAATATCAATAAAATTGGCCATGAGAAATTTGTTTGTAGTTGCACATGAAAATAGAATCCGCAAAGCAAGCTTCGTGTCATTAGGTACATTGTCATATGATTCATAAATATTCAACAAATTGCAACCAGTAAAGCTGACAACAAAGAAAGGATAAGAGTTCCCTCCCGAATTTGCCTTGCTCACCTTTAACATGCTCGAATCCGTGAACGTGAATTGTGCAAGGGCTTTTTTATACGGTAAAGGTCCAATATGCCCTTAAACAATGTGATATTGAACGAATTTATCCGTCGTTAATACTTTGGCACAAATATACTTCTAAAGTTCCATACTTATTATTCCCATGCGCATACTTTCAGAGCATATTTGGCTCATTAAGTTCTTAAGCTTTGTTGTTGATTTATCTCATTTGATCCATCATAATATAATAAAAGTTTGCTTGATAAAATCCCCTCAAGTTGTAACACTCCGTAAATTCGACTTAGGTATGAATGAATTAAATGAGTATTAAGGTTATATTTTGAACATGTAAAGTCACATCAGGATGAGTACCAGTGAAAATAGTTGTTTCAAAGATCAAGATGAAAATTGAGGTGCATAAGATTTGACAAAATCGATTAAGTTTGCAGAATGTCTGTTTTCCAGCAGAGTTTAGTGAAAATGTGTAAGGAATTTGGAAAAACTCAAAGCATGAAAGTTGTAGGCCTTTGAAATAGCTTTCCAACGATATATTGTGGAGCTCAAATGGAGCTTTGTGTAAAAAATTATGCTCGTTTTACAGAATGGCGAACCGAGGCTCGCTTTGCCAAAGTAGACACAGATTTTTGTCTTCCATTTATGCAATGAACAGTGAACTTAGGCACATTTCGCTAGAGTAGACGCGCCCCAGTCCCCAGCTCTTTTAAGCCAATTTTAGGGTTCATTTTTCCTTATTTCTTTTGGACGAATTTTGGGGTCTTCTCCCACCTTCTCAAGGCCTCCAACCCCACTCATCTTCAAGGTAAGTAATCTTCATTAATTTGGTGTGAAATTCTATCATTATTACACTAGTATTGATAAAATCTACTTATAAAACACATAGATCTTTAAGAAATTCCTTCAAGAACTAATGAGGGTTTTGCAAGATTTCTAAGGTAATCCTATACCCTTAGACTTATATGTATGAATTAATTATGGGTATATGAGTGTGAATTAAGTATTGAGACTCTTGGTGTGGTGATTAGAAGCCATAAGTTTCGAATATAAATACATAATTAATATAGAGATTGGAAGGTGATTATTTTATGGAATTTTGTTGGTTGGGTGTAGATAAATTGTCATACATGTGATGTTGGAAGTTATAAATTAGTTAATCTAATGGTGGGATAAATTATTGGTGAATGGTGATAGCTGGATAAACTAATTATATGGTGGTGAGATGTAGAGATTTATGCCTAAAAGATGTTTGATAATATGCCTAAATGCAAGTTATGAAATTTATTACTAATATTGGTTGCATTAGATATTACTATTGTAGATTGAAAGTTCTTAGTATTATGGTTCATTGTAGTAGCACTAATGGGCGAAATTGAGGTATGTGAGGCTAACTCTCTATGTTTGAAAATGTTAATAATTCTCCGTACACTACGTTTCTTTTACGACGTATCAATTGCCTCATAAATATAGTTAAGCCTAGTTCCTTGAATAGTTGTAGAACTTTTATTCTCTAGCTTCATAACGCGTTCATGACTTTCATTCTAAACGTTGTTAGCTCAGGTCGTATTCAATATAGACTTGGGTTTGATGTCCCTAAGTCTCGGTATAGCTTACTCATCATGTCATAAACAGCTGAAGTTTCAGTGTTCATAATCAGTTCAAGAATACATTTCTCATTCTAGTCCTATTCAGTATTCTAGTATTATATAACTCAGTATGATTCAATATTCCAGTATTATGTAACTCGGTATGATTCAGTATTCTAGTATTATTACTCAATGTGATCTAGTATTCGGGTATCACGTAACTCAACATGGTTCAGTATTTCAGCATCATGTATTTCAGTATGATTCTCAGTTCCTGATTTCAAATTCCTGAATGTTGAACACCTGTATTTGGGCCTGAGGCCGTAGTTTATATGTTTTATGCATGCTTAGGCCTAAAGCCGTAGTTATGCTTTATACACGTTTGGGCTTGAGGCTGTAGTTTATGCTTTATGCATTTTTTGGCTTGAGGCCATAGTTATGTATACGTTTACTTGGGACCGAGGCCGTAATTGTGAATATATATATATAGGGCCTGAGGCCACAGTTTAATATTTATAAACAGGTTGTTCATCATTCATAAGAGGGAGTATTCATATCCTTACTTCATTTGTTCAGTTCAGTTATCAGTTATCAGTTATCAGTTATCAGTTATCAGTTATCAGCTATCTTTTCAATTATCAGTTCAGTTACCAGTTCTCACTTCAGTTTCAGTTTCAATAGTTATTATTTCAGTTATCAATTATAAATTTTCAATTATCAGTTTACTTTCAGTTTCAACATTTATAATTCTTTCTTCAAGTTATTTTACATACCAGTACAATTCAAATATACTGATATCCCTTTTACCCAGGGCTTATATCTCACGATGCAGGTAATGATTTACAGGTTTATAATTCAGAGCGCTAGGATTCTCGTACTAGCTATTTGGTGATCCACAGTTCTTTCGGGGCGTTATCATTACATTACGGTCTTCACCATTTTCAGACAATCAGTATTTTCAGTATTTTATTAGAGGTTTTATATACTAGAGTAACAGTTAGACAAAGTTTCTGGGTTTTCATGTTAAGTTATGTTGGCTACAAATATATTTCAGAATTGTATTAGTATTTCCACACTTAGCATCCAGACTTTTAGTATATCAACATGTGTTAGTTTATCTTCCGCATTCAGTATGTTAGGATATCACATATTGATTCAGCCAGCCAGTTGATTCGCTCGATCATATGTAGTCAGACACCGAGTGACGCGTTATATCCAGGCCCAATTCGGGGCATGACACAAGTCTATTATTTTTTATATGTAAATCTTAAATATGAACAAAGAGGATCAAAGAGTGAAAAAATCTAAAACCAAAATATACATAGTGGACAACCAATTTGAAAGGTTCCTCTTCCAACAAATGGTTTAGATTTTTCTACACTTTGCTTCTCTTTGTTCCTAAATCATGTTTCTCTTTGTTCCTAAGTAAAGTGTATCATGTTTTATTTTTATGGGGCAAGTAAATAATTTATTTTTTGTAATTGCGTTGAGATTCAACACGTTTAATGGATGCAGTGGATTCATTTATTGCATATGATTGTTAGACTTGTCTATTGTATTATTACGCCGAGAGTGACTATTTAGTGGTATTTTGAGGCGTATGAAGTTATAAAGACATATATTGATATAGTTGTTCCAACAAGTGATTTATATTTTTCTACATTTTGCTTCTTTTCGTTCGTATAAGATTTACAAAAGGGAAACAATCAGTTTGAAGAAAATTTTATCATTAGAAACTTCCATTATATTGCTATTAACCAAACAAGATAACTCAATTACAAAAGCTTAAGAACTTTAATGGGTCAAATATACCTTCAAAGTATACGTGGTCGTGCCAAGCATACTCTCCATATGGGACCTTTTAAATTAAGAGTATATTTGGAGCAAGTATTGGAATGGAAAAGTGCATGTATGTGCCAAAGTATTAATGACATGCAAATCCACTTAATTTCACATAGTTCAGAATATATTTGGACCTTTTTAATTTTTTATATTGGTCGTATGCGGATCAATTGTATGCATATCAATTGTGTAATGGCCTAGTCTAGTCGTGATACTATTTACTTTGGGCCTAAGTCGACACCACTTTAAAGTGCGTCACTAGGGTCTAAGACTTGCTTTCTTATACCTAGCATATTTTATGTGTTTTAATGAAGTGGAATTCGCTTGGGGGAATCACAAACACCCTCTTTAGAGAATTACCGTCCTTGCGTTTGCCGCAATCATCCAAGATTGCATGATGAGTGTCTCTGATATCATATATAATAATCCAGTCTATCAGTGATAATAACGGCTTCGGCCATAGTGATATTATCTCTCTAAGTTTTGCCGATGTGGGACTTTTCTGGGATGTCATAGACGTTCAATCAATACTATTATCTTGTACCAACACATACACCGAATACTTTTGTATGCCCAATCTTAGAAAGATCGGAAAAAATAATTACCTAGTAACTTTTTGTCTCTATTTCACCCACTTATTGAACGTTAATCTACACATTTTTGCTAGGATCGAAAAATAGGTGTCTTGTGGAAGTTAGTAAAGTAACACTTGAACAACGATAAATCAAATAATAAAAGAGAAATATACCAAAAGAGACACAAACATTTAACGTAGTTCGGTCAATTGACCTACATTTACGGTGTGGACGAGTAATTCTCTATATAAAAGAGAGTACAAAATATCAAGAGAACAACCTCACGAATAGGCAAACACAAGTGACACACTAACATTCTTCCCGTAAAGTTCTCCCCCTAAGCACGACTCTCAAATCTCATATGGTTACATTGTATATGTTACTAAATTAGAAGAAAGAATACTCAAAATTATAGAAATCTTAAAATATTTTCTTCGAAGAGAAAGAATTAGCCAAATATAAAATATTTATGTTTTTTATAGCTAAACGGGTTGGAAAAAAAAGTACTTATATTTTCTTTTTAACTTTTCACTTGCCCTTTTAAGAAATCTCTGTTTTCTCCTTCCACTTCCACTTGTTCTGCTTATAAATACACATTCATCACTCTACATTGTCTCAAGCTAACGAGAAAAGAAAAAACAGACCTCAATTTTCTTTAAACTTTCACCTTAAATTATCTCTCATTTCCAAACCAAAATCCCAACAAGATTAAAAAATCCCACAAAAAAATGAGAACAGGAACTGGTTTTACTTCAACTTCATCACCAACAATAAAAGCTACATTTTCCCCGCCGGCGATAGTTCAAAGATCGCCATGGCATTCACCGGTGCCGTATCTCTTCGGCGGATTAGCAGCCATGTTAGGATTAATAGCTTTTGCTCTATTAATATTAGCTTGTTCTTACTGGAAACTCTCTTCTCATTTAAGAGAACATGACGATAATCAGTCACAAGATGATACAGAGGTCGGTGCCGGTGAAAAACCGTCGACCGGAGTTGTGAAGGCGGTGCCGGAGTTTGAAGAGAAGATTGTTGTTATAATGGCTGGAGATTTGAACCCAAGTTTTTTGGCTACGCCTATGTTAATGTTAAGTAAAGGTGGTACTGTTTTAGGTGATTTGAATAAATGTGAGGAAAATTTGGAAAAGGGAAATGATGAAAAGGAGAAATTAGAAGTAGTGATTGAGGTTAGAGAAGAGAGTAATGGAGATTCTCAACAAAGCCATGGACAAAACCAGTGAGCTCAAAATATAGTGTGATCTTTTCTTCTTCTTCTTCTTTTTTTTTTTTTTTTTGGTTTTATAACCCTTTTTTTTTTCCTTTCTTGAATCTCCTTTTTTGTTTCAATTTCCACTTTTGAGATCACGGGAATTGTAAATTATTGGTTGTGATGAGAAAGAGTGTATATTTTTTTTCTATTATTCTATTCGCTGTTCCATTTTATGTTTTATTACGTTTTTGGTTTCTATATGGTAGTATTTGATATTTTTATTGTATTGAGACTCGACTAATAGTCTGTTTGTCCAACGAAAGAGTATAAGTGGGTGTGTGGGGGAGCCGTTGTAGTGTTCTCTCTGCCTTGGCTATACCATCACTCTATGTGCCTCCATACGCTAGCCTCATAAGTTTTTAAAATTAGTTTATTTGGATGAGTGTTTTTTTAAAATATTTTTCAAAAAAAAGTGAAACAGTTTATGTTTGATTTTTAAAAAAAAAAACACTTTTGCCCATAAAAAAATGTAAGCTATAAATTTGATTGTGTAAGAAGTCTTACCTTGGAAGATAAAACATTCCAAAACAAAAGTGTCTCTTTACATAGAACGTGTTCCATTTTATATGACTATATGTAGAAACTCTTTAAATTAATTTTTTTTGTATTATAGTGTGGTCGTACAAATTTGTGGGGTGCTTAAGACTAAGTAGCGTAAATTTTAAGAATATTTTTGGCATGTGCCAAATATTTATCTTTCTTTATAGACTTTGTATTCGTTTAAATATCACGATATTAAAATAAATGAAATGGAGGAAGTATGTATATATATATATATATATATATATATATATATACCATTTTTGTTAACGGAAGTGGCATGAAATGAGCATTTTTTAACTAATAGCATGAATAGACCATTTTTGAAAGTTGAGTGGCATTTTTAGGTCTTTTTCGCTTAAAAATAAATAACTTAGCAATCAATTTGGAAGAGTTGAGTTTGTATGGGTCAAAATTAGATCAGAGAAATTCGTCACGAGCTCGTGGTCATGGCCGTGGTCAGATAGGCCAAAATCGAACCATCATCAATGGTCGTGATCGGACATGCCAAGGTCGGACCGTCATCAAATATCTAATTTGCTTTGGAAAACTCAATAGGAATATTCTACCGAATATTCCTTGTAAATTGTACCTTTTGTTAGGATTTTCTATGAGGATCCCCTTATAAATAAGAGGAGAGGACTTCCTAAAAAGGGTAAGGGCCCTCTCTCCCTTTCCCTTTTTCTAGAAAATATGTAAACACAACTCTCCAAAGAAAGAAAAGGATATGTAATCCAATACCTTCATCAGATCCAAAAAGGGTCATGAAGTTCTTGCATTTGTCTACCATTCATCTTTATGAAAAGAAAGAAGATTCATCTCACCGAAGATCGAGTGAACCATTTTCTTTATTCATTTTTTTATTATTTAATGCATCTTTCTTTATGCCATTAAATATGGTCATAATCGCCATCAATATTTATATTCGTCAATATCTTTTAAATTGTATTATTCATCTCGGATCTAAAGTTAATTATTCTTAACTAGGATTTACCCGTTCATTTTTTTTGATTGATTTTCTTAAAAAATATTTAACAACTTTTGAGTTAAACAATTGGCGCTGTCTGTGGGGATATTCAAGTTAAAATTTTAGTTTCCTTTAGATCCAAAATTACATAATCCTTTCGGTTAAAAAGTCTTAGGTTACTGTCTTAAAAGGAGATTTGCAAGAGTCTTTTTGGTAAAAATCTCTCTTAAAAGTGAATAATGACTCACCATTGATGGAACGATTTGTTTCTTATCAACTACGTTCCTCGATTGTTTGCTAATATTCAATTAAGGATTCGGTAAATCCTTTTAATTGCTTGCTGCCTATTGTCAGAAATCATTAACAGCATAGTTTCACATGTTATATTGTGCTTTAAGGATTTTATTGAGGTAACTAATGCAAAAGTTAATTACTAGGCAATTGAAACAACACAAACTCATCTACGTACTCTTTTCTTTTGTTCGAGAAAGTTATCAAATAGTTAATCATGTTTTTGGGAAAGATTGTGGATGCAATCACTGGAAAAAGACGACGAAAAAAAGAGGGTCTCTCTCGAATTGATCGGTTCTGTTCATGTTGATCCTGATACTACCCAGCTTTCTCCAACTGGAGTTTAGCTAAATCCAGGACATGCCACACCCATTTCAGTTCCAGCGGGTTGGTCAGATCGATTGTGGGTCGTCGAAAAAGATCAAAACTTTCACCTGAGTTCACTGCTCAAAACTTTCACCATAGACATAAAACTTTATTAAAGCGGATAGCCATGCCAAATTGGAAGCGGCCACTAAAAGCATAACCAGATAAAGGAACGTGATCAAACTGAGGTAACAAATGCTTTTATTTTGTTTTAACTAATTATTTCCGTAGATGAATAGAAGCGGGAGCATTGTCTGAGATACACAAACAGGAAATACATCATATTATCCCATACAAACAAAATTAAGCAAACTGGGACTCCCCCAGGAAATACATCATATTCTCCAATTCAAACAAAATTGAGCAAACTGGGACTCCCCCAGGAAATACATCATATTCTCCAATGCAAGTAAAATTAAGAAAACTGAGTAACAAGCTAAGCGCCTTCGCCATCAAAGTTTGGTAAGTTCGACCTTGTTTGAACTGGAACTCAGGCTAAGTACCTTCGCCATCAACGTTTGATAAGTTCGACCTCATTCGAACTGGGACTCAGGCTAAGTTCATTCGCCATCAAAGATTGATAAATTCGACCTTGTTCGAACTGGGACTCAAACTAAGTGTCTTCGCTATCAAAGTTTGATAAGTTCAACCTCGTTCGAATTGGGACAAAGCTAAGCGCATTTGCCATCAAAGTTCGTTAAGTTAGACTTTGCTCGAACTGGGACTCAGGCTAAGCGCCTTCGCCATGAAAGTTCAATAAGACTTTGCTTGAACTGGGACTAATTCTAAGCGCCTTCGCCATTAAAGTCTGATAAGTTCGACCTCACTCAAACTGAGACTCAGGCTAAATGCCTTCGCCATCAAAGTTTGATAAGTTCGGCCTCGCCCGAAATGGGACTCAAGCTAAACACCTTCGCCATCAAAGTTTGATAAGTTCGACCTCGTTCGCACTGGATTAAGGCCAAAGGCCTTCTCCAAAATAAGAGTTCGACTTCGTTCGAACTACAACAGGTTAACATTTCGATAAGTTGAAATAACACCCTTTAAGACCAAAGGCCTTCTCCAAAAAGAAAAGTCCGACCTTGCTCGAACTACAACGGGTTAACATTTTGATAAGTCGAAATAACACCCTTTAAGGCCAAAGGCCTTCTCCAAAAAGAAGAGTTCGACCTCGCTCGAACTACAACAGGTTAACATTTTGATAACTCGAAATTGCACCCTTTAAGGCCAAAGGCTTTCTCCAAAAAGAAGAGTCCGACCTCGCTCAAACTACAATGGGTTAACATTTCGATAATTCGAAATAACACCCTTTAAGGCCAAGGGCCTTTGCCAAAAAGAAGAATTAAACATAGATCGAATTACGACGGGTTAACATTTCGATAAATCGAAATAACACCCTTTAAGTCCAAAGGCCTTCTCCAAAAAGAAAAGTTTGACCTTTCCCGAACTACAATGGGTTAACATTCCGATAAGTCGAAATAACACCCTTTAAGGCCAAAGGCCTTCTCCAAAAAGAAGAGTTTGACCTCGCTCAAACTGCAACGGTTTAACATTTTGATAAGTCGAAATAATACTCTTTAAGGCTAAGGGACTTCGCCAAAAATGAAGAACTCGACATCGATTGACAAATGCCAATAAACATTTATATATTGCATATAATTGTGACGACCCAAGGGTCATCACTTATTTAATTAATCATTTCGAGCTTCTGAGGCCTTGAAAACCTCATTCTATGTTGCCTCGATTTACGTGCACGATCCGAGCATGTAGCCGGAAAGATTTTGTGATAGAAAATATGAATTCTATGAGAAATTTGGATAAAAATGATATTAATATTGATATGGTTGACTTCGATCAACATTTTTGGTAAACGGATCCGGACCCGAGATTGGATGGTCCCGAGAGGTCCGTAGAAAAATATGGGACTTGGACATGCGTCCGGAGTCGAATTCTGAGGCCTAGAGCCCAAGTTATGAATTTTTATGTGAAATTGTTTTTGATGTAATTATTAAAGGAAATAAATTAATTGACCTTGGTATCGGGCTCGTATTTTGGTTCCGACGCCCGGTACAAGTCTTAAATATTATATATGTGATTTCTGTAAAGTTTGGTGACATTTGGATGTCGTTTGAGATGTTTTGGACCTTGAGTTCCAAGTTAAGAAGTTTTGAAAATCAAAAGTATGAAAATCATGAGTTTGAGGCTTGATTTGATTAAAACGAAGTGATATTGGCGATGTGATCGCACGAACAAGTCCATAATGTGTTTTTGAGGTTATGTACATGTTTGGTTTGGAGCCCGGAGGCTCGGGTAAAGATTTGATAGGCCGTTGGATGAAATTCTGAATTTTTGAACTGCTGGTTTTTCACCCAGCTGTTGGCTTCGCAATTGCGAAGAATTTCTCGCAATTGCGAAGAGGACAGTGTAAGGCAAGGCTCGCAAATGCGAACCTTCATCGCAAATGCGAAGCCCCCTTTGGCCCAGCCTTGTTCGCAAATGCGAACAATTGTTCGCATTTGCGAAGGTCCCCAGTGTCTGCCTATGTTCGCAAATGCGAACAAAAGTTCGCAAATGCGAACATTCCCCATACTGCCTTGGTTCGCAAATGCGAACCATTGTTCGCAAATGCGAACACTGCCTTATACGGCATGTGTTCGCAAATGCGAACATTAGTTCGCAAATGCGAACATCCCTTTGTCTGCCAGTGTTCGCAAATGCGAACTTCCCAGCATGCGAACTTCCCAGCCTTAGCTTATTTTTCAAACTCCAGAAATTGGTCGGGGTTCGCAATTGCGAACCCGTGTTCGCAAATGCGAACACAGAGACCTGAAAAACACGAATTTCAGTCATTTCTTCACTTTTTACAAAACCAAAACACCCATTTGCGATTCTTCAAGGATTTGATATTAAATCAATTGTGTATAGATACGGTTGGATTGGAGCCAAATTGAAAGAAAAGACATTTCCACGGAGTGAATTGTTCATAAGCATTCGAGGTAAGTGTTTGTTCTATCCTAGTTTGAGGGAATAGGATTATGTGTTATGTGTTATGTGATCGAGTGCGGTGTATGGGCTGTGGTGACGAGCATCCATACACTGGCGTCTAGTATGACCGTGAGTCGTTGGAAAATGATTATTTTGAGATATATTACAGATGAACTGTTATTGTTCTCCCTTGTTGGGACTTGTTGTGAAGATAATTATTGATTGCCCTTGATGGGACGGTTTATGAATTATTGTTTCTTTCTTTGCCCTTAACCGTGATTGTTATTTGGGTGAGGAAGAGTGATAATGCACGAAGGGTGATGCCGTGCCATGTTTATTTATTTATGCACGAAGGTTAATGCCGTGCCATGTTTATTTATTGATTATGCACGAAGGATCATGCCGTGCCCTGTTATTGAACCATGTACGAAGGATCATGCCGTACTATGGATGTGAGGATGAGAGTAAAAGCACGAACGGTGATGCCGTGTACTTTATTTGTTTATTTGGTGAGGATGAGAGTAAAAGCACGAAGGGTGATGCCGTGTACTTTATTTGTTTATTTGGTGAGGATGAGAGTAAAAGCACGGAGGGTGATGCCGTGCAACTGCTTGCTATTTCTTGAATTGATATTACTTGTGTTTACATTATACTTTGTTTTTCCTTGTGAAATTATTAACTGTGGTTAATTGTTGAATTCTTTAAGATATTCCTTATTGTGTTAATACTTGATTATTTTTTGTTATTTTGTGGTACACATATATATATATATATATATATATATATTGAATTGCACAGAGTTTATGTGAGTGTCCGGTCCTGAGGCTTGTCACTACTTATTCGGATAGGCCGGACAACTTACCAGCGACATGGGGATGGTTGTGCTTGATATTATACTTCTCGTGCGTTTTTGCACAGGTCCGGGTTACGATCGGGAGCAGGAGCAGCAGTAAATCGATTGCGTGGGAGCTAATCATATTTGAGACCGAGGTAGCTTGCGGACGTCCGCAGGGCCCGGCGTCTCTCTCTTTATTTATGTTATTAGCCGGAGTCTCTTTGTTCCGAGACAAACA
This sequence comes from Nicotiana noctiflora, assembly GCA_032618575.1. Taxonomy (NCBI): domain Eukaryota; kingdom Viridiplantae; phylum Streptophyta; class Magnoliopsida; order Solanales; family Solanaceae; genus Nicotiana; species Nicotiana noctiflora. The sequence goes on from JASVEL010005243.1 coordinate 17,033, forward strand.
GAATTGTGTTATATTTCTTTCGGACTTTTATGTGTAGTATTCCATAGTAGTTTGTGAGTTGGTGACTCCACGTCTTGGGTAGAGGATTTTAGTATGATTTTCACCTTGTGAATTGTTATTTCCATTTTGATAAAGCATTCCGCATTTATTTAATTAAAATTGTGTTAAAAACAGGATAGTATGAATACAGTGGCTTGCCTAGCTACCACGAGTAGGCGCCATCACGATCCCGATGTTGGGGGAAAATCCGGGTCGTGACAAACACCCTTGCACCCCTTAATCCGCCACTGTTGCCACCCCATCCTTAATTTCATCCTAGGCATGGTTAATATTGTATATTCAAAGGTTAATTTGACATTGATCGAATTATAACAGGTTAACATTTTGTTAATTCAAAATAACACCCTTTAAGGCCAAAGGCCTTCTCCAAAAAAAAGAGTTCAACCTCGCTCGAACTACAACGGGTTAACATTTTGATAAGTCGAAATAACACCCTTTAAGGCCAAGGGCCTTCGCCAAAAAAGAAGAATTCGACATCGATCGAATTACGACGGGTTAATAGTTCGATAAGTCAAAATAACACCCTTTACGGCCAACGGCCTTCTCCAAAAAGAAGATTCCAATCTCGCTCGAACTACAACAGGTTAACATTTTGATAAGTCAAAATAACACCCTTTAAGGCCAAGGGACTTTGCCAAAAAGAAGAATTCGGCATCAATCGAATTACGACGAGTTAACATTTTGTTAACATTAAAATAACACCCTTTAAGGCCAAGGGCCTTCACCAAAAAAGAAAAATTTAACATCAGTCGAACTACAACGAGTTAACATTTCGATAAGTCGAAATAACACCCTTTAAGGCCAAGGGCCTTCGCCAAAAAATAACACCCTTTAATGCCAAAGGCCTTCTCCAATAAGTCGAAATAACACCCTTTAAGGCCAAAGGCCTTCTCCAAAAAAAAAAAAAAGAGTTCGACCTCGCTCGAACTACAATGGGTTAACATTCCGTTAATTCGAAATAACACCCTTTAAGGCCAAAGGCCTTCGCCAAAAAAGAAGAATTCGACATTGATCGAACTACAAGGGGTTAAAATTTTGATAGTCCGAAATAACGCCCTTTAAGGCCAAGGGCCTTCGCCAAAAAAGAAGAATTCGACATCGATCAAATTACAATGGGTTAACATTTCGATAATTCGAAATAACACCCTTTAAGGCCAAACGCCTTCTCCAAAAAAAGGAGTTCGAACTCGCTCGAATTACAACGGTTTAACATTTTGATAAGTCGAAATAACACCCTTTAAGGCTAAGGGCCTTCACCAAAAAGGAAGAATTCAACATCGATCGAACTACAATGGGTTAATATTTTGATAAGTCAAAATAACACCCTTTAAGGCCATGGGCCTTCGCCAAAAAAAAAAAAGAATTTGACATCGAACGAATTACGACGGGTTAACATTTCGCGAAGTCGAAATAATACCCTTTAAGGCCAAAGGCCTTCTCCAAAAAGAAGAGTTCGACCTCACTCGAATTACAACGGGTTAATATTTAGATAAGTCAAAATAACAACCTTTAAGGCCAAGGGCCTTCGCCAAAAAAAGAAGAATTCGACATCGATCGAATTATGACGGGTTAATATTTTAATAAGTCGAAATAACAACCATTTTGGCCAAAGGCCTTCTCCTAAAAGAAGAGTTTGACCTCGCTCGAATTACAACGGGTTAACATTTTGTCCTTAGCTCGAAATAACACCCCTATAGACAAGGGCCAGTACTAAAAGGAAGGATTCGACCTCGATCGACATCACAATTATTTCTATAATAACTTGCATCCATGGAACCTGGATTAGATTCACCACCACCATTAATAGTGAAATACATGGAGAAATAAATAAGTTACGCACTTAATTATAGTGACCTAAATATTTTTAGTACTTGTAAGCCCACTAATGGTATATATCTTGATTTGATGCAACAAGCTTTCAAACCGTATGATTTGTTTTGGAAAACTTGGGTCCTGGTCTTTTTTATGAACCTTTTGGAAACGGATCAGGATGTTTACACAACTTGCTATAAAGCGACGTCTTCCCCCTAGGAGGGCACATAAACATTGCCTCTGTCATTTCAACCTCCCCATCTAAATTTCTTGAACTACGATCAATAAAGTCCGCTCAACGATCTCGACCAAGAGGCAACCTCGATAAGCAGAGGGACTAATTGTATGAGTCAAAATTAGATCAAAAACATTCATCACGAGATCATGGTCGGATAGGACAAGGTCGGACCGTCATCAATGGTCGTGGTCGGACATGCCAAGGTCGAACCGTCATTAAATATCTAGTTTGCTTTGGAAAACGCAAAAGGAATATTCTACCGAATATTTCCTATAAATTGTACCTTTTTTTAGGATTTTCTATGAACATCCTCCTTCATAAATAAGAGGAGAGGACTTTCCGAAAAGGAGAGGGGCCCTCTCTTCCTCTCTTTTTTTTCTAGAAAATATGTAAACACACCTCTCCAAAGAAAGAAAAGGATATGTAATTGTGAGCACGTGATTTTTGCCTTACTTGAGAAGTACTCGTATTTGTCTACCATTCATCTTTATGAAAAGAAAGAAGATCTGTCTCACCGAAGATCGGGTGAACCATTTCTTTTATTCATATTTTTGTTATTTAATGCATCTTTCTTTATGACATTAAATCTAGTCATAATTGCCATCAACATTTATATTCGATTATGTCTTTAAATTGTATTATTCATCTCGCATCTAGAGTTAATTATTCTTAATTAGGATTTATCTGTTCATTTGTTTTGATTGATTTACTTAAAAGTGTTTAACAATTTTTGAGCCAAACAGAGTTTATGGAGTGATAGAGTTCTATTATTTTTCTTGTTAACAATGTTTTTCTTTCATTACTTTGCATGTAATAAAGAAATCAAGTTGGACTCTAATATGGGTACCGGACACCTGGTGGAAAATAAAAAATAAAGGAACCAAGGCGAATGAGTTGTTAGTTATATTCAAGAAATGGAAAAACTTTAGTAAAATTGTTTGAAAACTAAAACGGCATCCTTTAATATAGTTGAAAGGAAATTGGAGGTAATTTTGATTTTAGAAAATTGACAATTTATATGTTTAAGGATATATTCGAGCTACCTCCCATCTAGCTGAAGAATAGTATAGACGCTTCTCTCTAGCTTACAAAATTATAGAAACATCCATTCTTGTTCTAAATTCGATTACAATAGCCTCACTCATATACTTGATGAGTTGATGTCATTTACGTTGAAACTTTTGGTATATTATCCATAAGTTAAAAATTATGCACCGACGGTGCAAAATATATTTATACAATTAAGTTATTTATAAGGTAATTATAGGTAAATTTCTTAATAACTAATTTGCTATAATAGGTTAAACTACACTAATAGTATACAAAATTTCATATTGTCAGTACATCTATTTTAAATATTCGGCATTGTGGTGTTTTCTCCATATTTTTGTTGTTCGATATTTGGAGTACTATATTAATCTTTAGCCTAATGTAAATCTTTAAAAACTAAAATGCCTTAAAAACTCAGCTATTATTTTTCAAAAGAAAGACATCAACTAATGATACAACAACAATAACATACTCAGTATATTCTCACAAGTGAGATCTAAAAAAGATAATATATATGTAGACCTTACCTTGTGATAAATTAACGATAAATACTATAGTTTTTCCGATAAACTAATGGTAAAAACAAGAATTCATGAAGCAAAAATCGTTAACTTCCTTGTGCAACAAAAAAACAAAGATACAAGTTGTTTGTGTAAATTGAAAATGTTTATTCTAAAATCGGAGTAACAATTAAATTTGTATTGTGATTTTAAAGATATGTGATTTAATCGAATACTAACTGATAAACAAGGAACTAAGTGTCAAAATTAAAGAGTAAGGTAAGTCAAACCAATATAAGCAAGTTTCGATCTCGAGCTATAGCAACCTCGAGGTAGATATATAAGAACAGTAAAATAATAACAATACAATTCAAACGAATAGTAAGCAAGAAAGTGATATGTATATTCTCTTGTCAATATTGATGTATTACAAATGATTGAGATCCCCTTTATATAGTAGGGGGTCCTAAATAAGGTACGCTTCTAATTATAGTAGGGAATCATGATCATAGAGCCGCCTAGTACAAACCCGTTCCGGAATTTACGCCATAATCTTAGGGTCATTGCGGGAATCTCACTCTTTTCGTTATGAAATCATAAACGGTATTATCTCGGGATTGGTCATACTTGACCTCGGTGTTCATCGAGCACTTCAATTTTCGAGTCTCGTACTCCGTCATTAATCTCGAGCCTGGTCCATTTTGAACTTATTATTCATAGCGGCCACTCAAACCTACGAAATCGGGTAGACCTGATTTCGACGAGATAAAACTATTTAAAGAAAGATTTTCAAAATGAAAAGAAAGATATCGGATTTGATCTTATCCAATAGTGCTTATAATAAAATAAAATAAACTATATAAAGGTACTACTCGTTTTGCGTCTTGATACTCCACTAGAGAGGAGAATAAAGTGAAGGAAGAAACAATAGGAGTATATATTCTTACTGTTGGATTCAAGTGTGTTTGGCAAAACCAAGAAAAAAAATAAAAAGGATGTTGTTAAATGCTTCCAGTTGTATGGGAAGTGATGTTATCAAATTGGCTCAAATATTTCTTGGTGGGAGCAGTTGAATTATAGGTGAAAGTGAAATAATTGTGGCACTGTTTTCTGCATAGTCTCGTGTCAAGTGTATAGATAAGGCGAATGCTGATATTGAAATTGCGGCATGAGGGGCGTGAAAGTGGGCGACGCGGCGTAATGTGTCCGTGAAGCCCCTTTAATTGCAACTGTTAACTGATTTTTTTTTTTGACTTGTGACATTAGCGTTAATCGTCTTTTTTAGGTACCGACTTCATCTTAAATTATTTTTCGTATTTTTTTTGCACACTCTTTAAAACAAATATTAAATATAACGAGCTCTTCCTTACACGATGTAGCTCGCGACATCAAAAGTACGGATCCTGATACTGATGTCAGTAACGATGACTATGAAAACGACATTGATAGGAGAACTGAGGTGTTTATTGCTAATTTTAGAAGGCACCTTAGATTGGAAGCAGATGCAGATGGAAACTTCTAAGTTTATGGGGTTTGGATCACAACCCTTTTATTATGCTTATTTGGTACTTGAAGATTACTTTAATTATACATATTATGTGGATTTCTTAAGATAAATATAGGATATGACTTATGAGTCAAAGTTACTGAATTCTGCCAATTAATCCACTATAGTTTGAAAGACAAAATTTTTTTCTTCGTGGACTTCTCTCATGACATAGTCAGCTTCAGATACCCCTAAGCATCTGGCCAGTGGGCCTTGGAAAGATTTTCTATATAATTGGCCTCTCTTGAAGCTATATCACGCAGCTTTGGTACGTAGTGTCTAGTATGCTTTGGAGTCTACGGGAAAATTCCCATTCCCAAGATAATCAATGATTTTATTTCTCCAGTCCTAGACCAAATTAGTCGAATTTACCTCATAGTAACCATCCGTATCTAGGACTACGAGTTTGATTCTCGAAATCCCCACAGACACTATCAAATTGTTTGACCCAAAAAGGCCATAGGTTGCTTTGAGGGTTAGGGACAATCAATTTATAAATGAGGGGTAAATCGAAATCAATGGTAATATATACTGAAGATCGATTGTATGCAGATTGTTATTATAAAATCGCAAGAAAACTTATTGAAGTGTTAAAGCTAGCCAACAATAGAGAGATGAAATAGAGAGAGAATGATAGATAGAGAGAGATTGTATTATTAATGAATAATAACACATGTCCTGCAAATGAGGAGACCTTTTCTTATATAGATGGAAGACTCCCTCACCAACACATTACATTATTTCAGAGCTACTGTTATTACAGCGACAGAATTAGGCGAAGGAGTCGGAACGCCTATACGGGCGAGTCTGCCAATATGCCTTTATGGTTGGGGGCGTACTCCCTCTCGTCGTATGGACGTGAAGGAAGATGTTATCTGACGTTTACGGCCGTATAGGGAGATGTACTCGACTTACATTAATCATATCCGATTCGACCCCTTACAGTTAGTCCCTCTGCCTATTGGAGATGTATTCGACATATATCTGCAATGGGTGGAAAAAATCGATCCGTCTCGGATCTATCCGCGTATGCGTACGTGGCACGTTCTTTGAACCGTCGTTTGCCGACGACATGCGTCATGATTGCAGCCGCTCCCGAGGCAGACCAAAAGGTGATTTGATGTTTTGGTTTTCCCGCTTCCTTTTCTGATACTAACCTCTTCGAATCCCGTGTACTGGCTCGCTATAAATAGTGAGGGATTTCAAGATTTTCCATTCTTTGTATCATTACAAAAAGTTATTTGTACTTCTCTCATTCATCCTTTCCTTATAACAATACAGCTTTTCGTGTTGACCTCGTGGTTCGTTATTATACCTTGACTTTGATAGAAAGGTCAAAATGGCTAAGGGCGGTCATTGTCATGGGACAGATGAGAGTGAGGCTACTTCTAGGGTTCCTCAGTCCTCGAGAGGTGGCAAGAAACCCCGCAAGCCTCTTGTTGCTCTTTCCGTAAACAACCTGCTTCCCCACGAACTATACGTTCGAAGGGATTTCCCTATAAAGGGGGCTACCCTGTCACGGGAAAGGTCCACATTTACTGAACCTCTTCTAAATGAACTCCGAGTATCTTGTCAGATTCCGGAGGCGGCCGTCATGCAAACAGCCGAGGGGGACTTTGCCAATGTGCACAGAGCCGGATTTTGTGCCTTCTATGAATATCCTTTTATAATGGGATGTAGACTCCCCATTTATCCATTGACGGAAGAGTTATACCGGTTCTACAATATATGTCCGGCCCAACTTACCCCTTATACGTGGAAGATATGACTTATTTTGACGACCTATGCCGAGAGGGCCGGCTTAGACGTCATGGTGTACCACTTGCTGTAGCTGTTCAGTCCCAGATTCATGAGAGGGACGATGCTCTAGTTAAAGAATCGAGGGACGAATGGCCTGGTCGTCGATACAGACGACAAACCCAATTGCCAGTTCTGGCTGAAATATTTCTTTGTCCAAACCTCGGATCTGGTGTCGGACCCAACCAGATTCTCTGAGGCATGGAATGCTAAACGTAAGTGTTATCCCTTGCGTTTACTTACTTTACACCTGTTCGACCTTTCATCATCTCGTTATGTTTTATGTCTACAGCAAGGGTGCGTACACCCCAGTCCGTACCGGATATTAAAACTTGGGTGGGGCGGCTTATCCTCTTCGTGGAGGAATGCAGGACGTGGGCCACAATTACTGCAAGATACGGCCTCCCAGGTATTGTAGTGGTTCTGGATTTGGCGACCTGATAACTTATTTAGGCGTCATGTTTTCTAATACATTTTTATAACTCTATTAGCAGCCCGAAGTGCACCGCGGAGAAGGGGACGTCGTGCCGCCACTTCCTCATCGGCGGATTCCGGTTTTGAACACGTGGTTCACGTGAGAGAGACTGCCTCTGAGGCCTCTCGCCCTTAGGGTGATCGAGCGGATGTAGAAGCATCTAGTGCTGATGTTTCTGACGCCGCTCATTCTGAAGGCGGAGCCGTAATTCGGGAGCCGGCTTTTGCGGATATCCCCGGGACTTCTTGTCCCATGGCTGAGTCGGCGAATGAAATGACGTCCAAAGAGGGCCCTTTGCCTCTGCCCCTTCTTGTTGAAGAAGACGCTTCAGAGGACGATGAGCCATTCGAGCGAAAGAGGCACCGACTACTCCTTGGAAAATGTGTGGTCATGGAACGGAGGAAGGCGATTACTCGCCGCCCTGAGTCGAGGCCAATTTTTATGGGCGACGCCATCCGGCCGGAGAGGGCGGCCCTCTTGAGGGAGGTTGCAAGAAGTACCGCTTATTCGCATGTTGAGGATGACGGTGCGCCGGCTGTAGACAAGGAGGGGGCTGCTCCCGGACAAGCTCCTACTTCCGCGGACATGCCGCAGCTTCTGCGGACATGCCACAGGAAGACTATACCCCGGTGGATATGGCAATGATAGGTCCTACTCGTCAGCTTATGATCCCTACGGGATACAATCTGCTGCTGGACAACGAGCAGGCTATGGCGGACATGTCCTTGCTGTGTGAGGCTGCCGAGACAGAGTCTTTGAAGGCCGTGAGCGACAGAGATTTGTCTCGTTGAGTCGCTGACACTGCCTTGCAGGTATGAGTTGGTTATTGTTTTTCATAGTTCTTTTACGAGCCTTGAGGCATTGTGTCATTTTGAATTATGTCTTTTCTTTATCTTTTTCTTAGACCCTCATCTTGGAGGTGGAGTGAGGCCGACGGGAGTGAAAGAAGAATGTTGCCTTCAAAAAAGTGTCGAAGAAATACTGGGAGGCCCGTAGTAAGCACAAGACACTAGCGGAGCTCTACACCCAGGACCCTCAGTTTTGGGTTTTCCGTGAGGGTTTGAAGCTTGCAGAGGATCAGCTGCGGGAGCGCACGACCTAGTTGGAGAGGACGGACGCGGACTTGATGGCTGCTGTGGCTCGGAATACCGAATTGGAGAGTCTCCTCCGAAAGCAGGAGGGAGAGCTAGATTTGGGCCGCGTGGCGATGGCGTAGGAAGCGGAATTACGTGCCAGGGTTGATGCCCTTACCGCCGAGCTCAGGGCCGCAACGGCTGAGGTGGTCGCCCCTCAGCAGGCGAAAACTATTGTTCCAGCTGGCGATATGTCTCGTGAGGCTCACGATATGTTTGTGTATGCTGAGGCGAGGCGGACTATTTTTGAGGAGCTGCTGGCCGTCGGTAGAGCCACCGAGGCAGAGGTCGAAACTCAGCGTCACCTTGTTAGGGTCGCACGTGAGGCTTGTGGGTATAACGCTGACTCTCCGGAACAAGCGGGTTGTACCTTTGCGGATGTGGACCAATTGGGCACAGGGTCTTGGATTTCTAGGGCGTTCCGAGCCGAAGGCGATGGGGACCGTTTTGACGGTGCGGCCGGTGCGGAGGAAGGTGGTATGGGCCAGGACGGTTAGATAGGACTTTTTCTCTCTCTTTTGTAATTGATGCTATGTTGTAAATTTGTAATATATTGAATGATTTATGGTGATTTCATGGGAACTGTTGTGTTTTTATGTCTTCTTTTGCAATTTTTGTTTTGCGTGTGGCGTGGTCCTATTGTTTGTCGGAGACGACCGTAGTCTTTTTATATGCTATTAGGGCCTTAGCCATATGTTTATAGGTGATCGTGGCCTCTTGTTTGTCGGAGACGATCATAGTCTTTTTATACGCTGTTAAGGCCTTAGCCCTTTATGTTTATGGGCAGACGTGGCCATGCGTTTGTTGAGGAAGACCGTAGTCTTTCCTTATGTTGTTAGGGCCTTAGCCTTTCATATATTGGAGATTACCGTAGTCTCTCCTTACGCCGTTAGGGCCTTAGCCTTTTGCATTTATGGGTGGCCGTGGCCTTTCGTTTGTCGAGGAAGACCATGGTCTTTCCTTACGTTGTTAGGGCCTTAGCCTTTCGTATATTGGAGTGGCCGTGGCCTTTTTTTTGCCGGAGATGACCGTAGTCTTTTTATACGTTGTTAGGGCCTTAGCCCTTTGCGTTTATGGGTGGCCGTGGCCTTTTGTTTGTCGGAGATGACCGTAGTCTCTTCTTATGCCATTAGGACCTTAACCTTTTACGTTTATGAGTGTCCGTGGCCATTCATTGTCGAGGATGACCGTAGTCTTTCCTTACGTTGTTAGGGCCTTAGCCTTTTGTGTTTATGAGTGGCCGTGGCCTCTCGTTTGTCGAAGATGAGCGTAGTCTTTCCTTACGTTGTTAAGGCCTTAGCCTTTCGTATATTGGAGATGACCGTAGTCTCTCCTTACGCCGTCAGGGCCTTAGCCTTTTGCGTTTATGAGTGGCTGTGGCCTTTCGTTTGTCGAGGATGACCGTAGTCTTTCCTTACATTGTTAGTGCCTTAGCCTTTCGTATATTGGAGATGGCCATAGCCTTTCATACATTGGAGACGATCATTGATACGCTTGGTGTATCAGATTTAAACTTCTAAGCATTCCCGAGCGTCTCCTTCGTCGCCTCATTAAATACCTATCCAAGAAAACCCAATTGGGACAAAACTCGAATGAGGGAAAAAGAGTACGAATTGGGGGATACTTTTTCTAAAAATGGAAATGCTTGAGGTGGGAGATGTTCCGGTTATTTTGGAGCGTCTTCCCGTTCATGGTCTTTAGCCGAAAGGAACCTTTGTCTGCTGCTGCGGTGATTTTGTAGGGTCCGTCCCAATTGGTGCCCAACTTTCCTTCGTTAGGGTCTTTGGACGCGAGTGTCTTGGCTTTTAGCATATAGTCGCCTACTTTGAGTGATCGGATTTTCGCTCTCTTGTTGTAGTATCTTTCAATCTGCTTTTTTTGGGCCACCAGCCTGATGTGGGCCATTTCCCTTCTTTCTTCGGCTTCATCAAGGTCTTGTAGTCGATTTCTGTCGTTCTCCTCTCCGCTCGTGTGCGAGTACCTTAGGCTTGGTTCACCGACTTCGATTGGTATGACGACATCGGTTCCATAGACTAGTGAGTAAGGAGTTTCTCCTGTGGAGGATTTAGGGGTAGTTCTGTGCGCCCATAGTACTTCTGGCAGTAGCTCGGGCCATAATCCTTTAGCCTCTTCGAGTTTCTTCTTCAAAATATTCAGTATGGTTTTGTTGGATAACTCCGCTTGGCCGTTGGCGGCTGGATGACATGGCATTGAAAGTATTCTTTTGATGCGCTATTTGTCGAAGAAGTCGGTTATTTTATGCCCTATGAACTGTCGTTCATTGTCGCAGGTTATTTCTTTCGGGATGCCGAAGCGACATATGATGTTCTTCCATATGAAACCGATGACCTCTTGCTCGCGAATCTGAGCGTAGGCACCTACTTCCACCCACTTGGAGAAATATTCAGTTAAAACTAGTAAAAATCGTACCTTTCCTCGTCCGACGGGTAGTGGTCCGATTATGTCCATTCCCCATTTGATGAAGAGTCATAGCGAAGTGACTGAATGGAGGGGTTCCCCCAGTTGGTGTATCAAAGGGGCGAACTTTTGGCACTTTCGCACTGGCGAACGTATTCTGACGCATATTTTTGCATGGTGGGCCAGTAGTACCCAGCCCGTATTAAACATCGCACGAGTGCTCGGTTGCTTATATGAGCTCTGCAATGACCTTCGTGGACCTCGTCCAATACCGGCACCGTCTGGTTGGGACCTAGGCATTTAGCCAGGGGTCCTCCAAAGGTCATTTTGTAAGGGTCATTATTTATCATACAGTACATTGTTGCCTGTGTGCGAAGCTTTCTTTCTTCTTTTTTGTGAGGTGGTAGGTTTCCATTCTGCAGATATGATACGAATTGATTGCACCAGTCCCAAGTCAGATGCAGGAAGAGTACCTCGATGTGGTCGATTGTTGAGTGAAGGAGGGTGACGGTGCTTTCTTTATTCAGGTTGGTGGCGGCGGCGGCCAGTTTAGCCAGTCCGTCTGCTTCGGCGTTATGCACCCTACGAACTTGTTCGAAGCGGCATTCGTCGAGCTGTACCATCAATATTGTGGATTTTCGCTTGATATTTCTGCAACCTTTTTTCCTTAATCTGAGAAGTGTGACTTCATTTACAACGAGTTGTGAGTTGCAGTGAAGGACAAGTCGGCGAGCTCCGTACCCGATGGCTAATTTTATACCTGCAATAACGGCTTCATATTCTGCCTCGTTGTTAGTCATGTTGGGGCATCGTATGGACTAGCAAATGATTTCGCCCGTAGGGACTTCGAGGATGAGTCCCAGTCCCGATCCTGAGGCGTTTGCGGCCCCATCGGTGTGGAGGATCCAGGGGTCGGTGTTTGAAGCGTCCTGTAGGGATTCCTTCTCCGCCTCTAGTGATATTTTGACACTGAAATCGGCCACAAAGTCGGCGAGGACTTGAAATTTGATGGCGATTCTTGGAATATATGTGATATCGTGCTCGCAGAGCTCTATGGCCCATCTGGCATGCCGGCCCGATAGTTCGGGCTTGTGCAAGATGCTCCTCAGGGGGAAAGTGGTCACTACTCCGATGGGATGGCATTAGAAGTTGGGTCTCAGCTTTCTAGAAGCCGTGACCGGTGCCAAAGCCAATCTCTCGAGGTGTAGATATCGAGTTTCGGCATCCACTTGTTGGTGCTGCATTTTCATAACTCCGCGGTGGTTTTTCCACTAAGCCGCTCAGAGTGCTGGTTAGACATTCCTCCAGTAATTTCCTGACCGCTGGGGGTGCTTCTCTTGAAGTGGAGATGTCTTTCTCCTGCAAGGTTGCGAGATTCCCAAAGGGGGGAAGGTGAGACTTCCGCCTCGAGTGTAATATCGGGGGTGGTGTTGACGGCAGCGCTACCACCGACCTCATTCAGGGAACTCAAGAGGTTGGTGGTAACTTCCGTTATAGCTTTGGATCGGGTGTTGTTTTCGGCCATTTTTGGGTTTTGTCTGATGATCGGGTCTTTTGAATGTATACTACGAGTTTGATTCTCGAGATCCCCACAGACGACGCCAAATTGTTTGACTCAAAAGTTATCGGTTGCTTTTGAGTTAGGGACAATCAAAGATTATATGAGAGAGTAAATCGGAATCAATGGTAATATATTCAAAGACAGATCTATGATTCGTATGTAGATTGCTCTTGTAAAAGTTAGCCAACAATAGAGAGAGAATGATATATAGAGAGAATGATAGATAGAGAGAGACTGTATTATTATTGAATAATAACACCTGCCTTACAAATGAAGGAGACATTTCCTTATATAGAAGGAAGGCCCCCACGCCAACACATTACATTATTTCAGAACTACCGTTACCATAGTAATTGAATTAGGCGGAGGAGTCGGGGCGCCTATACGGGCGTGTTTGTCAACACGCCTTTAAATTAGTAGATGGCACCTCTCTCATATCACAACCATCTTCTTGTTCTGATACTTTATAAGAAGATTGCTCATTTTGAGATTCTACGGATTGTGAGGATTCAGTAAATTGCTCATTGGCATTGATGAATTGATATTTGTATTCGCGTGTTTCTTAAGACGAGCATGCCACTGGTTTTTGATATCTTGTCCGATCTTCCGGATAATTTTTCTACAATGGCTGACCATCTATGCATTATTTGATACATTAGCAACATCTTTTATTTTAGAAAACAAGAAATAGATATATTAATACTCATGGAGGATGAAATTATACTTGTCTAAGATGCTTTGATTTTCTAGGCTTGCTAATCGTTGGCAAGCTTCATTACATAGCAGCGTTTCATGGATAGTGGATTCAAGTTTATCAGTGTCACATAATCTATGACAACAAAAAGCTGTTCAAACAAAAACTTTTTTACTGATCTTCTGTGCTTTGCTTTCTCATGCCACTCCAAAAATTTGGTTGTTCCTTTGTAGGAACTTTGTGCGAGTTGATGAGCAATCCTATTCCCCTGCCTGAAAAACCCTCTGCTGGTGCATTAAGGATCTGTCTATTACAGTTTTGTTAAATAAATTATTACCAACTTGTATTGCCCGTATTACTTTTGAGCAGTCTGTCTCTATTACAAGCGGGAAGGGATTTCACTCCTTTGCTATTTTTAGACCTTCTAGTAGAGCTTTATAATTATGCTGCTAGTGAGCCAGTTGCACGTGTTACTTTAGAAAAACCAACTATCAGTGGCCACTTGCATTTCTGAAAACACCACATAAATTACAATTTTGATTATAATTATGAAAACTGACATCCACATTTAGTTTGAACCAACCCTTAAGGGGGTTTGAAACAGCTGATTTTAATAAGAAATTTAGGAGGGTGAATAGAGATTTTTTTTGATGAGTAGTTTAAATTCAATGACCTTTTGCATGATTTGATAACCACTGATTTGATTGGACGTGTTATTGTGGTTATTACTGTTTCTATTGACCCGAATTTGCCAAATGATGAATGGAAAGTAGGTGTTCTATTTTTGGAAATTATGCTTAAGGGAAAAGTTGAAATCCTTTATTTGTATAAGCTACAATTTGGTTAATTAGGTGGTTTCTTTGGGGATCGGTCCAGATTTTGTTGACAGCCTTGCATTCTAGGAAAATATGCTCTATTGATTCTTCACAAGGGCTTTTACAGATTGGATAATTAAGGTCAATGTTTAGTCCAATCTGTGAAAGGTATTTCCTGCAAGAAATTCAATTGTGAAGGCATTACCATAGGAAAAATTTGATCTTATTGGGACAGTCCTATTTTCGAATCCACTCGAAATCTAAGGTAGTATTATTAGGAGATTCCAGAATAGTGTAGCAAGATTTAGTAGTAAAAACCCCTCTTAGTGGTAAGTGACCAAATAGGTAAGTCAATTGAGGGACCCTTTTGACGGATTTTTATTTTAGTGATAGTAGCTAGCAATTCTGGAGGAAGAGAGAAGGATAAGCAGTCTAAATTCCAATTAGTACCATCAAAGAAATCTCTGATTTTTATGAAAATATCTTTTGTTGAAGGAGGGCCTATAACATGGTTCCTTAGGTTACCAAAATTTGGAATCCAATTGGCTTCCCATAAGTTAAGATTGGATTGGATGCTTTTGGAGCAGATGTCCCACCCTTTACAAATGTTGTTCCAAAGGTAGGAGGATCTATTCGTGGAGGAGCTATTGCAATAGTAAGAGATGATAAGTTTTGCCTATGAAATTAGTGCGTTTGTGAGAAGTCTCCAACTTAAACTTACAAAGATTTTTATTTAGAGCGTTGTGGATGCCCAATCCACCATATTTTTTGGGTTGGCATACAGTAGGCAAGTTCATCATGTGAATTTTCCTTTTCTCTATTGTACTGCCCCATATGAAGTCCCTTTAGACTTTGTCAATATCTCTTAGGGTTTTCTTGGGAAGGAGAGTATATTGCATATAGTGGTTTGGATAGAATTAAGGCATAATACTGCAAGGGTTGTTCTTCCTGCCAAACTAAAGAACTTCATTTTCCAGGAGGCAAGTTTAGTTGTCATCTTCTCAATAAGGAATTGATAGTCCCTAGGCTTTGGGCTACGGTGAAGGATAGAGAAGTCTAGGTGTGTGCCAAAATTGTTACTTTTCTTAATTCCTAGCAGAGTGGTAATGTCACTAATAATAGAGTGGTTACAATTTTTTGAGAAAAGTAATTTTGACTTTGTAGTATTGATGGTTTGACCTGATAGAGAGCAGAATTGGTCAAGGACATTTTTAATAGCCTGGCAAGACTTAGCATTAACTCTAGCCATTAGAGTAAGATCGTCAGCAAATAATAAATGGGAGAGATTAGGACATTTATAACCTAAAGATATAGGTTCCCAGTTTTGTATGTCCACTTGATGTTCTATATATCTAGTGAGCATTTTTAGGTAGAGGATAAAGATATAGGGGATGGGGTCTCCTTGTCTAATACCTCTACTTGGTTGAAAGTAATTTATAACAAATCCGTTGACTAAGATTTCTAGTTTACTGGTAGAAATGCAACTCAATAACAATTTGGTGAATTTTGGAGGGAAGTTAAAGTAATCTAGAGTGTGACGAACAAAAGATCATTCTAAACGATCAAAAATCTTTTCTGCGTCTATTTTCAGAATCATATGGCTCTGCTTTCCTTTTAATTTATTAAATTTTGAGATCAGTTCCTAGATGATAGTGGCATTATCAAACGCTCTTTTATTTTTCATGAAACTAGCCTCATATGGATTGATAAGATGATCTAGGAATGGTCTAAGACGGTTTGCAAGGATCTTAGTGATTAGTTTGTAGATAGTATTGTATAAACCAGTAGGCTTGAAATTTTTAATGTTGTTGACATAGTAGATTTTAGGAATGAGGCAGGAAATGTTCTGTTAATTTTAGGAGGGATTTCTTGGTTGTGGAAAATGTCATTACAAAGGTTAGTAATTGAATTCTCTATATGATACAAATATTTGTGAAAAAAGAAGGGTGTAGACCATCTAGACCAGGAGACTTAAAATGTTTGAACGTGATGATTTCTCTTTTAATCTCATTATCTATAAGGGTGGTATCCAGATTATCTAGGTTAATCTTATTACATCCAGATTGGGGATTTAGGGGGTTTTCCCAGATAGAATGAGAATGAGAAGAGGTAAATGTAGCGGTAAAGTAATTTTGAACATGAAACATAGTATGGCTATGATCATTCATCCATTTACCTGCCTCAGCTTTGAAATATAATCTTGATTCTTCTTTTCATATTAGTGGCTGAGACCTGGAAGAATTTTGTATTTGTGTCTCCATTGTTAAGCCACATGATCCTAGACCTAAGTTTCTAGTAATCGTCTTCTATTTTTAGAATATCATTGAACTCATATTGAATGTCTAATTCTAATTTTTTTTACGGAAAGAGCTGGTAGCATAGGTTTTAGAAGATTGGATGCCTTGGAGTCTGGCTAACAATTTTCTCTTCCTTCCCATGATATTGCCAAAAGCAATGCTTTCCAAGGTTTAATCTTATCTACAAAATTGAGGCTAGTTTTAAAGTAGTCACTATCATTCTAATTATTTTTAACAATATTTTAAAAATCCGTATATTTACACCAAAAGGTTTCTAATCTAAAAGGAACCTTACAAGGAGATCTATTCCTTGGTATCAATTCTATAAGGATAGGGGTGGTCAGAGTGGGTTCTCCGTAAGTGAATAATAGAGCTTTTAGGAAAAAGTTCAATCCATTCCTCACTTCGAGAGACTTTATCAGTCTTTCTAAAATAAGATCCTTCTTGTTACGTCTATTATTTGTCCAAGTATATTTGCTTCCCTTGAAGCCTAGATCAACCAAATTGTAGTTGTTTATATTGGACCAAATATAACTAGATCTACTATCCTTAATAGGTTTTCCACCAAACTTCTCACTAGTTGCTAAAATATCATTAAAGTTACCCCTTACTAACCAAGGTCCTTTATAAGAATTACTAATACTTTCTAGGTGATCCCACATGATATTTTTGTTATGAATACTAGTACTAGTATAAATGGAAGTAAAAAGTCAGGGTTTACGTATAGGAGTTACCTCAATGGTCGCATGGGTCTCCTGACCCCTACGAAAAGCATTTTGAACATTGATTATGTCATCTTTCCACATCATTACCATACTCCCTGACTGCCCCTCAGATGAAACTTCAATCATCTCACTGAATCCAAAGTCATTGAGCATGGTTGCATGTTTGCCCATTCTTGTTTCCAACAAGGTTACCAAACACATCCTATGAGTGTGTATCATCTCCCTAAAGTTCCTCCTAAAGTTATCATTATTCCCTCCATTTATATTCCATAAATGAAGTTTGTAGGTTGATTCATGGCTAAACTAGATTCAATGTTGATTATCTCTCCATTCTCCCATCTCTCAATTCTCCTTTATCCCTCCCATTTGGACATGATTTCTTCTCATTGAAGGAACTAGAATTATTGACTTGTTTCCCACTGTTGGGTCATGTCGAGGATGATTATCCATCGAGCACTTGTAAAGGGCCAACGGGCAGCCGAGCACATGTGTCTTTTCATGCCTTTTAGTGAAGAAATGTTTTTTTATTTTATCTAGGTTTGAGAGCTCTAGGGTTAGCCCTAAGTGTAGGTTTAGAGGGACATCATTCTTCTCCATTGTTTCCTCCACTAGACCGGCTATGGGGTCGACTTGTTATTGATGTGGGGTTATTGGAGGGGTAGAGGTAGGGCTGGTATCTCTTGGTTCCCCCGGTTGATGTCCCATGGGAGAAATATGGGGTTGAGTTGAGTATACATCTCTTTTGGAAATAAGGGTAGATCTAAAAGGGCATTTTAAGGGTTTACGGGGTTGAACTAGGGTGGTATGCTCTATTGTTCTCTCATTTCTTGAGCTATTTGAGGGTTAATTGATGGAGCCATTGGGTGAATAATGTTGTTGAGCCATACTTGATTGAGATAGTTGTTCATGGCCAACCTCATTCCCCCCGTGATGAGTTATGCTAGATATTGGGTGTAGTGGAGGATCACAGTAGCCTCTTGGCCATTGATTGGGACCGTAAACGATATTTCATGCCCCATGAGACCTAGTTCCATCCAACTCGTGGGTTGCTAGTCCTGGGATTGGGGTTGTTGAGCCTAAATTATCTGGGGTAGTTCTTGAGAATAGATGGGAATGTTTTCATGTTGAGAGGATGGTATTGTCTTAGGATTTGGATTAGGCGATTACTTCTTTCTTAGGGTTGAACGAACTCTTTGTCATTTTGGGTAAGGTAAGATGTATTTAATACACTCATAGTAGGCGTGGGATTTTTTCACATATTTCATACCAATTTTTGCGTATGCTTTGTGCGTGAATTGCAATAAATTAGTCCCAAAATGCTTACAAAGTGCGCTTGATTGCAGGTTTTAGCGACGAGATGACAAATGTCATACATCGGCTCGAAATAGAGTGAAATATGCCAAGTGTGAAAGTCAAGTGAAGTGGGGAACAAAGAGACACAGCGCGGACCGCACTGCTTTGCCACGTGGCCGCGCTGGAAGTTCAAAGAGTTAGGCATTTCAATTGTAACATGCGCGGTCCGCGCTCAATATGATGTGGTCCGCACTCATCATGATGCGGTCCGCGCCTGAGGAGGTTAACAGTGCCAAAAAGGGATAGTAGCGGGCTCAACCTTAGGAAGAGTGGGCGCTAATACTTTCACCCATTAGTGGTATCGGGGTCAATTTCCACAGGGAGCTAGAAAAGGAAGTTGAGTATTTGTTAAGTCTAGAGATGTGTTTTAGCTTCTAATTGAACATCTACCATTTTTTGGGTTTTTATATTTATCAACTACAATTTTAACAACTACTATTTAGAACAAAATTATGCTAAGATATTGATTCTAGTTTGTATGCAAGATAGAGAAAAGCACTAGGGCATTTACCTATGTAGTCAACTAACGGGTAGAAGTTACTAAGGGTAGATTGATATATTTGGGGCTTATGCTATAAATGTTGCACAATTGTACCCACTCTCACACCTTTCGGTTAAGAGAGTGATTTTTCCCAATTGACTCTCTCGAGACCAATTGGGTAGGCCAATTTGATCAAACAACTAAGGTTCACGTTGGATAATTACTCTCTCGAGGTTTAACCCGTTAATTGGGACTACCATTCTCATGGGTCCATCCCAATTCCTTGTTGGGTCAATTTTGGAGTCATAGACACTCTTTCTCAAGAAGAGTTAAGACCCACTAAGCTAGACTTAGTATTTGCAACAACCAAATCCTAATTAAACCATAAACTTCACCCAAATAGCAAACACCCAACATCATTCAAGCACTAAACAATCACACCCATTAATTACCCACACTAGGGTTGAGCCACAACCCTAGCTAATGGGTTTAGCCGGACATGAAAGGAGCAGAAATTGAAGAAATAATTGATAAAACCAACATATCAATTAACTACAATGTTAATCCACGACAAAACAAGATGAAATTGCCAAAAATAGGCTTAAACTTTTGTCTCACGAGTGCAGCAGCTGTATCTAATACAAAACATAACCTAAAATTGGTAAAATATTCTATTTATACTAGGCTAGAAAAACTGGAAAAAATGCCCTACAGTGCTGGCGCGGACCGCGTAGAAATACAACGTGGTCGCGTAGGGTCTTGGTCTTCAATTTCTTCACTCTAAAGCTGGGGGCACATACAACGCATAAAGGGAGTGCGGCCGCACGGACCGCGCATAGACCGTGCAGAAGTGAGGCACGACCGCGTGGAGAATTTGACCAAACTGGGAAGTCTCTGAATCTCACTGACGCGGACCGCACTATTTTGGTGCGTGACCGCGTGGTTTTTCCATAGGCTCTGAATATCCTCAGGCGTGGACCGCGTCAGGATGAGCGCGGACCGTTCAGGTCACAAATAAAAATCCCAACTCTCTGAACCTCCAGCGCGGCCGCGCTGCAAATCAGTGTGGTCCAGCTGGGTCTATTTGATCCTCACTTTACTTGATTTTCACACTTGACAGATTTCACTCCTTTTCGAGCTGATCTGTGACATTTGTCATCTGGTTGCTCAAACCTTCAATCAAGAGAAACTTGTAAGAATTTTGAGACTAATTTATGGCAATTCACGCACAAAGCTTAAGCAAGAATGGGTATAAAATGTGTTAAAATCATAGTTATGAACTCCCGCAAACTTAACCTTTGCTTCTCCTCAAGCAAATAAAATAAGACCTACCCCTCATAGGAAAACAACCAAGTAAATCCTGCCTATCCTAAAGTAACCTCAACAAGCATCAATTGGGACTAACAATTGCCCTCAATGTGAATGCATCTTTAACACATTTAAGCTTTGAAAACTTGTGGATGAAGTGTGACACAAGAGCCTCAAGATTTGACACATATTCATCAAAGAACGTTTCTCAATTACTTTGGTCATTGTGGAACCCAAACTCGCACATCCTCAACTTTCCCTAGATTAACCTCACCTTTTAGAGTATTGACACACAAACCAAGGTGGATGGGGTTTCATTCATCTCTCTCAAAGAAAAGGCCATAAGTTCGGCTCTATGTACCATATTCTTGCCCCTCATGTAAGTATCCACTAATGTAGGCTTCCCTCAACTCAAGATCATGTAGGGCTTTTGAGGAGTCATTGTGAAGGCTTTTGGGTAAAGGTAGGACATGTGTTTGTACAATTAGGTTCAATCATCCCTTAAGAACTTCTTTTGATTCATTTTAGCATACTTTCATGATTCATTTGAGTATTTTACTTCTTTCAAGGGGTTAGAAAGACACATTGTCACTCTTTCTTTTGCAATTCAAACCTTTCTCCTTTTGTCTACTTTTTTCACACATTTTTACTTTTTGTTGTCCTTGAATTTCCTTTTTGGTTCTTATTCACTTTTATCTTTTTTTGTCTTTTTCTCTTTTTCATTGCCTTTTTTTTCTTTTGTTTTGTGCTTTTTACCACATTGATGCCTTTCTTGTCTCTCCCCCCAAACTTAGATATTTTCCATTACTCAAGGGAAGATTTGGATGCCAAGAGAGGGTTTCATTAAAAACGGGGATAGGCTTGTAGCTTTGGTGCATGAAAGAAGAAGGTTTAAGGCTCAAAAGGGGTGAACTAGGGCTCATTTCATTGGTAGGTCATGGGAATTCTTCAAATTTGGTAGTTTGGATCAAGGAGGTCCTATAATCACTTCTCAAGTCAAGTTTCACCTATGATTTCGCATCAACAAACATTCAGGAGATGGTCTATATTCACTTCTCAAGTCAAGTTTCACATATGATAATCCTCGCCACACACTCAATGATTGCTAAAGACGAATTCAAGGGACCACGACAACGTCAGTTATGATTCAAGCGCACAATGGCCCACATTGACCACGTGATGATTGTTTGGTCAACACAAGAGTCTCAAGGCCGCGACTTTCACCATCCTACAACATCCTAAACACAATATCATGGGATCAAAGGCAAGTGTGTTAGGCCCAAGTGAAGCTTTTCCTGAGGTACCCTTAACTACAAAACTTGAAAATCAAAAACAGACTCAAACCGTTAAGAAGGTTGTCATGCCATCTAATATTGGGAAGAGCCACCCGGTTTTCACAACACTCTACCTTTGGAAAGAACCGTGGCATTAAGAAAACCAAGGGCTTATTGCAAACGACAAAACAATTCACAAAGACGGCGAGCCTAACTTTGCAACTAAAATGAAAAATTTTAACGAAAATAGAATACCAAGAAAGATAAAATGAAAAACCAAATAAATATGTACAAAAGTGAAGTAGAATATACAAATGGGGATAATGAATATATACATAAAGTTGAAAAGCATCTAAAATGAAAGGTTATATACAAACCATCTATCAACTACAAATGTGCTAAAAGTAGAGAAAATATATACAGTCATCTATTGTATCAAGATCAAAATAGTAGGGCGCACCCCCACGAATAAAAGCTGGAAGTGTCCCCAATGCCAACACAAATATAAGCTCAAAAAAACATAGACAAAGGATATAGAAAGCCCCCTCAAGCCTGGTCTAGATACATGGTATCTCCTGTCGTCCCCGGATCCTCTGTAGTAGCCGGGACCTCAGACTGGTCTCTGACCTGCTGCTGCTCTGCTGCTGCTGGGACATGGGTCGAATCATGGACAGGCTGAACCACTGGTGGGGCACTGGATGAACCCTCCAGAACCTGGGCCACCTCTATCACAACTCCCTCACCGCTAGGGAGTTTCCTCTTTTTCCTTGGCCTGGGAGTCTCCTCTTGCTCTGGCTGAATTGGTGTTGGATCTACAGCTGGATCCCCAAGGAGTAAGTCAAGTGGAATTTAATCCCCCAAAATCTTATCCATATCCTCCCTCAACTTCGTCACTAACTCCTTTGAAGCCTTTTACTTCCTCAACTTCTTGTGCTCCCGAGCCAGTTTAACCAATGTTGTATTGTGTGCCCCAACTGCCTTAGTCAAGGCATCTTGTGTCGCCATCATCTTTTCCTGGTTGGCCGGGATCTTCTTCAGTATTTCCTCAATGGAAAGAGGGATCTCAACTGTGGCAGGAGCGGACTGTGCCTGGACTATAGTGGCCAAGTTTGACAACTTGGATGTTGTAGATGACATCCGGTTGTTCAAACTGGCTAGAGACTGAGCAAGCTTGTGGGCAGTGAACCGGTAAGTCTTCCATGATGGGACATCCGGTTCCGCTGAAGTAAATGGACTAGAAATAGTAGAAGGACCGGAGGCAATGCCGCACCGGTAGCAGGGATGGTGGAAGGATCAGTGGGCTACTCAATAACCGTCGGCTCCTCAGACTGGACAGGTGCGGTGGAGGTGGATGCCTCAGGCTTTTTGGACTTCTTTGGGTTGTCGGGACCCAACTGACTATACCATGAGTAGGGGGCCACCGGATCTACCTTGACATCATAATTCTTCTTCTTCACATCCAATTCTCGTAGTACATGGACATAGTGTATGGGAAGGGGTAGTCGGTGCGTCCATCTCCGACCATAGAAATCACCCTTGACACGATGCTGCCCACATTGAGAGGAAACCCGACCATAATAGATGCCACTAGAACAGCACGAGCAATAGGAATTATGTGATCATGGGTGGTGGGGTCAAGCCTACTACACACGAAGGTCAACCAAGCCTTGCCTTCAAAACTGAACGTGTTTCTCAGAATCTTTTCCCCTACTTTCAACCAGACTGGGCCACTGCTCGGGGCTGCCAAGTGCTGGGCCAACCAAGGACGAACCTCTTCTTTCATTGCCAACTTTTCTAAGTACTGGGTTACATCCTCTTCGTTGAACCCCAAAAATTCATTCAGTGACTTCTCATCAAACATCACTATTTTGTCCCTCACTTGAGTCGCTTTTGAGTCTCTCACTATATGATGCACATGACAGTAGAACTCCTTCACCATATGTTCATTTGCAACAATGCAACGCTCCTTGAAGAAACCCCAACCCTCTCTAGTGCAGAATTGTGCTTGCACATGAGGGTTGAGAGGAAGAAGATCAGAATTAATAAATTGCCTCTCTGGAATCAATTTCCTCTTGGGCCACCACTCTCAAAATCTGTGGAAGGCAATTTACAAATCTATTAGCCCAGGCTTCCTGTTTCCTTGTTCTATCAACACCACCAACTTGGGGCTCACCACTTCACCATATCCTCGGCTCTTCCCGGATAATGAAGTTCTGGGGGAGGTGGAGTATTTTTCTGCACTTTTAGCCACACAATCATCAGATGAGTCCGAGACTACATTTATCGGCCTTTTTGAGGTGGGTGAAGGTGATGGGGAGTCATGCAATTGGAGCGGGAGAGAAATGTAAGTTGGAGTGGACTCTAAAGTGATGCTTCCTTAAGGGTGCGTACTCACTCCCCGATGAGTGTAAGTGGCTCTATCAGCTTCTTGTATTGTCTTACGGGTCTTCTTTATATTCTCCCGAGCCTGGGGAGTGAGTTTGACAATCCGCTTCCCTTTTCCCCCACGGGAGGAACCACCCCTCTCGGGTTATTGCTCTTTTCTACCTCTTTTCTTAACCATGGTATGCAGAACGTCTAACATTGTGAGTTCAGGCACATGCAGTTAATTGGATGAAACAATAATGGACAGTGTATAATCAAGGTTGCATAATAGCAGGGGCGCGAACCGCGCAAAAGTGTCATGTAACCGTGCTACGATGGCACAGACTGCATAAAACTAGAGCACGGACGGCGCTCAAGATGTTCCAATGAAACCCCTCTCTAAATCTCACCAGCACGGTCCGCATTATTTTGAACCACCACCGCATTGGATGAGCGCGGACCGCACAAAAAGGGACACAGACTGCACTTATAAATGACTCTAAACACTACTCTCTAAACCTTAATAGCGCGGTCCGCACTGATTTGGACCACGGTCGCGCTGGATTGGCCTGGACCGCTCACAAATTCTACGGGGATCATGCAAATGATACTTAGCACACAACAAAGAGGAAGTGCAGATTGTGCAGAAAGGACCCGTGGCCGCGTATGGCTGATAATTAACTAAGTATGGGAATTTTCATTTAAGTCTAATTTTTATTCAAATTATGGGTCCTAATTGTCCCTACTCATTTACTAATCAAGAATTCATGCCTATTGTTTAACATAAACAATCAAAATCCACCATATCAGTTTATACTAAGAGAGAAAGAAGAAAATAAGAAGTTATACTAATAGGAAGCAAATAAAATAATAAAAAATTAAACTATGAATGAGATTAGTGGAGAATGTTACCAGGAATTGAGAAAGTTTTAACTACTTGAAGCAAGTTCTTTTGATGCACAGTGAAAATTTAGAGCTCAGGTAGAAAATTGGCAAAAAGTTTAAAATGAAGCCTAGGGTACCTATTTATAGAAAACAGTGTGGGACCCCTTTACTTACCCACCAGCGCGGCCACGCAGAAATGGCCGCGGACCGCGCTGGATTTCCAGCATCCTAAATTGTTTGTACAGCCCACGTGGACCATGCTGTTTTGTCACGCGGCCGCGTGGGAAACTTCAAAGAGCCTGTAATTTGGGATTCTCCTGCGCGGACCGCACAAAAATGTCATTCGGACCGCACAACTGACTAGAGAGACTCATTTCACATTTCACCAACCTGAGCGAACCGTATTGATTTGGTACGCGGCCGCACAGGCACACTTCAGAGACCTTAAAATTTTGCTACTTTTATCCTGCACTGGTCCAACATCAACCCTGCAACATCTCACAAACCATGAGTTCAAAAATCCTAATCTACAACAGAAAATGAAAAGAAAGAAAAAGACATGGGTTGCCTCCCAAGAAGCGCCTGATTTAACGTCGCGGCACGACGCATGTTACCATCATATCACTTCAAATGAAATAAGCGCCACCACGTGGCTCTCATCAATCTTTCCCAAATAGTGCTTGACACGATGCCCATTTACCCTGAACACTTCACCATTCTTGTTTTTAAGATCAAGGGCACTGAAAGGAGTTACAAAGACCACTTCAAAGGGACCACTCCATTTAGATTAGAGCTTTCTCAGAAATAACCTTAGCCGGGAATTAAAAAGAAGAACCATGTCGCCCACCTTGAATTCTTTACCTCGAGCATACTTATTGTGGAGGTACTTCATCTTGTCCTTGTACAAGGACGAGCCGGAGTAAGCATGGAATCTAAACTCATCAAGTTCATTCAATTGCTCCACTTGGAGGTTGGATGCAACATCCTATTCCAAGTCCAACCTTTTCAAAGCCCACATCGCCTTGTGCTCAAGTTCCACCGAGAGATGACAAGCCTTAACAAACACCAATCGATATGGAGACATACCAATTGTAGTCTTGTATGCCATCCTATAAGCCCAAAAAGCATCGTCCAACTTCTTTGACCAATCGGTCCTATTCGCATTCACTGTTTTTGATAGCTTCATGGACAAGGATAAAGCTGTAGAAGCTCCAAGAAGGTCAACTGCATATTTGGGGAGCAAAGAATCAAAGGCATTGTTACAAAAATTGGACCCCCCATCACTAATGATTGTACGAGGGATTCCTAATCTAGTGAATATCTGCTTCTTCAAGAATTCCACGACACTCCGAGCTTCATTGTTGGGAAGAGCCACGGCTTCAACCCACTTGGAGACGTAATCTACCGCCACAAGAATGTGCGTGTTCCCACAAGAGCTTACATACGAGCCCACGTATTTAATGCCCCACACATCAAAAATATCTACCTCTAGAATGGTGTTAAGAGGCATCTCATCCCTCTTAGAAATCCCGCCAACTCTTTGTGATGCATCACTCTTTTTCACCAAATCACTTGCATCTTGAAACAAAGTCGGCCAATAGAAGCCACAACTTAAAACCTTTGACGCCGTCCTCACTCCCTCATGATGACCACCATAAGGAGAAGAGTGGCAAGACTCCAATATGTTCAGTTTTTATTCTTCCGGGTAACATCGGTGAATCAAACCATCGATGCAAATTTAAAACAAGTAGGGCTTGTCCCAATAGTAATCCAAACTATCCCGCTTGAGCTTCTTCCTTTGGTTAGAAGAGAGCTCATACGGGACTATACCGGTCACAAGAAAATTGGCCACATCGGCAAACCACGGCATATCATGCATAGACACCGCAATGACTTGTTCATCCGAGAAAGCATCATTTATCTCAACACCATTGTTGGCCTCCCCTCTTCCTCCAAACGGGATAAGTGGTCTGCCACTTGATTCTCGCTACCTTTTCGATCCAGAATTTCAAGATCAAATTCTTGTAGAAGTAACACCCATCTCATCAACCTTGATTTTGAATCTTTTTTTGTCATCAAATACCTAAGGGCGGCATGATCGATGTGCACAATAACTTTAGCCCCAATAAGGTATGGTCGAAACTTTTCCATTGCTAAAACAATAGCTAGCAACTCCCTCTCGGTGACTGTATAGTTCTTATGAGCCTCATTCATCGTCTTGCTTGCGTAGTACACTAGATGGAGTATTTGTTGATTCTTTTGCCAAGCACCGCACCAACCACCACATCACTAGCGTCACACATAAGTTCAAAAGGCAATTCCCAGTTGGGTGCGGTGATGATAGGAGTGGTGGTCAATTTATGTTTCAATAATTCAAAGGACTCCATAAACCTCTCATAAAAAGATAACTTCACATCTTTTTCCAATAGTTTGCACAACGGGTTCACGACTTTTGAAAAATCCTTGATGAATCGCCGGTAAAACCCGGCGTGTCCTAGAAACTCCTCATGCCTTTGACAGAAGTTGGGGGAGGAAGCCTTGAAATGACCTCTATCTTTGCCTTGTCGAATTCAATACCATTCTTTGAAATTTTGTGCCCCAAGACAATTCCCTCTTGCACCATGAAGTGACATTTCTCCCAATTTAGTACAAGATTGGTCTCCTCACATCTTTCTTGTCCAAGTTCACTAGGAATTCTTCAAATGAGTCCCCCACCACACTATGCTTTGATCCATGAAGACCTCCAGAATATCCTCCACCATGTCGGTGAAGATTTCCATCATATTTCTTTGGAAGGTCGTCGGAGCATTACAAAGTCCAAAAGGCATTCTTGAGAAGGCGAATGTGCCATATGGACAAGTAAATGTTGTCTTTTCCTGATCTTCCGGGGCAATGAGAATTTGATTGTACCCCGAGTAGCCATCAAGTAAGCAATAATAAGCCTAGCCCACTAAACGATCAAGCATTTGGTCCAAGAATGGTAGAGGGAAATGATCCTTTCTAGTGACCTTGTTGAGCTTTCTATAATCCATGCACACCCTCCAACCCGTGATTGTACGGGTGGGAATCAATTCATTGTTGGCATTTGTGATGACCGTCATACCCCCTTCTTTGGCACACATTGGACTGGGGAGGTCCATGAACTATCCGATATTGGGTAGACTACACCGGCATCCAACCACTTGATAACCTCTTTCTTGACTACCTCTAGCATAGCTTTATTTAGTCTTCTTTGATGTTTAAGAGACGACCTTGCATCTTCCTCCAAAATGATCTTATGAAAAAAAGAATGTTAAACCGAGACTAATTGCTCGCTTGCGCTTTTGTAAGACTGCCAAGGTGGCGTCAACCTGCATGTTAGTTAAGCAAGAGAAAAGTATAACTGGCAAAGTGAAATTAGGACCCAAGTATTCATACCTGAGGTGAGGATGAAGTGGTTTCAACTCCAACACCGGCGGCTCCTCAATAGATGGCTTAGTTGGAGGGGTCTTGCAATTTTGAAGGTCCAAAGATAGCTTCCTTGTCTCATAAGAGTAAGAGCCCATACCATGCAAAGCATTTACACATTCAACACGATCGACATCATCATTGACCTCCATGTTCAAAAGCACTACTTCAAGTGGATCTTCAATATTAATCATTGTGCTTGTGTCATCCACTATCACTGCCATGACAATGTCAACAAACAAGCACACTTCGGTGCTATTTGGTTGCCTCATAGACTTGCACACATGGAACACCACATTTTCATCACCAACTCGGAAGGTCAACTCTCCCGCCTCGACATCAACCAAAGCCTTCCCCGTTGCTAGGAAAGGTCTTCCAAGGATAATTGGGACTTCAAAGTCCACCTCACAATCTAGTATCACGAAGTCGGCCGGCAATATGAACTTATCAACTCGAACAAGGACATCGTCGATTATACCCAAAGGCTGCTTCATTGACCTATCCTCCATTTGTAGCCTCATTAACGTCGGGCGAGGTTGCGCAATTCCCAAAGTTTTGAACACCGAATATGGCATTAAGTTGATGCTTGCCCCCAAGTCACAAATGGCTTTTGCAAAGTCAATGCTTTCAATAGTGCATGGGATAGTGAATGCACCGGGGTCCTCAAGTTTAGGAGCTATGGAGTGTATAATTGTACTCACTTGATGTCATATTGATTATCTTGCACTTCATTGATCTCTTCTTTGTAACCAAATCCTTCATGAATTTCGCATACCCCGGCATTTACTCGAGTGCCTCCACCAAAGGCACATTGATAGTCAAACTTTTCATCATCTCAATGAATTTATTAAATTGGTTATCACCTTTTTGCTTGGCCAAACGTTGAGGGTAGGGCGGAGAAGGCGTAGGCAAAGGTGCCTTGGCTTTTGGCACTTCCTGCTCAGACATATCTATAACATGTTCCCTAGATGGGTTCACGTTCTCTTGTGTCTCCTCCTCAACCTTATGAATGTCAATTCATACTTCATTTCTTGCACTTGGTTCCACCACATCATCAACCCCCATATGCATATCATCATTATGAAACTCATCTTCATCCACCATGACTTGATTCTCTCTTGAGGAATGCACATCACCGCCTCGTCCACTTCGCGTGGTCACCAGTATCACATAGTTGTTGTGCCCACCCTCAGGGTTTACTACCGTGTCACTTGGTAGAGCACACTTCGGGCGAGTATTTAAGGATTGTGAAATTTGACCAAGTTGCACTTCCAAGTTACGGATGGAAGTGTTGTGTGAAGCCAATTGCGCATCAGAGTCTTGGTTCTTCTTCATCATTTGTTCAAACATAACCTCAATTCTCCCAAATTCGTTGCCCGAAGAACTCAACCCTTGAGATTGAAATGGTGGTTGGTTGTTTGGTTGTTGAAACATTGGAGGCCTTTGAAATCCTTGCCCCGATTACCTTGACCACCATTGGTGTTCCACCCCCTTGACCATTTCAATTGTTGTTGTTGTTTCCACTCCAATTTCCACCATTGTTACCTTGATTCCCCCAATTGTTGTTTTGGTTATCCCCATTCCAATTTCCACTGCCTTGTTGTTGATTATTGTTATTCCAATTTCCACCTCCTTGTTGATTATTCCAATTCCCTTGAGATCGCCATTGTTGGTTGCCTTGGTTTCCTCTATTTCCATGGTAGTTGTTAACATATTGACAATCCTCACTTTGCCCATCATAGCACTCATTTGAATAACCACTACCATCATCATAGTTGTCACAATTTCCTTGTTGTTCTTGCCCTCTTTGCCTTCTTTTCATCATATTTACTCATTACATAGCATTGACTTGGCCCGGGTTTTGAACTTGTTGCAATTGCGCCTTCGCCAATTGGTTTATTATTTTTGTAAGTTCAGCAATGGCTTGGCCGTGGTCATGCAACTCTTTATGCAAATGTATGACATTAGGATCACCATGAGGAACGTTTGCCCGACTTTTCCATGCCGAAGAAGTATCGGTCATTTCATCTAACACTTCACACACTTTATTGTACGGGAGCTTCATAAAATTTCCACCCGCTAATTGGTTCACAATGTATTGGTTTGTTGTGTTGATGCCTCTATAGAACGTTTGTTGAATCATCACATCATTCATATCATTATTTGGGCACTCCTTGACAATGGTTCTAAATCTCTCCCATATTTCATGTAAAAGATCTGTTGGCTCTTGTTTGAAAGCCAAAATCTGATTACAGAGCACCGCCACGTGACTTGGAGAAAAGAACTTGGAAATGAACTTGTCCGCCAATTCGTCCCATGTTGTAATGGAATGATTTGAAAGCCTTTCTAACTAATCAAATGCATTACCCCCGAAGAAAGAACGGGAAAAGCCTCAATCTCAAAGCATCCTCGAACATATTGGTTTGTTTACTCCCCCAACAAGTATCTACAAACCCCTTCAAGTGTTTGTATGCATTTTGGTCAGAGGCGCCCGTAAAATACCCTCTTTACTCGAGAAGTGTCAACACAACATTGGTGATTTGAAAATTGCCCGCCTGGATTCGGGGAGGAACTATGGCACTTGCATAACTCTGGTTCAGAAGGAACCTTGGAGCTACTCTTGGTGGAGGCGGAGGAGGGTCTGGGATTTGATCATTAGGATTTGCATTAGCATTTCTACCTCTCGGTGGTACTTGTGGTACCTGGGGCTCATCTTGCTCAACATCATCAACCTCCTCCCCCGTATCCACATTGTCAAGAGGTGATATTCCCTTTCAAAGCCAATTGTACTTGTTGGATTGACACTAATAAAGTTAGTAAAAAGAAGGAAAGAGAAGCAAAATACTAAACTAGCTACACAAATAGTTGGAAACCGTAAGCTCCCCGACAACGGCACCAAAAAGTGATCGTAGCAAACTCAACCCTTAGGAAGAGTGGGCGCTAATACTTTTACCCATTAGTGGTATCGGGGTCAATTTCCACAGGGAGCTAGAAAAGGGAGTTGAGTATTTGTTAAGTCTAGAGATGTGTTTTAGCTTCTAATTGAACATCTACCATTATTGGGTTTTTATATTTATCAAAAAGCACTATGGCCGTGGAATTTACCTAGGTGGTCAACAAACAGGTAGATATTCCTAATACAAGAATGATGATTATGGGGCTTATGCTATAACCGTTGCACGATTGCACTCACTCTCACACCTCTCGGTAGAGAGAGTGATTTTGTCCAATTGACTCTCTCGAGACCAATTGGGTAGGCCAATATGCCCAAGCAACTTAGGGTTCAAGTTGGGTAATTACTCTCTCGAGGTTTAACCCGTTAATTGGGACTACCATTCTCATAGGTCCACCCAATTCCTTGTTGGGTCAATTTTGGAGTCATAGACACTCTTTCTCAAGAAGTGTCAAGACCCACTAAGCTAGACTTAGTGTTTGCAACCACCAAATCCTAATTAAACCATAAAACTGACCCAAATAGCAAACAACCAACATCATTCAAGCACTAAACAATCACAACCCATTAATTACCCACACTAGGGTTGAGCCACAACCCTAGCTAATAGGTTTAGCTAGACATGAAAGGAGCAGAAATTGAAGAAATAATAGATAAAACTAACATATTAATTGACTATATTGATAATCTACAAAAATCCACGTTCAAATAAGAAGAAATTGTCCAAAGTCAACCCATGTCTTTTTCTTTTTCTTTGATTTTCTTTGTAGACTTCGATTTTTGAGCTCATGGTTTGTAAGATGTTGCTGGGATAATGTTTAACCAGTGCAGGACAAAAGAAAAAAAATGCCAGGTCTCTCAAGTTTGCCAATACGGTCACGCCACAAAATCGTGCAGTCTGCGTGGGCTGTTCATTCAATGAGAAGGCTGGAAATCCAGCGTAGTCAGTGGACATTTCTGCGCGGCTGCGCTGGTAGGTATGTGATGGGTCCCACGGTGTTTTCTATAAATAGGAACCTTAAGCCTCACTTTAAACTTTTCGCCAATTTTCTGCCTAAGCTCTAAATTTTCACTGTTCATCAAAAATTGCTTCAAGTAGTTAAACTTTCACAAACTCTAGTAACATTCCTCACTAATCTCATTCATAGTTTAATTTTTGATTATTTTATTTGCTTCATGTTAGTATAACTTGTTATTTTCTTGTTTCTCTCTTAGTTTAAACTGTTAGGGTAGATTTTGTATGTTTATGTTAAACAATGGACATGAATTCATGATTAGTAAGTGAGTAGGGACAATTAGGACCCATAATTTGAACAAAAATTGGACTTAAATGAAAAACTAGGACCTAAAATTATCAGCCCTACGCGACCGCATGTCCTTTCTGCGTGGTCCGCGCCATTTATTTGTTAAGTGCAAAGTCTGATCGGTGCGGTCCACATAGCATTTTTGTGTGGTCCGCGCTATGCCAACAGAGCCGCGGTCCAAATCAGTGCGGATCACACTAATAAAGTTCAGATTCAGAGAGGGGTGTAACCGGAACCTCTCAAGCGCGGCCTGCACTCTAGTTTCATGCAGTCTGCGCTATCCCAGGACAACAGCGTGACACTTTTACGCGGTCCGCGCCCTTTTTATTCTTCAGCCCTAATTCTAAACCATGCATTACTGTATTATCCATTCCACTGCATATGCTTCAACCAACAATGTTAAACTTTTCTCTACAGATCATGGTTAAGAAACAAGGCAGCAAAGAACAACAACAACCTGGGAGGGGTGGTTCCTTAGGAGGGGAAAAGGGAAGCGGATTGTAAACTCCCTCCCCAGGCTCGGGAGAATAAAAAAAGACCCACAAGATAATACGGGAAGCTGATAGAGCTGCCTCCCACTCTTCGGGGAGTGAGTATGCACCATCAAGGAGCATCACTTCAGAGTCCGCTCCAAATAACATGTCTCTCCCGCTCCAATTGCTTGACTCCCTATCACCTTCATTCACCTCCAAAAGACCGGTAAATGTATTTTCAAACTCGTCTGATGAGTCCATATCTAAAAGTGCTAAATAATACTCCACCTCCCCTATAGCTTTATTATCTGGGAAGAGCGGAAGATATGGTGAGGGGTGAGCCCCAAGTTGGTAGTGTTGATAGAACAAGAAAACCGAAAACCTGGGCTGACAAATTCGTAAGAGAAATAGCCTTCCATAGATTTAGAGAGTGGTGGCCTAAAAGGAAATTGATTCGAGAGAGGCAGATTATTGATTCTGATCTTGTTCCTATCAACCCACATGTGCAAGCACAATTCCGTACTAGAGAGGGTTGGGGTTTCTTCAAGGAACGTTGTATAGTAGCTAATGAACATATAGTGAAAGAATTTTACTATAATGTTCATCATGTGGTGAAGGACTCAAAGGCGACACAAGTGCGAGACAAAATGATGATGTTTGATGGGAAGTCACTGAATGAGTTTTTGGGGTTCAACAAAGAGGACGAAACCCAATACTTAGAAAATCTGACAATAAAATAAGAGGTTCGTCCTTGGTTGGCACAGCACTTGGCAGCCTCGGGCATAATCCCAGTTTGGTTAAAAGCAGGGGAGAAGATTCTGAGAAACACGTTCAGTTTTGAAGCCAAGGGTTGGTTGACTTTCATGTGTAGTTGGCTTGACCCCACCACCCATAATCACACAGTTCCTATTTCCTGTGCTGTTCTAGTGGAATCTATTATGGTCGGATTTCCTCTCAATACGGGCAACATTATGTCAATGGTGATTTCTATGGCCGGACAGGAGACCAACACTAACTATCCTTTCCCGAACACTCTTTCCCTATACTTTAGAGAATTGGAAGTGAACAAAAAGAGGTATGATGTCAACGTAGATCCAGTAGCCCCCTACTCATGGTACAGTCAGTTGGATCCCAACAACCCAAAGAGGTCCAAAAAGACTCAAGCATCCACCTCCACTGCACATGGCCAGTTTGAAGAGCCAGCAGTTATTGAGCAGTCCACTGAGCCTTCTACCATTCCTGCCACTGGTTAGACATTGCCTCTAGGTCCTTCTACTATTGCTGGTACATCTACTTCAACAGACCCTATTGTCCATTCATCGAAGACTCACTGGTTCATTGCCCACCAGCTTGCTCAGTCTTTTGCTAGTTTGAACAACTGGATGTCAGCTGCGACATCCAAGTTGTCCAACTTGGCCACTATCGTTCAGGCACAGTCAGCTCCTGCCACGGTTGAGATTCCTCCTTCCATTGAGGAAACACTAAAGAAGATCCTGGCCAACCAGGAAAATATGATGGCAACGCAGGATGCCTTGACTAAGGCAGTTGGGGCATACAGCACAACATTGGTAAAACTGGCTCGGGAGCACAAGAAGAAGTTGAGGAATCAAAAGGCTTCAAAGGAGTTAGTGATGCATTTGAGAGAGGATGTGGATAAGCTCTTGGCGGATCAGATGCCACTTGACTTACTATCTTGGGACCCAGCTGTAGATCCAGCAGCAGTTCAGCCACAATAGGAGGAGGTTCCCAGGCAGCCAAGGAAGAAGAGGAAACTCCCTAGCACTGAGGGAGTTGTGATAGAGGTGGCACAGGTTAAGGAGGGTACCTCTAGTGGTCCACCAGTGATTAAGCCAGTCCTTGATCCGGCCCATGTCCAAGCAGTAGAGCAACAACAGGTTGGGGACCAATCTGAGGTTCCCGCTAGTATAGAGGACCAGGGGCCCAGCGATCAACACATGGCGACATATTAGGTTTGAGGGGCCACTCTATATCCTTTCTTGTCATTTATGTTTATTTTGGTAGGTGACATTGGGGACAATGCCAGCTTTTATTCGTGGGGGTGCGCCCTACTATTTTGATTGACATTTGGGATGATTGTATATATTCTCTTTACTTTTATCACATTTGTAGTTGATAGATGGTTTGTATATAACTTTTCATTTTTGATGTTTTTTAACTTTATGTATATATTCATTATCCCCATTTGTATATTCCACTTATGTTTTGTACATATTCATTTGGTTTTTTATTTTAACTTTCTTGATTTTCTATTTTTGTTAAAAAATTTCGTTTTAGTTGCAAAGTTAGGTTTGCAGCCTTTGTGTTTTGTTTTGGTGTTTGCAATAAAACCTTGGTTTTCTTAATGCCACAATTCTTTCCAAGGGTAGAGTGGTGTGCGAATCGGGTGGCTCTTTCCAATGATAGATGGCGTGACAACCTTCTTAAGGGTTTGAGTCCATTTTTTATTTTTCTTTTTGATTTTCAAGTTTTGGTAGGTAAGGGTACCTCAAGCAAAGCTTCACTTGAGCCTAACACACTTGACTTTGATCCATGGTCAAAGACATGATGTTGTGTGATGATAGGCTATAATTATGTATTTTAGTCACTTATTACACCAATCATCAAAATGGTTTTTGGATCATTGTGTGCTTGAATCGTAACTAAGGTCGTTGTGGGCCCTCGACTCGATGTCTTTAGCAATCCCGTAGCGTGTGTGGTGAGAAATTAAATTACGAGTCCTATGTACCAAGCCGATGGTCTAGAACTTGTCCTGAATGTTTGTTGAGGTGAAATCATAGGTGAAACTTGACTTGAGAAGTGATTATAGGCCCCCCTTGATCCAAACTGCCAAAATTGAACATTTCCCATGACCTACCAAATAAAATGATCCTTAGTTCACCCCTTTTGAGCCTTAAACCTTCTTCTTTCATGAACCAAAGTTACAAGCCTATACCAGTTTTTAATGAAACCCTCTCTTGGCACCCAAATCTTCCCTTGAGTAATGGCAAATGTCTATGTTTGGGGGGAGAGACAAGAAAGGCATCAATGTGGTAAAAAGGCACAAAAGCAAAAAGAAAAGGAAGGCAAAGAAAAAAAGAAGAGAAAATGTGAAAAAGAAAGAGAAAAGTGAATACAAATAGGAGAATTCAAGGACAACAAAAACAAAGGGAGTGAAAAAGATGTGAAAAGGATAGACAAAAAGGAGAAAGGTTTGAATTGCAAAAGAAAGAGTGACAATGTGTCTCTCTAACCCCTTGAAAGAAGTGAAATACTCAAATGAGTCAAGAAAGTATGCCAAAATGAATCAAAGAAGTGCTTAAGGGAAGATTGAACCTAATTGAACAAACACATCTCCTACCTTTACCCAAAACCCTTCATAATGACTCTTCAAAAGCCCTATATGATCTTGAGTTGAGGGAAGCCTACATTAGTGGATACTTACATGAGGGGCAAACATATGGTACTTAGAGCCGGACTTATGGCCTTTTCTTTGAGAGAGATGAGTGAGATTCCAATCACCTCGATTTGTGTGTCAATACTCTAAAAGGTGAGGTTTACTTAAGGAAAGTTGAGGATGTGCGAGTTTGGGTTCCACAATGACCAAAGTAATTGAGAAAAGTTCTTTGATAAATATGTGTCAACTCTTGATGCTCTTGTGTCACACTTGATCCACAATTTTTCAAATCTCAAATGTGTCAATGATGCATTCGTATTGAGGCAATTTTTAGTCCCAATTGATGAAATTGAGGTTACCCTAGGGCAAAAGAGGAATTTCTTGGATTTTATTCATTAAATGGTAGGTCTTATCTTGTTTGCTTGAGGACAAGGAAAGGTTTAAGTTTGGGGGAGTTGATAACTATTATTTTACATGATTTATACAATTCATTGCCTAAGCTTTGTGCATAAATTAATGTGAATCAGTCCTCAAAATGCTTACAAAGTGCGCTTGATTGCAGGTTTTAGCGACGAGATGACAAATGTCATACATCGGCTCGAAATAGAGTGAAATATGCCAAGTGTGAAAGTCAAGTGAAGTGGGGAACAAGGAGACCCAGCACGGACCGCACTGCTTTTGCCACGCGACCGCTCTAGAAGTTCAAAGAATTGGGCATTTCAATTGTGACATGCACGGTCCGCGCTCATCCTAATGCGGTCAGCGCCTGAGTAGGTTCAGAGACCAGAGTATGCAAAGGCAAACCCACGCGGAAGCACACCAAAATAGTGTGGTCCGCATGGATGATGTTCAGAGACTCGATATTTTTGCCAAGTTCTCCATGCGGCTGCACCCCATTTATGCGCGGTCCGCGCTCTTCAGCCAGCGTGGCTGCGCTACCTTTTTGCGTGGTCCTGCGCCTCCAGCTTCAGAAGTGAGTAATTGAAGACCAAGACCCCTACGCGATCACGCTGCATTACTGCGCCGTCCGTGCCAGCCCCGCATGGGTGTTTTTGTCCAGTTTTTCTAGCCTAGTATAAATAGAATATTTGATCAATTTTAGGTTAAGTATTGTATCAGATATAGCTGCTGCGCTCGTGAGACTCAAGTTTTAGCCTATTTTGGGCAATTTTATCTTGTTTTATCGTGGATTCTTGTAGATTAACATTGAAGTTAATTAATATGTCGAGTTAATCTACTATTTCTTCAATTTATTTTCCTATCATGTCTAGCTAAACCCATTTGCTAGGGCTGTGGCTCAATCCTAGTATGGGTAATTGATGAGTGTTGCTTATTAATGATAGATTGATATTGGGTGTTTGTTATTTGGGTTAATTTTATGATTTAATTAAGGATTGGTGGTTGCAAACATTGATTCTAGCTTAGGGGGTCTTGACCTTCTTGAGAAAGAGAGTCTATGACGCCAAAATTGACTCAACCAGGAATTGTGATGGACCCAATGAGAAACGGTAGTCCCAATTAACGGGTTAAACCTCGAGAGAGTAATCACCCTACTTGAACCCTAGTTGCTTGGTCCAATTGGCCCACTCCACCTGGGGAGTACGGTCGCGGGCAAAATCTCTCTCTCTACCGAAAGGTGGGAGAGTGGATACAATTGTGCAATGGCTATAATATTGATCCCAAATATGTCAATCTATTGTTGGTAGCTTTTACCCATTAGTTAACCACCTAAGTAATGCCTTAACCCTAGTGCTTTTCTCTATATAAATCACACTTTAGAACAAATCTCGTAGCATAATTTTGTCTTAGCTTGTAGTTAACTATAGTAGTTACTTAACAACAAAAACATAAAAAATTTTGAAGTTCAATTAGAATACCTCGATACTACGAATACCCCCGGAAGGATATAATAACAACAAGGAAGGAGTTTTTCCAAATAAAGGACAATTGGTTCGGGATTTTATTTACAGTTTTAGAGTCACCACTTGAGAAAATAATGGTGTCCCAAGTCACCGGTTATTCCCGAATCCGAGGAAGTTGACTCTGTTTAACAGTCCGCGCAACAAAAAATCCGGATAAGGAATTCTGTTAACCCGGGAGAAGGTGTTAGGCACTCCCGGATTCCGTGGTTTCAACAAGGTCGCTCAACTATCATTCTTGATTTTAATTGATTTCACTATATGCTTTTAAACAATGTGTGCGTGTTTCACTTTAAATATTTTATGAATTGCGACGTTGCGAAAATGTATTTCGAGTCACACCGCAACTAGTATACCTGTGACTTTTAACACGTTTTGGCTTAGCCGAGATTTATGATTTGAGTCACATTAGATGTGCACTCGTATTAGGGAAAGTATATTTTAGAATCGCGCCTATATCGTCTAACGGCTTGTTAATCTTTTGAAAAGGTCGTGGAATTCGCTAACGACCTTCCCGAGTCTATCATATTGTTATTCGTTTATATGGGGGGGCCCGCTATTTCATTTTCATACGAGGCTCGTCCCACTCAAATTTTTATAGTCCAATCCTAATGTACAACTATGTTTTCTATCGTTTGGTTTTTCCCTTATCAATTAATTATAATTATAATTTCAGAATATAAGTCCAGGCCATTATTACTCTATGTCACTGGGCCTGGACACTTTGGGCTCTCTTAACAATCCAGCTTTTGCATCTGGGTTTCAGAAACCCAGATATTGCTGGAGCTTACACTCAGAAACCTAGTTTCGAAACAATTCTGATCCAGGGCCCTCACTATTAGTTAGGCCCAAACCAAATGAATTTGAAAAGGAGAAACAGAAATTGGAATTCATCATATATACAAATATTTCAGAATCAGAAAAGAGCAAATTCAAGTTATATTTATTCATGAAGAGAAATAATTCAAAATTACAGTATCATTTTTGAACCGCAGCTAATCTAATACAAACTGAATTTAACTAACAAACTACCTTTGTTTTTATTGTGTTTTTTATCAACTTAATTTTAAAACTACAGAAAACAAATTAATTATTGACTAATGATGACAGAATTTTACTTAACTATATGAAGTAGATTCGTTATTAACAAGTTACTAACTATAACTCATACTTTTACAATTATAAGAGACTAATTGTGCTAAACATTAAGCTAATTATGTAACACATTCTATTAACTATATGATTATCGACTTCATGTTCGGCTACCAGTTTTATTCTATATCATTTTAACTATTACTAGACTATTTAAAGCGAGTTAACAAATGTCGAATTAAACTATCACATGCTGAGATTGTTATGAATATATATGTTACGAGTTTGTTTTTTTAGAAATTAACTGAATAAATTTTATTATTAACCTATTTTTAGTTAACTAGGTGATTACGATTACCATTACTACTCTAATTCTACTTACTACTCTATTACATTATTTTGCAGCATCTGTTCGTGCTTCATATGAACTACTTATACAACAATTTCCTATTGAATTACATATTCAACTACTTGTATGCTAAAACAGAAGTAAAATAACAGAAATAGTTCTTCGAAAATCAATTCAATTCATGTATTCCCTTCAATTTGACTGCAATTACATGCTGAAGTAACAGCTGTGTACCTGATTCAGCAAAAACTCTTATGAGTCTAAGGGAGAAAAAATGAGAGAATAAGCAGGTTGATCACAGCAGCAAAGCAACAACAGTAGAGATGAATGAACACAACAACACAGTTGAAATCAACAATCGAACAAGAGTTCCAAATTCAGCAAAGCAGCAATCCAATAGCACAGTAGAAGAAAACCAGTAGAAAACCCAACAAAACCAAGAGATAATAGAGGAATTCTACAGATTTCAGAATAGTGCTTCGACTAAACCCAGAAATTACTCCTAGTATATGATATTTTTTAGCTTTCAGGATATATTCTCTGAATTCATAAAAATCCAGCCCTTATTCAGGCTTTATTATAGCCTATTTATAGATATGAATGGTGAAATTTTGAGGGGGAAATTTGAAAAATTTATTCCCAATTCCCTCCCCTTAATTCTTTTGTTCATTACACTTTAGTACTAATTTTAGATTTAAAAATGCCTTCTAGCATCTGCTGGAAGGTTCTAGGGAGATCTATTGGCTTCTATTTGGGGTCAATTACTAATGTACCCTCACTTGCTAAGGTTATTAACTATTAAGACTTTTTATTGGGTCTATTATACCCTTTGTTTTGTGCATTATTGCAGAAATACTAGGCCTAAATGTCTGATTTATCCTTATAGGCTCTATTAAATCTACAATTATGCCATTTTTCATTCCTTTTATGCCCCCATTATTAGTTGCTATTTACCCGACCTATCCAAAGTCTGGTATACAGCTTTTATGTCTTATTTAACTACTGGCCAGTATTTTACAAGTCATTTAAGACTTGGCCAGATTTGAACCATAATTTCCTTTCAATTTTAACCTGTTATAAGAGGTATTCTTTTCATTATTGCCTATTAGAATTGATTTGCAGGACTAGCCTGCTTATTTGTTAAGGATTAACCTTTTCAGATTTAGCCAAACCAGTGTTTTGGACTTGGCTTTGCAAAATTAGTCATTGTTATTACACTGGCTACTTAGAATTAGGTTAAGACTTGCAGAACTTAGCCAGTTTTGGATTTTTCTGGTCTATTACTAAGTTAACTAGTTTTCAGAACTAGCCAATTGTCTTTAGACCTATGAATTTTACAGAGTTGGCCAGTTTCAACACTGACTACTCTATTGTTAATTCAATTATAACCATTTTTATGTCATTTTCAATTTTAACCAAATTAAACTACTTTTCATGCTTTCAAAGTTAGCCAGTTGTTAATTACTATCTAAAACAGCTATAACCAATATCCCCTAGAGCATAATAAGATTAATCGTAGTCTAAAAACATGAACTTATCACAATCATAGCCATTCATATCAATTTGCACACATAGCCACAAATCAGAATCATTTATCATCTAGCCAAAACTCAGAGAGAAATTTGAATATGGTTGAATTTCAATTAAACAACTCACAACTCGGATTCAGGCATATCATAACAGATTTGACATAAATAGATATATTCAGAATATTTTCATGTTCAAACTCACAAAAACCCTAAAAGGCTCGAGCATATTTAATCAAGTGTAATAGACGGGATTTATCAAAGAGACCAATGAAGCATGTTATCAAAAGAAACAGATTTATAACAAGAAATTATTTCAAAGAAAAAACTAATCTAACATGCAACTGACTAATCAACTAAATCAAAGAAAAATAGAACTAACACAGAAAAGCATGCTTAATCAACAATAACAGAATCAAAAATAGGAAAAGGGGACTTAGCTTGCAGGATTGGTCTCCTGAGCTTCCCCGTTTTTCTATTTTCTTTTTCTTGTTCTTTTTTTTTTCTTTCTTCTTTTCTTTTTTCCTCTTTTCAGATTTTAGACTTCAGATTTGAAGTCTTTTATTGGGTGTTTGGTGAAGGAAATAGGTGTTAGAGACACAAGAAGGTGTCTTTTGGAGGTGGGGTTGTTAAGTCTGCCGGAGTTAGGGTTCCGGCGACTTATTCTCGAAGATTCGAGACGTTAGAGGGATATTCGAAGGAAAGTGGGCTCATAGGGTTAAAGATCAGAGATGAGGGTTTTATGGTGTTAATTTGGAAGCCGGTGTCGTAGATTTTTGGTCACCGGAGAAGAACTCCGGTGGCTGGAATTTCAAGAAGATTAGGGCTTTTGGGGTTTCTCTAGGCTTTCATGGAGATCTGGTGTAGAGAAGTAAGAAAAGGGAGGTTTGGGAGTTGGAAATGGCCGGAGACGGCCATGAGAGGCGGCCAGTCTCATGGCCGGTGAGAAGATGAACGGAGAAGAAGATAACACTGGCGGCTAGGGTTTTTTCTAAGGAGAGAATGGCTGGTCTCTGAAGAGACCAAGCCAATATATACCCATAGTGAATCGATGGATCCTGGCCCTTGGATTGTCTTTGATCAACGGCCAAGGATCTAATACCCTTAAACGGCGTCGTTCAATTTTAAGTGGAGACCAATCCGTCTCCGTTAGATCTCTTTAGATGGACGGCCCAGATTTACACATCAAAACTATGCCGTTTCAATTAAAATCCCAGAATAAATTCAACCGTTAGATTATGTAGATGGACGGCTCAGATTGTTTGTTACATATCAATTGGACTTCAATTGGCCCAGTTCCTATTACACTATATATATATTTGTATTTTTTTGTTATTTTAATTATTTTTATGTACTTTCTTATTGTAATTTATTTCCTATTTTTATGTTCTTTTCTAATTATTCAAATTCTTTTAATTTCCTATCTTTTTCAATTTTTCTGATATGTTTTGACATTTTTTGTTATTTTTCTTTATTTTCCGGAATTTACTTGTATTTTTGTTAATTTCCTTTTAATTCCTTTATTTGTGATATTTATACTTAACCTATTTCTAAATTTTTAAATTTTCATTTTTTAATTGTTCAAACACACAAATTCACTTTATTCAATCAAAACATATAATTGCAAATAAAAATATTATTTATTTTAATTTTGAAATTTTATTGCTTAGGGAAAAAATCACGTGCTCACAATAATCTCTAACAACAACATAAACCTAAAAATATTTGAATTTCAATTAGAAGCAAACACTCATTCCTAGTCTAAGCAAATACACA
This sequence comes from Nicotiana noctiflora, assembly GCA_032618575.1. NCBI lineage: Eukaryota > Viridiplantae > Streptophyta > Magnoliopsida > Solanales > Solanaceae > Nicotiana > Nicotiana noctiflora. Next base: position 60,052 of record JASVEL010005243.1, read on the forward strand.
ACTCCCTTTCTAGCTCCTTGTGGAAATTGACCCCGATACCACTATTGGATAAAAGTATTAGCGCCCACTCCTCCTACCATAGTGTAAGGTTGAGTTTGCTGCGATCACTTTTTGGCGTCGTTGCCGGGTAATGGAGGAGGGTAGCTTATTGGTGGAAGAACCAATGATTAAGTCTTCCAAGCTTGTGTCTTTTAGTTGCTTAATGCCTATCTTTATAGGGCAATTGAAAGCTTCCGTTTGATTTTCAAAGGGTTTGTCCATTTGGCTTCCTTTCTCTATGTCCATTGCCATTTGGCAAACATCTGAAGGGATAGTAATCTTTCCATATCTTAAGGAAGGATTTTGAGTAGATCATTCGGATAAAATAAGATTTTGGAAGGATAGGGCAGTAGGGGTAGTGTTTAAGGGAGGGGTAAAAGCGTCCATGATAGGGCCAATTTGCATGGCATTGTTAAATTCTAAGGCTTTATTATCACTAGTTGCCACGTTGGAATCATTCATGCAAGTGTCTTGCATGTCAAGAGCCAAGTCATCATTTAAATGATTGAATTTATTTTCATTGAGAAAATTAGCATTGTCTATAGTGATTTTTGGCAAAATTGTTTGCCTCTTAACTAATTGGTGGTTTTTGTCGATGGTAGTGGTTTGATCAATAGCCATGCTAGGATGGGTATTAACTGGTAAGTTAGGATTGTTAAAGGAATAATTTTTTGTTTTATATTGAAAAGTTTGAGTAACCATGTATTTACGTGTATTTGCATTAAATAATTTAACCGGAATACCTGGACCATAATTGCTTTTTGCTTGGATGGTGGCCGGTTGGTTAGGAATTTTGGTTCTTCTGCTTGTGGAATGAAACAGTTTTCCATTCTGTTTCATTTTCTTCCTTAGCAACTGATTGTTGGTGTTCTTGTTCTGCAATTTGATGATCTAAGCTTTTCTTCAAGATGTAGATGCACTGCCTTAGTATGTGACCAAAACGACCACAATTTTTACAGAGGAAAACTTCTCCTTCATAGTGTATATACTACTTGTGGTGTCCAACAAATAGGTAGGGTTGAACTGGGATTTCCAATGAAATTTCAACACAAATCCTTGCATATCGACCTCTTAGAGTTGTTGATGTGCATGTGTCAATTTTCAGTAGGCGTCCTATAGCATTACGAATTTTTTCTAGGGTTTTGCCATCATAGAATTCTGTTGGTTATTGAGATAGCCTAATCCAAACTGCAGAGGTAGTTAATTTTTCATTGCTAGCCACAAAATTTAGTTTCCATTTGGAGATAGATAAGAAATGGCCATTAATGAAAGATGGACCTAGGTGAATAGCTTTGTCCATGTTTTCTTTCTTTGTGAATTTGATGATGAAGTAGTCCTCACCGAGATCAATTAATGAGAAGTCTTCTGATGGTTTCCATAGATCATGAATCTTCCTCTTTAGGTAATGATACATCATACGTTTGCCTACTGACTTGATTATTATAGAGTATTTTCATGGCTCATAGATACGTTGTCTATCTTCTAATGAAAGGGAAATTTGTATGGCTTCTCCTGTAAAAGTTTTTGGATCATGCAAAGGTTCCTTGGCTTCCATTGCATTTGTTGTATAGAGTATACCTTCATGTTCTATGGAAGGAGTGAAAGTCATTGGGTTTGAGTCCAACAATTTTTCCCTGAAGGATGCTTGCTTTTCCAAATCTTCTTGTAAAGGATTTTGATGAGCTAAGTCCAGTGGTTTTGGAGTAATAGTGTCTTGTTTCTCAAGGAATTGGGAGTTCTTCTAGTGAGAAGTTGGAGCTTCAGCACTAAGAGTTCCACTATGTGTTGTTTTGAATAGATTATCTGGTAGCCTGACTAGAGTGGGTTGCTCTTAGTTAATTTCAATGATGCAAAATAACTAATTACGCCTTATGTGCAGGAATAGATTTTGAGCAAAAAAATGGAGGCATATGGAGGCAAAAATGAATCAAACAAAAAAAGGAAAGAGAAGCGCAAAAATCAATCAAGGGAGCTGGTGAAGTTAATCAAAAGGGATATTATAGGAAGGATGTAAATCAAAGGAGATCAAGGGCACGAAATCATCTGCTAAAGATTCTATCACATAAAGACGTCAATCCTAGCTTCAATAAAGGGATTTGGCAACAAGAATATTCTCTCATTTAAGGAGGATCAAGATTCCGGGATCGTGCACAAGGGAAAACCTTTAGAGCATCTCGCCAGTTAGAGCTGTTGTGAAATAACCTTATTCTTGTGTTGGCAAATCTCTCCAGAATTAAAACCTCTCGTAATGTATTTAACCTTGTAATCATACCTTAGCAGATATACTTTGATCAAACCAAACACCATCTTTTTGTTGTACTGCAAACAAATATTGGAGAAAGAGAGAAAGAGAGAGGGAGAGAGATAGAGAGAGAGAGAGAGCGCACTAGTGAAGCAATGTATCAACTATAGAGAGAAAAACAAAGTGATTAAAGTTGTTGGTGTATAACAACATCAACTAATCTGTACTAAGCTACTTCATATACTTTGAAAGAGGTCACCCTTGCAACCCAAGGGGATTGGACGTAAGATTCACTTTGAATCCGAACTAGCATAAAAACATACAATGTCATTTACTTTTTGCAATTTATCTTTCACATTCTGTTCCTAAAAAGTCCAGTCGACTAGCACACAAATTAGTCGACTACCTCGAAAAAAAAGAAAAATTTCAATTCACCTCCCCTCTTGCACTTTCAATTGGTATCAGAGAAGATCTCATACTTTTTCATTAACAACTTGTGAGAAAAGATCATGGTGAATCAAATAACTATTGGAGCAGCCTTTCAAGAGGGAACATCACAAGTCAGACCACCAAATTTTAATGGACAACGATTTTCTCACTAGAAAGTGCAAATGGAAATTTCTGAAAAAATCTTATTATGTGAAAGTATGAGGATTTTAAATAGTGTTTTCGCTCAGATTTCTCTTCACATAAAAAGTGGCCAAATTTCGATGACTTTTAAAATTTGGCTATTTTCAACGACCAGACCAAGAAAAGGCAAACTAATCAACCAAGACTCAATCACGACCTTTGTAACCTCACGGCCACTTTCTTTCCTAGAGCTTGCAGCCATTATCTTCGCTGATCAGGCCCATCACTTCTTCTTGACTTCGATGATTTGCCTGCAGGAGTGGAAAGGCATGAATAAACAGATGAACAAATGACGGTTGTTCAGGTTAATGCTAATACACAAAACCTGTTGAATAATACTATAAGTGGAGAAGAGTATGACAAGATTTCAAGTTGTGATACGACTAAAGAAATGTGGGACAAAATATAATTCACCTATAAAGGAACTAGCAAAGTGAAAGAAACTAGGATAAACATGTTGGTTCATGATTATGAACTCTTACAAATGAAAGAATGAGAGTCTATTGAAGAGATGTTTGCCAGATTCAGTAAAATCATTAGCGATCTGAAAGCTTTCGGCAAACCATATTCAAGTAGTGATCAAGTTAGAAATATCCTTAGAAGCCTACCAACTACTTGGCAGACCAAAGTAGTTCCACTCGAATCTCAAGATCTAAACAAACTTTCATATGATGAACTTAGAGGATATCTTATAGCATTCAAGAAAACCCATCTCGGGATGCCAATTCAGGAAGAAAAGAAGAAAATAGTTGCCTTACAATCTATAACTGAAGGACATGAGAATGATATTAATAATGAACCAAAAGCTCTTGAAGAAGAAATTTCTATGGTATCAAGAAACATGGATTGATTAATGAGAAGGTATAGAAATACAAGATGGTAAGGATGCCATCCAAATGATCCAAGCAATACAACGAACAAGACAAGAATGATGGAAAATGCTATGAGCGTGGAAGATTTGGGCACATTCAAGATGAGTGCCCAGAACTAACAAGAAAATCTTTTAGAGGCTTTAACAAGAACAAATATTTTGGAAGTTAGGGTGATGAAGACAGTTCAAAGCATGAAAACATAGCAAATCTTTGCTTCATGATGATTCTGGAAAAAGACATGAATAGATACTCTAGTTTTTGGACTAATGAAAATGCATCATACAATGAATGCAAAGAGCATACTGAGAATTATTTCATTGCGCTAGGTGAAACAAGTGTGGATCCTATAGCTGTTATAAATATATTGAATTTGAGGATATTCTTCACCTTACCCTGAAGTAGTCTCAAAAAATATTGAATGGACTAAGGAGACTCATTAGGAAAAAGAAGGACTGAGAACTTAATCTTGAAGTCTGTGAAATCGAAAGAGATGTACTTCAAGATGAAGATTAGGAATTGCAAATACAACTGAATGGCATGTGTAAGTCCACCAGTCACAGTTCTAGAAAGTCTAACCAGGCGACTTACAAGTCAACTAGAAAATGATTGGTTAGAACCGAGTCCACAAGTACTAACACAAGTGGTAGATCAAAAATTAGATCAGCCCCTATGTGTCATTACTGTAAAAAAATTGTACATAAATATTTTTTTGTTGATTTCGTAAAGGTAATGCTACATAATGGATTTGGAAACCCAAAAACAATCCTGATACTAGTAGAACTAACCAACAAGGACCCAAGAAAGCTTGGGTACCTAGAAGAAGGTGATAATTCTATTTTGCATAAACAATATAGAAAGAGCTGTAAAGAAAAATGGTGTTTAGACAGTGCATGTTCCATTCACATTACTGGTGACAAAAATCTCTTCAAAGAAGTTAAAAAAATAAATGGTGGAAATATCAAATTTGGTGACGATTCAAAAGGAAAAATAATTGGTAGCGGTACTATTTCATTCGATAATAATTGTAATATTACAGAGGTATATCAGAAAGAAAATACACAAAACACAGCCCAACAATCGCGGTATCACAAGTCTGAGCCTCTACAGATGGAAATATCCTATACAATCCAAGTCTAGGTAGAATAGTAATAGACATAAAGATAGGGAGGGAGAGATCAGGTCCTGAGGACGCCAGCAGCTACCTTGAAGTCTCCTCGGATAACAGTAAAATAGCAGCTGCAGATAGCTCAACTGCCTTCCCGAACACCTGTATCTGCACATAAAGTGCGGGGAGTGGGGTGAGTATCTTTCAACTCAGTGAGTAGCAATAATAAATAATAATTTAAAGTAAGAACACCTGTATTATCGCTAAACAGTTCTAAGAATAACAGTACAGGTAAGTCATCTCTATAATGATAAGTTCGGTTCCAGTCCACTAATAACTAAAAATAAGAACACTAAACTGTTCTAAAGGCAATAGTACAGGTATTAACATCTCTAAGGTAGAAAGTCCTGTTTCAGTCTACTACAATCTCACACTGATCCAACACTATTGTGGCGCGTAACCCGATCCTTACTAATATTGCCGCAACATCCAGCACGATCATATATATATATATATATATATATGTGGCGGCGTGCAGCCCGATCCAATATAATAGATATAATACTACGGCGTGTAGCCCGATCCAATAATATATATAATTGTTCTCACTGGGGGTGTGTGTATACTCCGGAGGGGCTCCTTCAACCCAAGCGCTATAATACTGCAGCGTGTAGTCCGATCCACATATATATCACTGTGGCGTGCCGTCATATCCATATATATATATATATATATCCAATATATATAGTGCGCTCAATGGGGGTGTGTGTAGACTCCGGAGGGGCTCCTTCAGCCCAAGCGCTATGATACTGCAGCATGCAGTCCGATCCAATATATGTATATGTATATACTGCTGCGGCGCGCAGCCCTATCCAGTATATATATCAATTCCTCACAATGGGTCCTCGACCCCATCTCAGTCAATATAGACTTGGCCTCTCGGGCCCACTCAGCTAGAACGGGGTATTCAACCCCAAGTAGTCTCACTCAGAGTACACATCTAGTACTTGTTCATGTCATGCTATACAGCTACGAATACGGCTGAGAGTGTGTATTCAACATGGTATAGAGGTTATTTAGATCCACAGGCTTACCTAATATTCTACAAATCGGCACAAGGCTCCAAACATGGCAACTAGCCCAATTATATAGGTATAAGCTCAGTCTTAGTCAATATGCACTGTAAACTATCAATCAGGAAGGACCAAGTCCAAATCCCCAGTCACAATACCACCACGCTCGTCACATGACGCGTGTTTCATCTCAGCATAGCACTGTATAGTGCAAATACGGGGTTTCAAACCCTCGGTACATCATTTATTACCACCACTCACCTCGAATTGGCAAAAGTCCTAGCTCGCCTTGCGCTTGCCTTGCAAATAAACCTCCTCGGATGCCAAATCTGATCAAGATCAATAATAATACATCAAAATAGGCTAAATGAACATAACCCAATCGAAATAACTCGAATTACACCAAAACCCACGAAGTTGCCAAAATCCGACCCTCGGGCCCGCTTCTCGAAAAATTACAAATGTTACATTTTTAGATTCCTTATCTCGCCATGAGTCCATACATAGTTTATCAAACTCAGAATCCGTTTGCCCATTCAAATCGTTAATTTTCTATTTCTCAGGCTTAGAGCAAAATCCTCCATTTTTACACCTTAATTCCTCCATTTTCAGAGATTTAATCCATATTTTATCAATGTAATAATATAAATTGAGTCCATGAGTGTTATATGATGATACCCCTTGATTTCCTCCTCAAAATCGCCAAAATCGCCTCTTAGTTCGAAGCCCCAAATAAGTTATAAGTTCTGAAATTCGAACCCTTACTGTTACATTAAACCCGGGCATTTTTTGCTTCTGCGGCAAATGGCCCGCTTCCGCGTGTCCGCTTCTGCGGAACACGGGTCGCTTCTGCGACCTTCCTTAAGTTTAAGACCGCTTCTGTGGTTCCAACCTCACACATGCGAGACCGCTTAAGCGAACTTCCTTCCGCTTCTGCGACTTTCCCCCATCAAGCTCATATCTGCTTCTGCGATTACTATTCCTCTTCTACGGAGCCACTTCTGCGGTCCTCCTTCTGCAGAAGCGGAAATCCCTGCTGCAATAATTACCAGCAATCTTATTCTTCAAGAATTCATCCGTCTGACCCTCTGAAAGCATCCCAAGGCCCCCGTGACCTCAACCAAAAATACAATTCCACTCTAAATCATCACACGAACTTGTTACAATCATAAAAACATACCCTTAAACACACGAATCATCAAATCAAGGCGGATTCAAGCCTACAATTCAACCAAAACTTCCGAAACCTACATTCTATCAAAAACCCGACCAAACGATGTCCGAATGACCTGATATTTTGTAGACATATCTAAATCACCTAATGAAGCTACTGTAACTATCATAATTCCATTCTGACACCCGGATCAAAATCTCACCCATCGACCAGATTTTGCCAAAATTCCAACTTTGCCAATTCAAGCCTAATTCTACACCGAACCTCCAAATTCAATTCTGATCACTCTCCTAAGCCATAAATGATCCCCCAAAGCTACCCAAACCATCAGAATTCGATTCCAAGCCCTCCAACTCACAAGTCAACATCCGGTTGACTTTTCCAAACTATTCCTTCATCAAAGAGACTATTTATCTCATTTCCTACCAAACTCGATCCGAATTGACTCAAATTCACCAAACACATATATTGAAACATGAACAAGCATATAACGAGGAAAACGGGGCGGTAACTCATGTGACGACGGACCGGATCGTCACATTCTCCCCAACTAAAATAAACACTCGTCCTCGAGCGGGTCAAGAAACATACTTGGAGTCTCCAATAAATGGGAATATCTACTCCGCATCTCCTGCTCGGTCTCCCAAGTAGCCTCCTCCATGGGCCGGCCTCTCCACTGCATCTTTACTGAAGCAATATCCTTAGACCTCAACTTCCAAACTTGTCGACCCAGAACACCAGATCAGAACCCCACGTCTATACTCAGAATAAACCAGAACCAACTGTAATAACCCATACTTGCCACTCCAGGTGGGATCATATGATATACTACACAACCCAAACACTCGAGACGATGACATCTATTCACAGCAATTTGCCACAATAACCAAATACTAACAGAAAAACCTTTCTCATTAGCTAAAGTCTTATTCCCACACCTTCCTATACTGCCCACGGAAACCGAAACACGCGATATATCGAATCCATCTCTCAAGTCAAATATTCATGAATACATTTACCATTTGACTGATACCACAACAGATCTCGGAGCTAAACCTCAATATTACCTTTCTAACTAGCTGAAATCGCATATGCTCGCACTCAATAATGACTCCAATGGTTCGATTATAATACACCGCACTGCTGATATGACGCCTTAACACCGGCCTAAGCCGCGATGAGCACAACACAGGCTCCAATAAGAAATGTCTAAACATACTCAAATCATAACAACTGACTCAAACAAAATAGATGTAATTCAATTCCTCCATACCATCATCATAACATAGAGCTGAGATCCCGTCTCACATCATGGAGTAACTGAATCCTCCTCGAAATGTCATAACATCACGTGGCCTTGCCACAACTCATAATTTTATCCAAACACTATTACTCATGAAGCACCTCAAGTCACCATGTTCAAAATGGTCAGCCTAGCACATATTTAGGTCTGAACTCAAACAATCAATCACACCCGCGGTGATACATTTAATATACACTACCAAATCCTGAATGGACACAACCGATGTGCTATTCCCTAAGCGGTACCCAATATGGGCTTTTCCTCAAAAGTCAGGAAGTATTGTATACAAGGTAACATATAGGGAACTATTTTTCCACACCATACTGTTGCAGCAGATTACGAGAACTCCTAGTCTCCAGCACATATATAGCACACGAATCGCTATGCCTGATTTCATACTCCACCGTACGAATACATAACGCACATCAAGCATCCAATCATACCACGAAAGTCATTCAAAAATTTCCCTATGCCGTCAACAGCTCTATCATTACAGTCGATTCAACAAGAGAATACCACCACACCACTAGATATTATCAATTTACATTACCTTGTCCCTTTTGACCATATACCCTGCTAAGCAAACCGCCAGCACGCAAGAGCTACCAGCCGTCCGCTGGTCCTGGGGTACAACTACTCTACTAGAACATAATCTGATGCACTTTGTTATGCATTTTGTGGCATTTTCCGACATAGTCCATATCACATTAGTCTAGACAACCTGACTTAAGACAACCAGTCTGCAATCAAATATCATAACCCAAATTCATCATATCAAGCAAAGAGAGAGCCACTAGGGCTTCCAATTTCCAATAACCGCTAAACGGTGTCGATAGACATGATATACAACCATTGCATAGGTGGATTACGAGAACTTCTAGTCTCCAACACGTATATAGCACATGAATCACTATGCCTGATTCCACGCTCCACCGTGCGAACACATAACACGCATCAAGCAACCATTCATACCACGAAAGTCATTCAGAAATTTTGCAATGCCATCAACGACTCGATTAATACAGTCGATCTAACAAGAGAATACCGCAATACCATCGGAAATTATCAGTTTATGTTACCTTGCCCTTTTTGAACATATACCCCGTCAAATCACTAGAATAGTAGTACCTTTTTCTTTAATCACTAGAAAGATTGATTCTCAGATTATCTGCAACTGCCCACACTGCTTCAGAATTTTAAGGACTTCCCATATAATATGAACTGAACCCAAACCTTGAACATTCCATTATCAGCTTTTCATAGCACATCGCATATACCATACCACACTAAGATAACATGGAAATTTCTATTCTCGTACGCCGCAAACATCGACGCACTCAACTAGTCAAGGACTTTCATGATCCCATATAGAAGAAAAATCATTACATATTCCAAGCTTCGCATACCAATAGAAGATATACTCATGTTCAGACCACGGTAAAATACATCACAAACTCTTTCTACCAAGTCCATTGCACAAATAAAACTGCCAGGACTAAGTCCTTCAACCCACATCAAGCTACGCAACTGCCAGCACTCAAGACAAGACTCATTATTTCAAACTCATTACTTCAAACACATACCAGGAATTAATCGTATCCTTATCATACCATTTCGGTTTATTGACAAGCTATTCAATTTACCCAATTTCCTTTTCAATTCATCTTTAATATATTATTAGCCCTTACTGTAACGCCACAATACCTAAACTCAGGTTACCACACAAGACTCATACATAAGACCACACGGTCTAGGACCAATACTTGCTCAGATGTTTCCCAGAAGTACCATATTCTACAGTACTTATTTTGAAGAACTTCCTACGATTTGAAATTCGTTATCATTACTTTCCAATACGGATACATAGAATCCCATAATTAACATAACATACCACAAGTCTCGATTTCTTCTAACGAAGCCACAGTCTTTAGCCACATACACAATCTTAAGACACCTGACTGTCACAAGCAAAATCTTGAACACCGCAAAACCATTCTCGGGCGTCATTCACCCTTATTCAGATGTAGTTCAACCGTCTTATTAAGCATAACCGCTCGTGCTTTGTTAGAATTCCGACACCGCGGAACATGATTACATACATATACAAATAGCTATCTTTCCTTTCTATACACCGAACATTCTCTTTCAACTGCAGTTCAAAACATCCTCGTATTTCTTCCTAACAATGAAGCACCATATACCCTTCATCAAAATTTCCCAACAAATTTTGAGGCAGAACCAACATGACACACCATAGTGCAACCGATTAATCAATACAACCTCCCCAACTTGGCTCGAAGCCATATATTAAGGTACTTTTAACCACTCATGGTATTCTTACTCACATGATGCCACACCGTTATAGTGAGATTATACTCAAGTCATACACAAGCTTTGGCGGAGACTCGAATCATCAGAAATCTTAACTCTTCTACAATTCTCACATTTATTCACACACAACAGTTAAGCCTACTCTTTAGGTGACAGGAATATTTTTTCTAAGTCCCAAATTTTCCAAAAATTTCGACAGAGTTTCCTTTGTAATTTGAGCCTATCCACCTGCCAGAGAATCACCAAACCATCTTAACAACGCATCCACAACTCGACAAGACATTACAATGTTTATCAACAACATAAATCTCAATAATACATGAATTATTTTAACAAAATTGATACATGAACATGTGCTGCACCTGCTCGAATAATAACACACATCGAATACCTTTCACCATGATACACATGGCACAGCCAATTCGGTCTTCCTGCATCTGAACTCATACTACTACACGTAATGTACTTTTCCTTTCCACTAAGAAATTAGCACCTTGGTACCCAAGCCATAGACCAAGATCCAGCCTCAAGTCTTCCCGACTGGCCCAACATGAAATCACAGAGACTATATCTCGCCCCTTGATCGGGAAATCACAAGCCATCAAGGCAAATTTATCACTAAGCACTCAAGTGTGCTTACAGACGTGTGGAAGGAATTTCAAGAATTACATCTCAAGCTGAATCAAGTACGCACGATAAGAATTTCAAGAATTTGACGCTTTCCTAAAAGGTTCTGCAGCCTCCCGAGGATAAGTACAGACGTCTTCGTACCGATCCGCGAGACACTACTAAACCAGCTTATGACTCGCGAGACCTGTTAACCTAGGCTCTGATACCAACTTGTCACGACCCAAACCCGGTCGTGATGGCTCCCAACACATTGCTAGGCAATCCTGACCATGTTTTCCAGATAACCAGCCAATTATTAATTAATAATATTCCATTTAAAGTCAATTATCCTATTTTCATAATAACAAAAATAATGCGGAATTCAAAATAAACTGAAATTACAGCCCAATACGATTTGGTGTCACAAATATGAGCCTCTAGACATTAGAGTAATACTCTATACAACTGAGTTTAAGAAGAAAAACAAAAGATAGATAATGGAAGGAGAGATCGGGTCCTACGGACGCCGCCGGCTACCTCGATGTCTCCGCAAAAGCTGAAACGACAGTAATATAGCTCAACTGCCCTCCAGAATCCCTGTATCTGCACACCAGGTGCAGAGAGTAGAGTGAGTATCTTTCAACTTAATAAGTAGCAATAATAATTAATAACTGAAAGTAAGAACACCTATATTATCACTAAACAATTCTAAGAATAATCGTATAGGTAAGTCATCTCCACAATGATAAGTCCGGTTCCAGTCCACTAGTTTCTCACACTGATCCAACACTGATCTTGTCCATGCTGGAATGTACAGTCTGATCCTCACTCATACTGCTGCGGCATGCAACCCGATCTAATATATATATGTATATATAATGCTTTGGCGTGCAACTGATCCAACACTGTTCTAATCCTGATGTGGCGTGCAGCCCGATCCTCACTCATATTGCTGCGGCATGCAGCTCGATCCAATATATATATGTATGTATATAATGTTGCGGCGTGCAGCCCGATCCAATATATATATATATAGTGCGCTCACTAGGGGTGCGTGCAGACTCCGGAGGGGCTCTTTCAGCCCAAGCGCAATGATACTGTGGCATGCAGTCCGATCCATATGTATATATATATTATTGCGGCGTGCAGAGACAAAATGGGCGGGCACGGGCGGCCTGGTGTCCGAGCCGATTGGTCAGACGACGACTACTTCACTTATTATTTTAGTATTAGCCACCTATCCCAGAATGGAATGGGATGGAATAGAAAGAACGCGAAGCGCTAGCACTATAGTCTCACTCAGAGTACACATCTAGTACTTGTTCATGTCATGCTATATAGCTATGAATACGGCTGAGTGTATGTGTTCAACATGATATAGGGTCTGTTAGCTCTACAGGCTTCCCTATTATTCTTTTGATCGGTACAAGGCCCCCAACATGGCTACTAGCCCAAATACACAGATATATAAGCCCAGTCTCAGTCATTATACACCGTAAACTATCAATCGGGAAGGACCAAGTCCAAATCCCCAGTCACAATACCACCACGCTCGTCACATGACGCGTGTTTCATCTCAGCATAGCACTGTATAGTGCAAATACGGGTTTCAAACCCTCAGTACATCATTTATTACCACCACTCACCTCGAACCGGCAAAAGTCCTAGCTCGCATTGCGCTTGCCTCGCAAATCAACCTCCTCGAATGCCAAATCTAATCAAAATCAATAAGAATACATCAAAATAGGCTGAATGAACATAATCCAATTGAAATAACTCGAATTACACCAAAAACCACGAAGTTGCCAAAATCCGACCCTCGGGCCCGCTTCTCGAAAAATTACAAAAGTTATATTTTCAGAATCCTTATCTCGCCACGAGTCCATACATATAAAGATTATCAAAATCGGACTCTATTTACCCATTCAAATCAATAAATTTTAATAACCAAGGCTTAGAGCAAAAACCTCCATTAATACACCTCCATACTTCCATTTTCAAGTGTTAAATCCATAATTTATCAATATATTAACATTAATTGAGTCCATGAGTGGTTACATACCCTTGATTTCCTCCTCTAAATCGCCTCTTAGTTCGAAGCCCTAAATGAGTTATAAGTTCTTAAATTCGAACCCTTTCTGCTACATTAAACCCAAGCATTTTTCGCTTATGCGGCAACTGGCCCGCTTCCGCGTGTCCGCTTCTGCAGTATATGGGTCGCTTCTGCAACCTTCCTTAAGTTTCAGACCGCTTCTATGGTTCCAACCTTGCACCTACGAGACTGCTTAAGAAGAACTTTCTCCGCTTCCGCGAGATCCTCCAAGCCATTCATTTCCGCTTCTGCAGACTATTTTTCACACATTCTGCACATGCGAGTCCTCTCCCGCTTCTGCGGTATCTCCACTGGCCAACCCCTGGCTCAAACATGCGATCACTATTCCGCTTCTGCAGAGCCGCTTCTGCGGTCCTGCTTCCGCAGTAGCGGAAACAACTGCTGCATTAATACCAGCAATTACCAACTTTAAAAATTCATCCGTTTCACCCCCCAAATCGAGGCCCCCGGGACCTCAACCAACAATACAAATCCACTCTAAATCATCACACGAACTTGTTCGAATCATAAAAACATACCCTCAAACACACGAATCATCAAATTAAGGCGGATTCAAGCCTAAGATTCAACCAAAACTTCCGAAACCTACATTCTATCAAAAACGCGGCCAAACGATGTCCGAATGACCTGAAAATTTGCAGACATATCCAAAATCACCTAACAAAGCTACTGCAACTGTCGAAATTCCATTCCGATGCCCGGATCAAAATCTCACCTATCGATCGGATTTCGCCAAAATTCCAACTTCGCCAATTCAAGCCTAATTCTACACCGAACCTCCAAATTCAATTCCGATCACTCTCATAAGCCATAAATGATCCCCCGAAGCTACCCGAACCATCAAAATTTGATTTCGAGCCCTCTAACTCACAAGTCAATATTCGGTTGACTTTTTCCAACTATTCCTTCATCAAAGAGACTATTTGTGTCATTTCCTACCAAACTCGATCCGAATTGACTCAAATTCACCAAACACATATATTGAAACATGAACAAGCATATAACGGGGAAAATGGAATTGTATTTAGACGGTGCATGTTCCAGTCACATGACGGGTGCCAAAATATGTTAAAAGAAGTCACAAAAATAAATGCGGGAAATGTCAAATTTGGCAATGATTCAAAAGGAAAGATCGTTGGTACCGGCCATAGTTCCATTAAGTAAAAAGTGATATTACGGAAGTATATCTTGTGGATGGACTCAAATATAATCTCTTTAGCATAAGTCAACCCTGCAACTCAGGATATGAGGTAAAGTTTAAGAGAACATGGTGTGCTATTGAAGACGAATCAAGTAAGATAATTCTTCCGGGAAAAAGGTATGGAAATATTTATATACTTGATGGATTTGAAAAGATAGATGGCCACATTTGCTTATCCTCTGTTGGAAGATATGGGCATGTTCATGCTATATTGCCGGATCTTAAAAGAAAGGTTTCTGGAGGATTTGAGCATGATTTTGGTTATTGGTCTTCCTAAACTCAACTTTTCTAGAAATCATGTATGTGATGCATGTCAAATTGGTAAACAATCAAGAAACTCCTTCAAAAGCAAAGACATTGTGTCTACCACCAAGCCTTTACAATTGCTCTCACATGGACTTGTTTGGACCTACTAGAACAGCTAGCATTAGAGTAAACAATATGATTTTATTATTGTTGATGACTACTCATGCTTTATATGGGTAATTTTCTTATCTCATAAAGATGAAGCTTTAAAAATTTTTGAGATTTTCTGCAAAAGAATTGAAAGAGAAAAGGGGTATCTCATCTCAACCATACAAAGTAATCATGGAGGAGAATTTAAAAGCAGAGCCATTGAAGAATTTTGTAACATCAAGGATACACTTATAACATCTCAGCTCCAAGATCACCTCAACAGAATGGAGTAGTTGAGTGGAAAATAGGACTCTACAAAATATGGCCTCAACAATGATATTGGAATATTCCTTGCCTAATCATTTTTGGGTAGAAGTAGTAAGCACAACCTGCCATATTCTCAACAGATGTCTTATAAGACCTATCTGAAATAAGACTCTGTATGAGCTATCTAAAGGTAAACAGGCCAACATAAGTTAATTCCATCCTTTTGGCATCAACGGATTTATTCACAATAATGGTAAGGACAATCTTGAAAATTTGATCTAAGAAGTGATAAAGGTATCTCTATTAACAATATTCTCTCTTTCTGTTCTATACATTGTTCTTATTCCTACTTTCGGAAAGAAGCTCATTTGATAGTCACGTTTGTACTTTCTTCAAGTTTTAGTGCAGGTAATGAAGATCTAGACCAAGAAATACACGAGACTAGCAACAAGAGTCGACTGATACATCCACTACGACAGAGTCAATTGGTGAAATCAACAACAATATACTAGATCAACCTATTGAGTCGACTGCTAATATGGTGCACCCAAATGAATGGAAAAGCGAGCCGGGATATTCTAAAAAAATCATTATAGGGGATCCAATGAAGGAATGAAAACCAGAGGAGCCCTCAAAAGAAAGCAAATATTACATTAATCTCTCAGATTGAGCCAAAGAAGCAGAGGAAGCACTTAAAGGTTCGAGTTGGGTTCAAGCTATGCACGAAGAGTTAGATTCAGCAAAAATCAAGAGTGGAATTTCAAAACCTGAAAAGGTCTCTGTAATTGGAACAAAATGCGTTTTCAGGAATAAACTGAATGAGGATGGAAATGTCATAAGGAACAAAGCTAGACTGGTTGCTCAACAATACTCACAACAGAAAGGAGTCGATTGTGATGAAACTTTTGCTCCTGTAGCTCGTTTGGAATCTATACGAATTCTTCTGGCATGATATTATTTTTGGTGGTGCTAATCCTATTCTATACAAGGAATTTTTAAATCTTATGCAAAGTGAGTTCGAAATGAGTATGATAGGAGAGCCAACATTCTTTCTTATCAAATTCAACAATCTGAAGAACGAACATACATATGTGAGACAAAATATACAAAGGGAGCTGATTCAAAAGTTTGGCATGAGCAATGCAAAATCAATTGGAACTCCTATGAGTCCTGCCACAACTTTGGATAAAGATGAAGAGGGTACTCCAGTTGATAAAACCAAATACAGAGGAATGATTGGATCTCTACTATATTTGACATTAGTAGACCAGATATTATGTTTAGTGTCTGTAAATGTGCCAGATTTCATTCATCTCCTAAGGAATCGCATCTGACTACAATAAAAAGAATTATCGATATCTCATTAGAACTATCTCTCATGGACTATGGTATCTTCACTCTAACATACTTAAATTAGAAGGTTTTTCATATGCTGATCTTGCAGGTGATAAGGAAGTCAAAAAAAGTACAAGTGGAACATGTCAATTACTTGGCAAAGCATTAATTTCCTAGAATAATAAAAAACAACCATCAGTTGCACCATCTACAAGCAAGGATCAATCGCATTATCCACAATTGAGGTCGAGTATATCGCTATTGGACAATGTTGTGCACAATTACTATGGATGTCTCATCAATTGGGTGACTATGAATTATTCTTTAAACCCATTCCAATTTTCTATGATAACTCTAGTGCTATATGTCCGGACAAAATATGTGGAAATTGACTGTCACTTCGTGCGACAACAATTCCTTTCCGGTTTTATCACTCTCTCTTTTGTTCCCTCACAAGGCTCAACTAGCAGACATATTTACAAAACCCCTTTCTAGGGTTTCTCATCGAGACATCTTAAGCAAGTTGGGGGTAACTACGTTCCCCTCCACCTTGATGGGGGATGTTGAGAAGAACCCCTATTCTAATTTTAAGATTCCTCAATTACATGAAGGTGAAGAAAACAACAAGAAGAAGAAAGTCATCCAATTTCTGATGCATTTTTGTCTGTACTAAACCGCCATTTATCATCCTTTTTAGTTCAAAGTCTCTTCAGTCCTTGTCATATTTTTTGTATCTACACTCTCATGTTCCAAACCCTACAACGGCGAAGCACTCCAAAAACCCCTCCACTTCAACCTGCAAAAGCACTCGCTCTGGGGAAAAACTCTCTTTTCAACCTCCTGAACCAGTCAATCTTGGATTAGACTAATCTGAGGATTTTGCCTCCTCTTAAGAATTCTCAGATGATGTTCGCAGTCTAAAAGAAAAGGCTTTATGAAAAAGACCTATGTTAGACCCCCTTGAAACCTTCACTCCCAAAAAGCCCAAAACTGATCTCTCTAGTTCTCTTAAAGTTTGACCTAAATTTTTATGACACTCCAAACAAGGATGCTTCCATTGCCTTCAAATAAAATCATGTCGCTCATGGTAGAGTTGTTTATTTAAATACATGTCCACTCTCAGCTGCAAGTGAAGGAACTCTTCGACATCCAAAGTTGATTTTTTTCTCTTCATGCCTCCTCCAAATGTGTATGAATTCCTTCTTAGAATGTTCTATGCTAATCTTGGCTCTAACAAACCTGATAAGTTAGAGACCTTAATTCTTGGCAAACGTATTATCTTGGACTTGCCTTGTTTGATACTATTTTTCAATGTAGCTTTTATGGTTTTGTCTATATTCTTTAAGAATACCTGGCCTGAGGATATTGAAATATCTTTTGATCAAGCTAAAAGGTATATATCTGAATCAACCTCTGACTCTCTTCCTAGTCAATTATAACTACACCCAGTCCCCCACGACTAGGTAAGCCTAACACGTTGCGGAATTTACTAGTTTATGAACATTAAATAAGAAATAGCGAAAAATAATATAAAAAGGAGATGTAATCCATGCCGCTTGGCACATACACCCGTCAAACACACTGTATAAAACACCACCAAGACCCGGAATCCCACGGGTAACACAGACTAAAAGAGAACATACAAATGTGGCTCTATGTGTAAAGAGTAACTAACAACGAAAGGAAGGAAAACATCTACAAATACTATCAGAATAGAAGGAGGGCCTCCGGATCCGCGGACGTAGCAGATCATACCTCGAGGTCTCCCAAAGTGCTGCTGAATCACCTAGTATGAGCCTGTCCTGATGTACCTGGATCTGCACAACAAAAGTGTGCAGAAGAGTAGCATGAGTACACCACGACGGTACTCAGTAAGTGCCAAGCCTAACCTCGATGGAGTAGTGATGAGGAAGGTCAGGGCCCTACTGAGGGAAAACAATTACAAAATGATAATAACAATAATAAGCAGTTTAAATGATAATAATTTCGAAATAACAACAATAAAAATGATTACTGTAACCGTCTACAATTAAGCTAACAACAAGTAACAAACTCAATAAACAAGTCCAGGACCTGTGGGAATTGAACCCACAGTCCCACTCTATAATCAACAGTCCAGGAGTTACGTGAATTTAACCCGCAGTCCCGATAACGGTATCTCTGGGTCTACAGGAATCGAACCCGCAGCCCGTGTCTCAATACCTCAGGGTATATCTCAATGATATCAGGATCTCCGAGAATTGAACAATAGCTCAGGATCTTCGGGAATTGAACCCACAGTCCATATCTCAATAACTCAGGATCTCCGGGAATCAAACCCGCAGTCCATATCTCAATAACTTGGATCTCCGGGATTCGAACCCGCAGTCCATATATCAATAACTCGAATCTCCGGGAATCAAACCCACAGTCCACAAATAATATCACTTCGGGTCTCTGGGAATCGAACCCACAGGCCTGGGATCTCCGGGAATTGAACCCGCAGTCCACTAACACATCAAATAAAGAAAACACACAAAGAGAATATAATATGTTTAACTACAACTTCACCGAAACTAGTGCCAACAATTTATCAAGAAGTTCAAGTAAGTCAACTAGGCAATTAGACATGTTGAATCCTAGCTAATCATGCTTTTCTAACTAATACCGGGTAAAAGTAACGCTTATATCGGCTAAGAGCAGGAATATCACTAATCGGACAATTCAAGTAAAGTGTGTGTTACAACAACCAGCGCATGTACACGCCCGTCACCTCGCGTACAAGGCATTTAAACTATCACATAATATCCTAGAGGTGAAAGTTCCCCCACACGAGGTTAGACAAGCCACTTACCTCGACTCCAGTACAAAACCGCTAAGAGACAACTCTCTTGCCGTGAATGTCGGCCTCCACAGGTGTAATATCTGATAAAAATCAATGGAATCACATCAAAATAGGCCAATTGGGCATTACCCAATCAAAACAATCGAATTACACCAAAACCACAAAGTTTCCAAAACCCGACTTTCGGTACGCTTCTCGAAAAATTACGAAAGTTACATTTTCGGATTCCTTATCTCAACACGAGTCTAACCATACCAAGAACACCCAAATCGGACCACAAATGGCCCATCAAATCCTTGATTCTATCTAAGAGGGTTTTCTACCATTTTTAACAAAAATTCTCAAATTAAAGACTAAAACTTGCATTAGATTCGAGCTATACAACCAAAATTGAGTTAAGAGTACTTACCCTTTTGATTTCTCCAAAACTCTCCCGAAAAATCGCCTTACCCGAGCTCCAAATCGTCAAAAATGGCAAATGGGACGAAGTTTGGACTTTATTCTGCTGCCCAGGTATTTGTTCTTCACGTTCGCGGTCCTTCTCTCGCGTTCGCGAAGAACAAACTCCCAAAAATACATTTTTCCAACTTTGCTCGGATAGCCTCTATTGAAATGGTCATAAATTTTTACACATAACTCCAAATGACTATTATAATATGTTTCTGAAAACTAGATTCAAAGATCTACAACTTTTGTTTTTGAATCACCTCAACATTCCTTGTAGATAAAAAGATATGAGCTTCCGAAGTAGGACCTGTGCGACAGAAAAATCCTTCTTCGCGAACGCGATGGACTCTTCGCGAACGCGAAGAACAAAGTCCCTGATGGAAAATCCTTCTTCGCGAACGCGATACCTTCATCGCGAACGCGAAGAACAAAGTCTTAGAGGCCAAATTCTTCTTCGCGAACGCGATAGGACCCTCGCGAACGCGAAGAACAATACCAGATACCAGAACAGCAGTCCAAAAACTTCCAAAAATGACCCGTTGGGCATCCGAAATCATCCCGAGGCCCCCGGGACCCCAACGAAAACCACCAACATACTCCAAAACACGATACGAACTTGTTCCAATCATAAAAACACCATCCTAAACATCAAAATCACCAATTATACACGGATTCAAGCCTAAGTTTCTTCAAAACTTCCGAAACTAACATTCGAACAAAAACCCGACCAAACGACGTCCGAATGACCAAAAATTTGCGGACATATCCAAAATCACATAACGAAGCTACAGAAATTGTCGAAATTCCATTCCGAACCCCGGATCAAAATCTCACCTAACGTTCGAATTCGCCAAAATTTCAAACTTCGGCATTTCAAGCCTAATTGAGCTACGGACCTCCAAAATACATTCCGAACACGCTCCCAACCCCGAAATCACCTAACGGAGCTAATGGAACCATCGGTTTTCCATTCCGAGGTCGTCTTGACACTGTTCCGAATACGAGCCATTTCCAAACTATAAAGCTCTCATTTAGGGACTAAGTGTCCCAAAACACTCCAAATTCTAGAACCGACCCTCCCGGCAAACCACAATAGCAGAAATGGACTTAGGGGAACAGTTAAATTGGGGATCGGGGCGTAATTTTCTAAAACGACCGGCCGGGTCGTTACATCTTCCCACACTTAAAAGATTCGTTCATCCTCGAACGAGCATAGAAATCATACCTGGAGTAGTGAAAAGATGAGGGTACTGGCTGCGCATATCCTGCTCGGTCTCCCAGGTCGCTTCCTCGACCGGCTGGCCCCGCCACTGAACCTTTACTAAAGCGATGTTCTTTGACCTTAGCTTCCTGACTTGTCTGTCTAGAATGGCTACTGGCTCCTCAACATAAGACTGATCCTCGTCTAGCTGAACATAAGTGAAATCCAACACATGCGACGGGTCACCATGGTACCTCCGGAGCATAGGGACATGAAATACGGGATGGACTCCGGCTAGGCTGGGAGGTAAGGCCAACTCATAAGCAACCTCTCCAACACGCCTCAAAATCTCAAAAGGGCCAATAAATCTAGGACTCAACTTCCCTGATATTATCTGAAGATATTCCCTCTTGTTCAAACAATTAAGTCTTAGAGCCTAATTCCAACATGCGGAATTCTGTGTCAGGCTTGTTTTCATCAAGAGATCACTCAATATTCCTCAAACGCCATCCTCAAACATGAATGCATAACTTTGCTGGATTCTTACCTTGCAACACAAAAATCCACAGGACCACAATAATATTTTATGACCAAATTAGTCAAAATTCAACGAATCAGATGCTTTCATTGCACCTCATGATCTACATAGGTCTCGTTCTAACTTTTACAACGCTGACACGACAGAAGAGACGTGCCGATATCCATAACCAACTACTGAATCAACAATTCATTGGGTCTATACTCCTGACAAGATCCATTACCTTGTCCTAAACGAGAGGATGATCTTTTCCTCTATAATATACCTCATATAATCAGTTTGAACTGATCCCAAATCCCATAATCTCGTCTCATCCAAATACGAACTGCTCAGGCGATAAGCCACCTCAGACATAATCAAAAGTCCTGCAAGATGACACAATGTGCCAGTAGGCTACTAATTCGTACGTGATACAAAGGAAGGCGAACACTAGAGAGAACTATTCAACTCTCACATTAACATGGACCTCCTCGGAAAATAGGAAACAGAACACATAAAAGCAATTATAGACACTGAAATAAACATCACACTGTTGCGGCGTGCAACCCGATCCCAACAATATGACCATGGCGACATGCCATCCCGGTCCCAACAATATAACCATAGCGGCGTGACACCCGATCCCAACATATAACCATGGCGGCGTGCCATCCGACCCCAACAATATAAAACTCACACAAGAAGCCATATGTCGAGCTGAATAGCTCGTCACATCAAAATACTGAATATCGATCATAAGCACACTAAGGTACATGATATCAGACACAATGAAACATATAGCGTTATAGGCTACAAACTCAAGCACAACTGAGGTGCGATACATAATCTAAGTCTTAAGAGCCATCATGCTCGTATAACATCACCGTTGAGCAGAACCTCAACACATAAGGAATTTACCAAGCCGTCTCACAACTCACACGGCGCAATATTTCTTTACATGAAATAACTAACCGCGAAATAAAACCGCGACTATCCCTCCATAAAAGGGCGCATTGCTGGAAGAAACATAACCGGCCCGACGCAAGGCTCACTTCCACATTTAAATCTATCCACCGACCTTAAGTCTATCCTGGTCGTGCCAAGCTAAGTCAATAGTATTTCACAGGTCTATAACCCAATAAGCAGAGTGCCCTCCAGGCATAAATTCTCAAATGGATGATATCACCAAAATCCTCATACTTGGTTTAAATTTCTAACCAATCAAGTGACTACAAGTCACATCTATACAATCTTCTTGTGGGACAAGCTCCCACCATCTTCCGAATAATTAAACGGGCCTGCACATTCAACCCACCGGCTGCACTAATACTGAAAACCGATTAGGAGTCCTTAACCGGGATGCAAAGCCTTTCTCACAAAACACCGATCTCAAATGATATTGATGTTAATACCCATCTTACTCGAAACACAGAAACTCCTTTCCTGCTCATCCGAGCTCTTTATATCACATTCATTGACCAAACTGTGACCTTGGTCCTTACATCAAATTTCATACTACTCACTGCACCTCACGTGCCGATATACGATAGACACCATTTCTATCACAACTCTAGAACTGATGATAGGCTAATACTTCGTCACATAAGACCTTCCATTTAACTCATTTCAGGAGAACTATAGCAACACACGGCGAGTTCTCATAACCGTTGAATATGCCAATCTCTAAGTAGTGGTCCAAGCCACCATAACCCTTTCCGAGGTCCGCCTACTCATAACAGGCCCTAACAGAAGAATACTTCAGAATACCATCAATCACTGCGGCCGACAAGCCTCAAATGCATCGCCACAAATCGCATGCATACCTCGATCACGTTACATGAACCGATCATTGACACCAATATGCCAACTCAACTTTGGCTAATCAATCTACTTCCTTCCAGTGTATCCTAGATTGCCTTAGAAGTGTTAATATGTCCCTTCAATACCTAACTTATTCCAACCGCACTTACCCTGAGTGACCTTAAATCATGAGGCCATGCTATCTCAAGAATGACTATCATTTCACGCCTCTCAAATGCTACACCACAAGTCAAAACATCATAGATTGTTTTTGTGCTTTTCTTCATAAGTTGCTTCAAAGGCTTGAGCCTCAACTGTACATTATAGACTCAAAATTATCAAACACCACACTTTACCTCTTGAATTCACTAGGACCGCTATTGAGAACCATCCGGCTCTGACTTGCCCGAGTACGCAATCAACTCTACTGAATTTTATAACATATGAATACTCTCTCGATAAAGCCCCCAACGAGATCACTTCCCTCGAAACCTGCACCTATACGAGGCATAAATCATGAATCTTTCCTCAAGTTTGAACATGAGCCAGTAAGGCTAATCATAACATGCATTCAACAATACATATACTCAAATTACCACTCATGGTCCTTTTCCGTAGCTGCAATAACCCATTAATACGCTAATACCCAGAATTCACGCAAGTAATTAGCCATGCGACCCAAATCATAAGCGGTGAGACTCTCCCACCAGCTCAAAGCCACTATTACACGACTCTCGAGCACATTAGAAACATTTACTCAAGTCATCTACTCTTATTCAACTGCAATTCACTTGATCCTACGAACATAATCACCTGTGCCCTATTAGCACTCTGACCCCATAGGGTATGACCTCATTCCAATACAACCAAACGTCATCCCGCTCCATGCACCGAGCATTCTCTACCAACGACATCTTAAAACATACTATGATCCTCACACGCCTACGAAGCACCATGTAGCCTTTGTCGAATATTTCCCTGCTGATAATAAAAATGTGGAGTTTATTAGGGACACAGGAACATCAAAAGTCCCAACATCATGCCATACGAGCCTCAACTCTTTCCCATCCGCAAGTTTTCAAGAACTTTTGAATAGCACCTAAATACATCGCAGGCCAAATATGATATGACACATGACCCATAATTTGATCGTTGATAGTGAAATCCTTTCACCTGGCACGAAGCCTTAAGATACATTTTGCTAATCCATGACAATAGCCTTTATCATTTGTACATCTTCATCATAAGACAGTCCAAGACATTCGTTTGGTACATGTCATTCTTAAGATAGTTAAACTCATTTCCCCCAGTATCTCTGCTGGCTGAATCCTTCGCTAAATAGTTATCTCATATGAACCATATAGTCTTTATTACCACCAACTATATTTAGATCTATATCCACCTTGTGATTCTACCATTACCGTGACGATTAGGTAGTTAAGTAAACCCTCTCAAGACCATACTTATCAACCGAATGTCAAAACCTATTGCACCCCCATGTGCACAATTGAATATCTCTCAATTCTCTTGCATTATTGATATGGATGACACGCGGTAACAATGGGTGAGTAAATTCTCGACTCCCTTGAAATCTCTCTGTAGCGTCACGAACCGTCGGCGCATACTTGATACCGAGCGCGCAATTTCAATACACGAGTGGATGCAAAAGAACGTATGACATAGGCTCCAACTGAATAAATGGCGCACGATAAGGAATTCAAAGAATTGAAGAGTTTCCTAAACAGTTACATAGCCCCTCGTAGATAAATACAGACGTCTCCGTATCGATCAGCGAGACTCTAAGTAACCGGTCTGTGTCCCGTGACTCCTACGAACCTAGAGCTCTGATACCAACTTGTCACGACCCTAGTTCACCAATCGTGAACATGTCATGACGGCACCTAGTCCCCACGACTAGGTAAGCCTAACACGTTGCGGAATATACCAGTTTATGAACATTAAAT
Organism: Nicotiana noctiflora; assembly: GCA_032618575.1. Taxonomy (NCBI): domain Eukaryota; kingdom Viridiplantae; phylum Streptophyta; class Magnoliopsida; order Solanales; family Solanaceae; genus Nicotiana; species Nicotiana noctiflora. The sequence goes on from JASVEL010005243.1 coordinate 85,495, forward strand.
AAGAAATAGCGGAAAATAATATAAAAAGGAGATGTAATCCATGCCGCTTGGCACATACACCCGTCAAACACACTGTATAAAACACCACCAAGACCCGGAATCCCACGGGCAACACAGACTAAAAGAGAGTATACAATTGTGGCTCTATGTGTAAAGAGTATCTAACAACAAAATGAAGGAAAACATCTACTAATACTATCAGAATAGAAGGAGGGCCTCCGGAGCCGCGGACGTAGCAGATCATACCTCGAGGTCTCCCCAAGCGCTGCTGAATCACCTGATATGAGCCTGTCCTGATGTACCTGGATCTCCACAACAAAAGTGTGCAAAAGAGTAGCATGAGTACACCACGGCGGTACTCGGTAAGTGCCAAGCCTAACCTCGATGGAGTAGTGACGAGGAAGGTCAGGGCCCTACTGAGGGAAAACAATTACAAAATGATAATAACAATAATAAGCAGTTTAAATGATAATAATTCCGAAATAACAACAATAAAAATGATTACTGCAACCGTCTACAATTAAGCTAACAACAAGTAACAAACTCAATTAACAAGTCCAGGACCTGTGGGAATTGAACCCACAGTCCCATTAACAGTACCCCTAGGGTCTCCGGGAATCGAACCCGCAGTCCACAAACAATATCACTCCAGGTCTCTGGGAATCGAACCCACAGCCCTGGGATCTCCGGAAATCGAACCCGCAGTCCACATCTCAATAATATATCAATAGCTCGGGATCTCCGGGAATCGAACCCGCAGTCCACAAACAATATCACTCCGGGTCTCTGGGAATCGAATAGCGCAGGATCTCCGGGAATCGAACCCGCAGTCCATATCTCAATAACTCAGGATCTCCGGGAATCGAACCCGCAGTCCACAAACAATATCACTCCGGGTCTCCGGGAATCGAACCCACAGCCCTGGGATCTCCGGGAATTGAACCCGCAGTCCACTAACACATCAAATAAAGAAAACACACAAAGAGAATATAATATGTTTAACTACTACTTCACCTAAACTAGTGCCAACAATTTATCAAGAAGTTCAAGTAAGTCGACTAGGCAATTAGACATGTTGAATCCTAGCTAATCATGTTTTTCTAACTAATATCGGGTAAAGTAACGCTTTTATCAGCTAAGAGCAGAAATATCACTAATCAGACAATTCAAGTAAAGTGTGTGTTACAACAACCAGCGCATGTACACGCCCGTCACCTCGCGTACAAGGCATTTAAACTATCACATAATATCCTAGGGGTAAAAGTTCCCCCACACGAGGTTAGACAAGCCACTTACCTCGACTCCGGTACAAAACCGCTAAGAGACAACTCTCTTGCCGCGAATGTCGGCCTCCATAGGTGTAGTATCTGATAAAAATCAATGGAATCACATCAAAATAGGCCAATTGGGCATTACCCAATCAAAACAATCGAATTACACTAAAATCACAAAGTTGCCAAAACCCTACTTTCGGTACGCTTCTCGAAAAATTACGAAAGTTACATTTTCGGATTCCTTATCTCAACACGAGTCTAACCATACCAAGAACACCCAAATCGGACCACAAATGGCCCATCAAATCCTTGATTCTATACAAGAGGGTTTTCTACCATTTTTAACAAAAATTCTCAAATTAAAGACTAAAACTTGCAATAGATTCGAGTTATACAACCAAAATTGAGTTAAGAGTACTTACCCTTTTGATCTCTCCAAAAATCTCCCGAAAAATCGCCTTACCCGAGCTCCAAATCGTCAAAAATGGCAAATGGGACGAAGTTTGGACTTTATTCTGCTGCCCAGGTATTTGTTCTTCGCGTTCGCGGTCCTTCTCTCGCATTCGCGAAGAACAAACTCCCAAAAATACATTTTTCCAACTTTGCTCGGACAGCCTCTATTGCAATGGTCATAACTTTTTATACATAACTCCAAATGACTATTATAATATGTTTCTGAAACCTAGATTCAAAGGTCTACAACTTTAGTTTTTGAGTCACCTCAAAATTCCTCATAGATAAAAAGATATGAGCTTCCGAAGTAGGACCTGTGCGACAGAAAAATCCTTCTTCGCGAACGCGAGGTACTGTTCGCGAACGCGAAGAACAAAGTCCCTGATGGAAAATCCTTCTTCGCGAACGCGATACCTCCATCGCGAACGCGAAGAACAAAGTCTTAGAGGCCAAACTCTTCTTCGCGAACGCGATAGGACCCTCGCGAACGCGAAGAACAATACCAGAAACCAGAACAGCAGTCCAAAAACTTCCAAAAATGACCCGGATGATGGTTCGGATTCACCCCGAGGCCCCCGGGACCCCAACGAAAACCACCAACATACTCCAAAACACGATACGAACTTGTTCCAATCATAAAAACACCATCCTAAACATCAAAATCACCAATTATACACGGATTCAAGCCTAAGTTTCTTCAAAACTTCCGAAACTAACATTCAATCAAAAACCCAACCAAACGACGTCCGAATGACCTGAAAAATTGCGGACATATCCAAAATCACATAACGAAGCTACAGAAATTGTCGGAATTCCATTCCGACCCCCGGATCAAAATCTCACCTAACGTTCGAATTCGCCAAAATTTCAAACTTCGGCATTTCAAGCCTAATTGAGCTACGGACCTCCAAAATACATTCCGAACATGCTCCCAACCCCGAAATCACCTAATGGAGCTAATGGAGCCATCGGATTTCCGTTCCGAGGTCGTCTTAACATTGTTCCGACTATGGGCCATTTTCCAACTATAAAGCTCTCAATTAGGGACTAAGTGTCCCAAAACACTCCTAATTCCAGAACCGACCTTCCCGGCAAACCACAATAGCAGAAATGGACTTAGGGGAACAGTTAAATTGGGGATCAAGGCGTAATTTTCTAAAACGACCGGCCGGGTCTCTTCCTAGTCAATTATAACTAATGATGTCTTTTTTAAAACTCGTGTCTTAGCACATATTGTAGCAACCAATCTTCTTCGAAGAACATGATTCTTCTCTACCTTCTCCCAGTGTGATACCTTCCTATCTTACTATCTTCTGACTACACACAAGGTTAAGTTGTCTTTTTGCGTCATCAATTTCATGATAGGAAGTGCCGATGATCCCACAAGTCTTCCTTATGGTATGGTTATCACTCATCTTCTAGAAGACAACAACATATCCCTTGTAAAACATCCCTATATCAATGTCAACAAGTTTTACAATTCAAGGAGATTTGCTATCATAGATTATATTTTGTAAAGCGAGCCTGGGTCAAGAAACAAGAAGGTCAAACCAAGAAGGTCCCCTCTGACTCTAAGCTAAAAGCTCATGTGTCTCACCCAGTACAAGTGATTCTGACCTCTTAGAAAAGCTGGTCTCCATCAATGAAATATTGTTTGTCATAAAAGATTCTTTAGCCTCTATGCAATGCAAGATTGAAGATATCCATGAAATGGCAAAGGAGATAGGGTCCGACGTGTCCAAGATTCGAGTGTAGATTCTCAAGACCGAAGAAAAAATAGTAAGGGCCTTTAAAGAGATGCACGACTGAATTAATGAGGTCTCTGTCACAGTGAATGCCAGCTTGCAACACCCTTACCTACTTTCTGCGTCGTTGATGTTTGGTTGTTTAAGTCAATTTCTTTTTTTGCTTTATTTTGCGACCGATGATTCAGTCATGGGTTTTACTCTTAGGACAAATACTTCTTCATTTCCTGCCTGCCTTAATTTTTGTTGATGACAAAGGGGGAGAAATAATCAAGCTTAAGACCTGCGTTTCTATGTATTTTCTGGTTCAGTGTTTCTATATTTTGTGCTCTGTTTTCCTGCAGATGTTCAACTTACAAGTACATCATACAGTATGCAAATAAGGGGGAGTCGACTACAACTGAGGTACAACAGAATGTTCAACTGATGGGAAGTCGACTAGACATATCTACCAAGAAATGCAGATTGAGCACTCAAAGCAACTGATCAATAGGGATTTATTTTTATTGTTATTTTGTTATCACCAAGAAGGGGGAGATTGTTAGATCTCTGAGCAATAATATGGAGTCAAAAACGAATCAAACGGAAAAGGAAAGAGAATCGGACAAATCAATCAAGGAAGATGGAAAAAATAATTAAAGGAGATATTATAGGAAGCTTCTAAATCAAAGGAGATTACGGGCACGAAATCATCCGCTAAAGATTCTCCCACATTAGAACGCCAATCGAAGGCATCAATCTAGGGATCAGGCCGCGTGAATATTCTCTCAATTAAGGAAGAAACCACTCAAGGCCGCAAGTCAAGACAATTCAGCAGAAGAATCAATGTACGAATCTGTTTGAGTACAAACTCCCTTGGGTTCGCAATCTCTTAAAAAGATATACAAGACTTGAATGCCTCGAGAAGTATGAATACCTACTACGCTGTCCTTGGAACGACATACTTTGATCAAACCAACTTCAATCTCTTTGTTCTACTTCAAACAAAATACTGTAGTCTGCTTTAAATTTCTTGTGTAACGAAGAAGAGAAGAGAGAAGAAAGAACACTAGTAAGGCATTGTATCAATTATAAAGGGAATAACGAGCGACAAAAGCTATTGGTGTATAACTACATCTAATCTGTACTAAGCTACTTCATATACTTGAAAGAGGTCACCCTTGCAACCCAAGGGGATTGGACGTAAGATTCACTTTGAATCCGAACTAGCATAAAAACATACAATGTCATTTACTTTTTGCAATTTATCTTTCACATTCTGTTCCTAAAAAGTCCAGTCGACTAGCACACAAATTAGTCGACTACCTCGAAAAAAAAGAAAAATTTCAATTCACCTCCCCTCTTGCACTTTCAATTGGTATCAGAGAAGATCTCATACTTTTTCATTAACAACTTGTGAGAAAAGATCATGGTGAATCAAATAACTATTGGAGCAGCCTTTCAAGAGGGAACATCACAAGTCAGGAATTGTATTACGATTGTATAAACGTATCATAATTGTATCTGAGTTGTATTTGATACATCAATATCTAAGACAATTATGATATAATATTAATACTATTAAAATACAATATTGTATTGTACTTTAAGTTTAGAGTTGGTTCTAGGTGGATGTTTTAAATTGAAACTTGAAACTTGAAAAAGATGAAGATCAAAAGTTATATCATAATTTAGAATATTGTATTACGATTGTCTCATAATTTGTACCAAAAATAATATATGATATAATACTAATACAAGTATAATATGATATTGTATCAGTTTAAGTTAGGATTTAAGTTGTATCATAATTGTGTAAGAATTCTTTCAAGATTATATCAAATTTGTATCTTAATTATGAGTGGTTGTGAGTTCGTGACGAATTACAGTTTGTATCACAAATATATGATAATTATATATTAATTTATTAGAATTGTATACTTTAATATTTAGAATACTAGTCTTATTCCCTATTATCCATATTCTTCTACTAGTTAATGTGACATATATTATCACATTGAATAATTGTACCCATTATTAGTATTTCTTTGGTTCTATTTCAAATATGATTGAACAAGGATAAATTCGAATTACTTCAAGTGGGGTTCTTGGAGTCTAGGAAGAAGACAACATAAAATGATGTATCATTGCAGGACTTACTTCTATATATAATTATTGGAAATAGAAGTTGCTTCCAGACCTGCGTAGAAAAAAAGGGAGGGAGGGGAGTAGAGAAAAAAAAAGGAATGGATATCCCTTAATTGAATGTATTAATCATGGGATGCGAGCTTTTTAAGGAGGGGGTGTATACAATTTGTAAGATAACCCTAGATACTTTTTAAAAATAATAAAACATAGAGAAAATAAGTTAATAAGTTCCTATCATAGTATATATAAGAAAAACTCCCTAAAATTACATTAAATCTTTTTAAGAAAAAACTTAGATTCGCGAGGGATCATGACTGATGGTAGGAAAAGGTTTTATAAGGTTTTACACAATCGTTAGCTTTAATTTCAAGTTAACCCCATATTGTTAGCTAGGCTAAGGCCTCATTTGTTTGCACTTAATTGAGGTATAACGTGCATCTCACATGTATAAATTGATCATGATTGTGCTTCACAAGATGGACCTGGTCCATGACTGTGTTCTTTTGTCAATCTTCAAAACTTCACATGTTCTTAGGCCAACAACAATACACATAGCTACCTAACTTAGCTAATTTAGAACCCTTTCGTCCGGCAATCTTAAACTGCATATCTTGTTAAATACCATCACATAAAACGAGAAGAACGATGCAAGCAATAACAAAGTAAAACTATTCACCCATGATACAATTTAATATGGTCCAAGTATTAGATTACCGTCACTTGATTGATTCTGCCGACTCATGGATGGGTTCCACCATCCAAAGAGGAATTTCGAGTCTTTTCAAAAATTGGGTCATTATGAGTCAATTATCAAACAAACTCTTACTTCATGTGGTCTAAACATGATGTTATTTGGCAAAAATAGTTATTATTGTATTCCTTGTTGAGTATGGTTGTTTATCACTCGTATAATATATATGAATTTTAATAAAAAAATTTAAAGTTGGATGCCTTAACATTAACAGACATAAAGATATTGGGTTTGAAGTAGAGCTCTTCCAAATCTTGTGCAGTTTAAACCCGAAGATTTTGAGTTTGAACTTTGGCTTTCCAAACTTCAGACCTTCGAGTATGAAGTTGGACTTTGGCAGAGCCCAAGTGGACTCTTCCAAACTTGTGCAGTTCACACACCCCCTCAAGATCCGAAAGTTCTAAATTTGAACTTTGACTTTTCAGACATTAGACTTTGAGCATGAAGTTGGTCTTTGCCAGAGCCCAACTTTTAATGCGATGGTTTATAGAAGAATAAGAAGGTAAAGTCTTAAGTTTGCCAACACTAATTAAATTTTATATTGTTTGTTAAAAACTAAACATATTTTAAATTTTAAATAAAGGTGCTACGAGCGGTTATAGAATATCATTTACACATATTGAATATGTGATGTACAAAAAGAAGTGGGTCTTTGATGCATTTTTATGTTGTGGCTATCTTCAATTACTTTACAAACACTTATAATATTGTAAACAACAACTCTAAAAATGACTATCTCATATTATTTTACTAATATTTATCCTTTAAATATATATATGACCATAATGTAATTCAAATAGAGGAATTTACGGGGTGTAGTCCACGACTTCAGGTTTCAGTTAGGTTGTGTATGAATTTTGTGGTATTTTCTGATAATTATTGTATTTTATTTGTGCATTTTAGTTCATCTGAAAATACATAAATACATGTGGCATTTGTTTGAGATTTAATTACATATTTTAAGTGTTAATTAGTAGTTAAAATTATTTACAAATAGAAAAAATAACAAAAAATGGTTCTTTTTGCATTTTTATTTTCTTTTACTTCTCAAATTGGTTTTGGTTTTGTTCGCAATTAGGAGTTGGCTAATTCTTGCAAATTAATTAGTTTAGTTGTAGAACTAACTCAGGTCTTTATTTTAATTATCGTATTAAACAAAAATCCAAACAAAAAATAGAAAAGAGAAAAACAATAAAACCTAGTATAAAAGGAACAAAAACATGCTTGTTTAGAAATAAGTATTTGGGCTAACAATGTAAAAAATATCCCAGCCCAAAACTAATCCTGATACCCGTCCAACCCTGAACCAACCTACTTTTACCAACCCGATCCAGCCCCCTTAATGTCTAAACGACATTGTTTCATGGTCCTTGAATCATGACCGCTGGATCTCATCAATACAATGGTCCAGAACTAACTAGGTTTATTAATATAAAAGTGTATTAAACCCCCTACCCCCACCCCCTTCTCCGTGTCTCATTACCCCAATACCCAAACCCTAACCCCGTCGCCCTTCGCCGTTGCCGCCGGCCGGAAATCATCTCTGTCGGCGACCCACCTCCAAATACTCCCGAAAAATACACAATAGCTGCTCCTCACCCTCCCAGTACGAATCCAGCCTCACATTTCCTCAAATCCCCTCCGAACCCTTCGAATAACCAAAGCAGTGGTCGCCGCCTCTGCCGTACACGACGGCTCCACCACCAAACGACCTCAGATATACACCATGTGTTCTCCCCAAGGTCTTCTTCCCAAATCCATAACTATTTTTGTCCAAATCCTCTAACATCTCCTCAAATTTCAGATCGAAATAGGAATTTAAAACCCTAATTTTCAAATTGCGGATTTCTGTCTATTTTTGGACTGTAATAGTCCTTAGTCTTGTGTTTCTCATAGAAACACATGATTAAGGACAAGTTCCAGTCCAAAGTTTGCAAAGGCCTGTCCGAGTTCATAATCCAATTAGGTATTTTTTTTCCCTTTCTTTTAATTTTGAGTTTTTCGTTTATTTTCTATTTTGTTCAGTAAGTGTTCTAGCAATTTTAATAATTTGTATAGTATTTGATTTTAAATACATGATTTATAGCCTTTAATTCAGTAGTTTGATTGTCGCATGTGTTTTTGTCTGTTTCGATAATTGTTTTGCAATTCGATTTTGTTTCATTTTAATCTTAGTTTAATTGTTGTTCAACTCTGCTTGGATACTATTTGGCTTGATTAAATCAATAGTTTTGATAGTTTAATTAGTGTTAGTTTAATTCACTTCAATAATTGTTCCTTAATTTAGTAGTTATGGTTAGTTGTTTGGTTATAGCTAAATTGATTTTAATTAACCATAGCTAGATATGAACTAAAATAAAAGGCTTGGGGTCTTGGTTTGGTCAATAATTTTAGGTGGCTTTTAGGGGTAGTTTGGGCATAGGAAAGGATAGTTTTATTAAGATTGGTAAAATCAAAACTAAGGCAAGGGTAGTATAGGTATTGTGTATTTAAAAGAATACCCTAGGACCTTCTAGAAAGGGACTTTAGTGTAAGTTTCAGACTTTTAAGCGCAGTAACTTGGATAACAAGTCAAAAAATTTGAGGTTTAATAAGTAAAATCTAAAATTAAAAGGGAGGGAAAAAGAGTAAAAACTTCCAGAACTTTCTGCCCCATTCTTTGCCTATAAAAGGCACTCCTAATGCATTCACTAACAAGTTTTGGAACTCCTGAAAATTCCTAGAGATCTCAGGCATTAAAATTCCCTCCCAAAGCTATATTTTTCAATTTTTAGCTGAGCATTTTGAAGAAAAAAACTGCAAAAATAGTAGAAAAATAGGAGAAAACCAAAAAAAACATTTACTGTTTCATTGCCTATTTATGCAAATTTTCAGATTCTACTTTGGTATTTCTTCATTTCTGCTCTAGATTCAAACTCTAAAGGCATTTTGAGGTGTTTAATGACATATTCGGGTAGAATTTGGGCATGTTTAGTGTGAAGTTCAGTTGAGTTTGTTCTAGTGAGGTTCTAGGGCATTTAGACTCAATTTCGAGTAAATTTGGTTGCATTGTTGATTAGTGTTTGGAATTTTATTTCTTTTGGTTCGCAAATTGTTTGTGGGTTGTAATTCTATTTCCTGGACTATGTTGCTGTTGGAATTTCATTGCTCTACCTTAATACCCTCTTGCTGACCTCATCCTTCTCTTTTATCTTAAATCCAGGTACATACTTGTACACTCTTGGTTGTTGAAAATGAAATGAAGTTTGGATCAAGGCTTTTCTGCTACTTAATAGTTAAAATATAATTGTAGTTTAATATATCAATATCAATATTTGAGTTGATCGGGTAGAGTTGGATCAGTTTTAGTTGGAAATGAGGCACTTAGACTCTTAGAAGGAAGCATGCCTTGGAAAAGTCAATCGGAAGTTGACTATATAGTTAGAGGGCTCAAATGTGAATTCCAGTGGTTCGCTTAGCTTCGGGGGATGATTTGTGACTTAGGAGTGCGATCGGAATCGAATTTGGAGGTCCGATATAGAAATAGGCTTGAATTGGCGAAGTTAGGATTTTGGAGGTCCGGTGTAGGTGAGATTTTGATCCGAGGGTTGGAATGGAATTTTGATAGTTGCAGTAGCTTCGTTACTGATTTCGGATGTGCGAGTAAAATTTCAGGTCATTCAGAGGTGTTTTGGTTGGGTTTTTGATCGAATGCGTATTTCGGAAATTTTGAAGAAACATAGGCTTGAATCCAATGTGAATTAATAATTTTAGTGTTGTTTGATGTGTTTTATGCTTGGAACAAGTTCGTATGATATTTTGGGATATGTTGGTGCCTTTGGTTGAGGTCCCGGGGGCCTCGGGGTGATTTTGTATGGCTAAACTGAGGTTTGGACTTAGGATTTGCTGCAAAAAATGCACAGCAGTTGCAGACCAAAATTGGTCATCGCGTTCGCGGGAGTAAGTTCGCGTTCGCGTTCGTGAAGACGGATCTAGGGAGACAAGTGGATTACTCTACGCATTTGCGAGGTATGGTTTCGCGTTCCCGGAGGAGTAGCTGGGTGTGCATCGCTTTCGCGAGCTATGGTTCCACGTGTGTATAAGTTTTGAAGTTCAGGGATTCTTAGTCTTCGCGATCGCATATGTACAGCCGCATTCGTGTATTGGCCTGTGAGGAAGCTTCGCGTTTGCGGGGTGGGGACCGGTTTCATGAAGGGCATTTTTGGGCAGATAGAAATTTGAACATGGCGAACGCGAGATAGCCCCCGCGTTCGCATAGAGGAAAAGGTCACCTGGGTAGGTTTTAATAACATTTCCTCCGCGAGTCTAAGTTAATCCCACCATTTTTGAGCAAACTTGAGAGCTTTTGACGAAGGATTAAGAGGGTTTCGACTAGGATTCGAGTGGAGGTAAGTTTTATGAGTTAAATACATGATTTTATTGAAGATTCATCCTTGAAATCTCTGAAAATTGGGTAAAAATTGAAGAAGTTAGGGCTTGGTTTTTGGGAATGTAAAATTGGAATTTGAAGGGGAAGTTGAACTCCGATTTTGATAAATTTTATATGTACATACTCGTGGCGAGACGAAGATTTCGGAGATGTAAATTTTGTAATTTTTTGAGAAGTGGGCCCGGGGCTCGGGTTTTGCCAACTTCATGTTTTGGGTGTTTTTCGAGTTTTTTCGACTGGGTTATGTTACAGAACATATATATTAATGTATTCCTTGTGGTTTTGACCAGATTTAACACCTGAGGAGGTAGATTCAAGAGGAAAGGCTTAGCGGACTAGTCTCGTGGCCAGTTTGAGGTGAGTAATAGATGTAAATGATGACATGAGGGTTTGAAACCCCGGTATATCACACTGCGACGCTATATTGAGGCGAGACGCGTACTTTACGGTGAGTGCGGGGTCGATTGTGATTGGGGACTATGGCTTATTCCGCTCGAATGATGTGCGTACTGTGTTATTGGCTAGAAATTGGTTGGCAAACCTCCTACTTGGATTGTTATGGATATATTTGGGTTGTATGCCGGTTATGTGGATCCGTCGGGATTGTTATCACAGTTTCTATGATGTATAGCATGTTCTATGATATCAGTCCTGAGTTAAACACTGTTTTGAAATGGCTAGTAAATTTCTAATGTTTTAAACATTAAATTTATAATTTTTGATAATTGGAACTGAAATTAGTAAGTTTGACTGTGCTGTGTGGCTTGCATGCATATGGCGGGACTAATAGTGGATCAGGCTTGACGCTGCATCATATGTTACAATGATATTGTGCTTGGGCTCTAGGTGCCCCTCCAGAGTCTGAACCGCCACAGTGAGCATGAGTACCCAAATGAATCGAGCTGCATGTTGCAGCGGTCATGTGCATTGCATTGTATTCATACATTGATATTTATTTGCTTTATATGTTACTACTCGTTGTTATTAGACTACTAATTGTGTAGGAGTACTTTTGTAGCTTTACAATGTTGTATATTTGGATTTCCTACTTTCATGTTATTATACATGTCTATTACCACTGAGTCGGAAGTACTCACCTTACTGCCTGCACAATGTGTGCAGATCCAGGTACCTCAGAAGCTTAGCTGAGTTACCTTGCCGCTTCTAGAGTTTCATTTGGAGTTGTCGAGGTAGCTGCCTAATGTCTGTAGGACCCTATTACACTGTACTATTAGAGGCTCTAGACTCATGACCCCGAGTGTTTGGGAGTGCATTCAGAATTATCTCGATATTCAGAGTATTTCTATCTTTAAATCAAAATTATTAGCTTTATTATTGATAATGATATTCAACTAATTGGTTTTGGAGCTTGATGCTCGGGTTGAGAGTGTAAATGGTCGGACTTGCCTAGCATGTGTGTTGGGCGCCATCACGACCGGGATTTGGGTCATGACAAGTTGGTATCAGAGCCTAGGTTACTAGGCCCCGTGAGTCTTGAGCCGGTTGGTAGAGTCTTGTGGATCGGTACGGGGACGCCTGTACTTTTGACTCAATAGTTGCCCCTATTCAGGACCAACCTCCAGCTATAGATGCTCCAACAACACTCGTTCAGGCACCGGTAGTGCTCATCATGATTCCTGCTCTTCAAGAGGCTTTAGCTCGGATCTTATCTATCTGTACTGGTCTAGATCAGGCAGTTTTAGTCTCTACTGTCGTAGCTACTTCTCAGACTGGGGGTGGCCATCATACCCCCGTAGCTCGCACACCCGAGCAGGTTGTACAGGGATTACGGACACTAGAGGTAGCCCAGCTCAGGCAATTGCATCGGTTGCTCCAATTGCGCCAGTCGCACCAGCTCCAGAGTATGTGGTCCTAGTGATGCCAGACGACGAGCAGCGTTAACTAGAGAGGTTTGGTATACTTCATCCTCTGACATTCAACGGTACTGAGGGCGAGGATACCCAGGGATTTCTAGACAAGTGTTAGTGGATTCTTCGCACTACAGGGATCTTAGAGTCTAGTGAGGTGTCTTTTACCACCTTCCAGTTCTCAGGGCAACCATTTACATGGTGGGAGGAGATTGAGAGGTGTAGGCCTGCATGAGCAGCCCCCTTACTTGGCAGTATTTCTCCACTCTCTTTTTGGAGAAGTATATGCCACAATCTCGTAGAGAGGAGCTGCACTGACAGTTTGGGTGGTTGGTCCAGGTTGATTTGACAGTGACCCAGTATGAGTTGAAGTTTACTCAGTTTGCCAGACATGCTACATTTATGATCCTGATAGATTGGGAGAGGATCAGGGGTTCATAGATTGCCTCAACTATTCGATTCGTATTTGATCATCAGGGATAGAGTAGTGGCAGCATCCTTCGAGGAGGTTATGGATATGGCATGCCAGATTACAGATCGTTATTGGGAGCATGAGGAGAGGAATGTCGAGAGGCCTCGAGGTTTAGGTAGCTACATTGGGGCTCCATCTAGGGGCCAGTTCCAGCATGGCCGAGGTTGTTCTTTCAGGCCTCCTCGGACAGGTCGCCCAGAGTACAGTGAGGTTTATTCATTCTGTGGCCGTCAGGGATTTTAGCAGGGCCAATCTTCACTTGGTGCCCTTCCAGCTCAGAGTTCTACTCCTGCCTCTTCAGCCCAGGGCTCATATACAGCGAGGGGTTCCCTTTAGTCCCCTTCTACAGCTACGGGTAGTTGTTATGAGTGTGGTGAGTTTGGCCACTTGAGAAGACTGTGTCCTTGGCTTCGTAGTGGTTGGTCTTAGCAGAGGGATCAACCCTCATCTTCTACTCCATCTACTTTAGTACCATCCTAGTCAGGTAGGGGTGTGGGTCAATCAGCTAGGGGTTGCCCTATGAGTGGACATCGATCGAGTGGTGGTCAGGCTCAGTTCTGTGCGCTTCCAGACAGAAGAGACGTTGTTGCATCAGACGCGGTTATCACAGGTATTATCTCAGTTTGCCATAGGGATGCTTCTATTTTATTTGATCTCGGGTCTATATACTCCTATGTGTCTTCATACTTTGATCATCATTTGGGTATGACCTATAGTTTTCTTGCCTTGCCTATGCATGTGTCTACCCCGGTGGGTGATATTATTATTGTGGATCATGTATATCGATCATGTCTTGTTACTATTGGGGGTCTGGAGACCCGAGTTGACTTGTTATTATTGGGCATGGTTGATTTCGATGTTATTCTAGGCATGGATTGGCTATTTCCATGCCATTCTATTCTAGACTGTCATGCCAAGACAGTCACATTGGCTATGTCGGGTATCCTGAGGATCCAATGGCATAGTATGATTGATTATGTACCCAACATGGGTTATTAATTTCTTAAAGGCCAGCGGATGGTTGGGAAAGGATGTTTATCATATTTAGCTTTTGTGAGAGATGTGAGAGCTGAGGCTCATAGTCTTGATTTTCTGCCCGTTGTGAGGGATTTCCCAGATGTGTTTCCAGCAAACCTACCGGGCATGTCGCCAGACAGGGATATTGATTTTGGTATTGATACGGTGTCGGGCATTCAGCCTATCTCTATTCCACCCTATCATATGGCACCAGCTGAGTTAAAGGAATTGATGGAACAACTTCAGGAAATCCTAGATAAGGGGTTCATTCATTCGAGTGTGTCAATGTGGGGTGCACCACTCTTATTTGTAAAGAAGAAAGATGGCATAATGAGGATGTGTATTGACTACAAGCAGTTGAACAAGGTGACAGTGAAGAATAAGTATCCACTTCCTCGCATTGATGATTTGTTTGATCAACTCCAAGGAGCGAGAGTATTCTCGAAGATTGATCTTCGTTCAGGCTATCACCAGCTAAAGATTAGGGATTGTGATATCGTGAAGACAACTTTTAGGATGAGATATGGGCATTATGAGTTTCTAGTTATGTCTTTTGGGCTGACTAATGCCCCAGCCACATTCATGCATTTGATGAACAACGTGTTTCGGCCATATCTAGATTCCTGTTTGATTGTGTTTATTGATGACATCCTGGTGTACTCGCGTAGTCATGAGGAGCATGCTCAGCATTTGAGAGTTGTATTGTAGAGATTGAGGGAGGAGAAGCTTTATGCAAAGTTCTCCGAGTGTGAGTTCTGTCTTGGGTCTGTGGCTTTTCTGGGACACATGGTGTCTAGTGATGGTATTCACATTGATCCAAAGAAGATAGAGGTGGTGCAGAGTTGGCCTAGACCATCCTTAGCCACGGTGATTCAGAGTTTCCTCGGTTAGGAATGGTATTATTGCCGGTTTGTCCAGGGTTTTTCATCTATTGCTTTTTCCTTGACAAGTTGATATAGAAGGGTGCACCATTTGTATGGTTGGACGAGTGCGAGGAGAGCTTTTAGAAGCTCAAGATAGCTTTGAACACAGCTCCAGTGTTAGTCTTGCCATAAGCTTTAGGTTCTTACATCGTGTATTATGATGCTTCGAGAGTTGGGATTGGATGTGTGTTTGCAGATGCTTCTTGTTAGTTGAAGCCTCATGATAAGAACTACCCCGTTCATAATTTGGAGTTGGCTGCCATAGTTCATGCTTTAAAGATTTGAAGGCACTACTTATATGGTGTATCTTGTGAGGTGTATACCGATCATTGCAACCTTCAGCACTTGTTCATATAGAAGGATCTCAATTTTAGGCAGCGGAGGTGGCTTAAGTTTCTCAAGGATTATGACTTTACCATTTCTATATCATTCGGGGAAGGCCAATGTAGTAGCCAATGCTTTGAGCCGAAAGGCGGTTAGTATGGGCAGCTTGGCGTATATTCCAGTTGGGGAGTGAGCATTTTCATATAATGTTCAAGCGTTGGCCAAACAGCTAGGTAAGGTTAGATATTTCGGAGCCTGGCCGGGTGTTGGCTTGTGTGGTATCTCGGTCTTCCTTGTATGACTGCATTGGAGAGCGCTGGTATGATGATCCACATTTGCTTGTCCTTAAGGACAGAGTTCAGCATGATGATGCCAGTGATGTGACTATTGATAGTGATGGTGTGTTGAGGATGCAGGGCCGGATTTGTGTGCCCAATGTAGATAGCCTTCGAGAGGTTATATTGGAGGAGGCCCATAGCTCGTGGTATTCTAACCATCCAGGTGCCGTGAAGATGTATCAAGATTTGAGATAGTATTATTGGTGGAGAAGGATGAAGAAGGATATTGTGAGTCGTGTAGCTCGGTGCCTCAACTGTCAGCAGGTCAAGTATGAGTATCAGATGACCGGTGGCATGTTTCAGCGTATTGATATTCTTGAGTGGAAATGGGAGAGGATTACTATGGACTTTGTTAGTGGTCTCCCTACAGCGAGGAAGTTTGATTCAGTTTGGGTGATTGTGGATAGGATGACCAAGTCTGTGCACTTCATTCCGGTATGTACTACATATTCCTCGGAGCGGTTAGCAGAGAACGTCATTCGTGAGATTGTGAGATTGCATGGGGTCCCAGTTTCTATTATATCAGATAGAGGTACTCAGTTTACTTCTCAGTTATGGAGGACTTTTCAATAAGATTTGGGTTTCGTTTCATCCTCAGATGGACGGGCAGTCCGAGCGTACCATTCGGATATTGGAGGACATGTTGCGTGCCCGTGTTATTAACTTTGGAGGTTCTTGGGCTGATTACTTTCCTCTTGCAAAGTTTTCTCATAACAATAGCTACAAATCTAGTATTCAGATGGCGCCGTATGAGGCTTTATATTAGAGACGGTGTAGATCTCCAGTTGTTTGGTTTGAGTCCGGCGAGGCTAGGTTGTTGGGGACAGAGTTGGTCCAGGATGCTTTGGATAAGGTGAAGGTGATTCAGGAGAAACTTCACACAGACCAGTTGCGCCAGAAGAGTTATGCGGACCGGAAGGTTCGAGATGTATCATAATCGGTGGGTGAGAAGGTCTTGCTGAAGGTTTCGCCTATGAAGGGCGTCATGAGATTTGGAAAGAAAGGAAAGGTGACTCCGAGATTTATTGGCCCTTTTGAGATACTCAGGAGGATTAGAGAGGTGGCCTACATGCTTGCTTTGCCAACCAGCCTGTCAGGAGTTCATTCGATATTTCACGTATTTATGCTCCAGAAGTATGTGGGTGATCCATCTCATGTGTTGGACTTTAGTACAATCCAGTTGGATGACGACTTGACTTATGATGTAGAGCCTGTAGCTATTTTGGGTCGACAGGTACAAACATTGAGGTCTAAGGATATAGCGTCGGTGAAGGTGCAGTGGACAGGTCGGTCCGGGGAGGAGGCCACTTGGGAAACCGAACGGGAGATGCGGAGCAGATATCCTCACTTATTTGAGAATCCAAGTATGTTCCTTCTTGTCTATATTTTTATTAATGTGGTACTTTGTGACGATCCGGCCTGTCGTCATGTGAATTATCTCCCAATTTCCCCATATTGTGTTGCTTTATGTTTCAATATCGGTATTTGAGTTGATCGGGTGTAATTGAGTTGGTTTTAGTTAGAAATGAGGCACTTAGCCTCTTAGAAGAAAGCTTGGGTTGGAAAAGTCATCCGAAAGTTTACTATGTGGTTAGAGGGCTCGGATGTGAATTTCGGTGGTTCGGTTAGCTTCGGGGGATGATTTGTGACTTAGGAGTGCGATCGGAATTGAATTTGGAGGTCCCGTGTAGAATTAGGCTTGAATTGACGAAGTTGGAATTTTTGGCGATATCCGATTGATAGGTGAGATTTTGATCCGAGAGTTGAAATGAAATTTTGAGAGTTGTAGTAGCTTCGTTAGGTAATTTTGGATATGTCTTCAAAATTTTAGGTCATTCGGACGTCGTTTGGTCGGGTTTTTGATCGAATGTGAGTTTCGGAAGTTTTAGTTGAACTTAGGCTTGAATCCGTCGTGATTTGATGATATTTGTGTTAAAAGATGTGTTTTTATGATTGGCACAAGTTTGAATGACGTTGTAGGATGCATTGGTGCTTTTGGTTGAGGTCTCGGGGGCCTCGGGGCGAGTTCGGATGGTTAAACGGACAGTTTTGAAATTATTGAAAGGTAAAGGACTGTTGGTATCTGGGGTTTTCGCACCTGCGATTATCTGACCGCAGGTACGGTCGCGCAAAAGCGGAGGAGGAAGTCGTAGATGTAAAGTCCTGGGCTTAAGGTTCTACGTTCACGTAGAAGTAGCTGAGTGTACATCGCGTTCACGAGGTATGAGACGCAACGCGTACAAGGAATTGATGCTTAGGGGTTTTTGTCTTTGCGTTCGCCTTAGTGGTGCCGCGTTCGCGTAAGGAGTTTTGAAGAAGCTTCGCGTTCGCGAGGTATTAGACGCAATCGCATAGGGTTAATATTGAGAAATTAAATTTTGTGCTTCGCGTTTGCGAGGCAGTGGACGCGAATGCGATGAAGGAATTGCTAGGCGGATAAAATGGTTTATAAACATTTCCTCCGCGAGCTAGGTTCATTTTTCACTATTATTAAGCATACTTGGGATCTTTTGATGAGGGATTAAGAGGGTTTCGACTAGGATTCGATTGGAGGTAAGTTTTATGAGTTAAATACGTGATTTTATTGAAGATTCATCCTTGAAATCTCTGAAAATTGAATAAAAATTGAAGAAGTTAGGGCTTGGTTTATGGGAATGAAAAATTGGAATTTGTGGCGAGATGAGGATTCCGAAGACGTGAATTACATACCTTTTCGAGAAGTGGGCCCGGGAATCGGGTTTTGCCAACTTTGTATTTTTGGGTATTTTTCGAGTTCTTTCGATTTGGTTATGTTCCATTAGCATATTATAATATATTCCTTGTGGTTTTGAGCTAACTAATATATAAGTATATAGAGCTGAGCGAGTAAGCAAGAAGAATATATTGACCATACAAGCATTTCCCCTTCTTTCATCATCATTGAAAGCGCTTTGTCCCGCCTATCAGAAAGGACCCCACCCATCTCTCTGTCTTCGGAGAGCCGCTAAATAATGAGGTTCGGCATCTGCTTAAGGAGGAAGAAGAAAGGTTTGATCCGCTCAGTTTAGATATTTTCCATGGGCCAATAAGACGCTGTCTAGGATGGCAGCCAACTATCTTTCCGTAGGGATTATCATTTCCAATCTGGCTTTTTAGGAAAGCGACGGAAGAAAAGTAAGGATTAATAAGAAGGATCTTGCTATTCTAGGATGTGGCATACTTGAAAGTTGACTTTGATCATTCGGTAGTACTAAGAGTTGAATCTGTATCTCAAATAGGGCAATATCAGGCCTTCTGTGCGATATCGATCTTCTGTATATGGTAAGCAGACTGCCTTTTCCCCTTACTAAATCAAATAGGGAAATGAAAAGGGGTCGACCTTAAGTTCCAGCTTAGTTTTTGAGCCGGTTCAAGGTGAGTAATAGATGTGGATGATGACCTGAGGGTTTGAAACCCCGGTATATCACTATGTGACGCTATATTAAGGCGAGACACGCACTCTACGGTGAGTGCGGGATCGATTGTGATTGGGGACTATGGCTTAGTCCGACTGAGTGGCATTATACTGTGTTGTTGGCTAGAAATTAGTTGGTAAACCTCCTACTTGGATGGTTATGAATATATTTGGGTTGTATGCCGATTATTTGGATCCCGTAGGGATTATTATCACTATTTGCATGATGTTTAGCATGTTTTCATGATATCAGTCCTGAGTTAAACACTGTCTCGAAATGGCTAGTAAGTTTCTAAGGTTTTAAACAGTAAATCTATAATTTCTGATAATTGGAACTGAAAATGGTAATTTTGACTGTGCCTGAATGGCTTGCATGCATATAACTACACGGTGAGCGCGGGTACCCAAATGGATTGCATTGATAATGTGCATTGCATTGCATTCATGCATTTATATCTATCTGCATCCAGATGATAATGTGCATTGCATTGCATTCATGCATTTATATCTATCTGCTCTATCTATTTCTACTTGCTGCTATTACATTGTTAAATGTGTAGGAGTACTGCTTGTAGCTTTACAATGTTGTATATTAAGATTTCATTATACATGTCTATTACCACTGAGTTGGAATTACTCACTTTACTCCCTGCACCATGTGTGTTGATCCAGGTACTTCGGGAGTTAGCTGAGCTTGTGCTGATCTCAGAGTTTGTTCAGAGTTGTCGAGGTAGCTGCCCGACATCCGCAGGACCCGACTCCTCCCCTATCCCTTTATATTTGTCTTTGCACAGATTTTAGACTATGTATTAGTGGAGTCTTATTATACTATACTGTTAGAGGCTCTAGACTCATGACCCTAGGTCCTTGGGAGTGTAGTCAATATTATATTGTCATTCGGCTTATTTTCCTTCTATAAATAAAAACTATTAGCTTGTGATTGTTAAACAATATTCAATTGAATGGTTTTGAGCTTTATGCTCTGTTGACCTCCTCCTTTTCTTTTATCTTAAATTCAGATACACACTTGTACGCTCTTGGTTGTTGAAAAAGAAATGAAGTTTGGATCAAGGCTTTTTTGCTGCTTAATAGTTAAAATATAATTATATACTTAGTTGTTTGGTTTAATTTGTTTGAGTTTGATTGGGATTGTTTCCATTGGTATGAACTGCTTAGAAAATCGAATTGTAATGACTTAATTGTATGAACTTTGGACTACTGGAGTTTGTGAAACTGTAGAAATTTTGAATCTATTATTGTTCATATAGTATATAGGTGATTAAAATCTATTGAATAGACTGTATTTGGTCATTGTATAGTTAAATAGGTCAGGTGAACCTTATCAGTAGCAATGCACATGATCCCTTGATTATTTGCTCCACTATCTGTTAGCTTAGGTAAATACAAATGAATTGAGGTGCATTATGTTATCACAATCATAGATCAAAAAGCATGCTGCAATAATTTCCATATGCCTAGTCATTGTTAAAATTAGTTTAAGTCATGTCAATTTGTTACCAAAATCGAATCAGGAATAAACTATGATTAGTTGTTAGTATGAGTTAATAATTGTCACTTTTCATCTTGAACATTTCAGTTAAGCAATTAGTAATTATGCAGTTGATATCAAATTTGGTTTGAAACAGTTCATCAGTGTTTCTTAAATTGTTTCTCGTCAATATTGCCTATATTTTGATACACGTTAAGTGGGATTGAAACAAGGAGACCGAGTGGCATAGTCTGAAACTTGGGCCAAAAACAAACAAATAAATTAGTACAAATCAGGCTCAAGGGATTCGATCCCTCAACTGTTCTCACACGACTTAGCCAGCTGTGAATTTGGGCTAATCGTGGGCCCATGTCACATTTGAATACCTTTCTCGTTTGGGCCAACTTTCAAGGCCCAAGAGGTTATTATAAATTAAAACCCTTTTAAAAGTGTATTAGCGATATAGGAAATTAATTCACAAATATAAAATTGGGTTTCGAATTAGGTAGCGGGTTCAAGCTAGAAGAGTCTTCCCTTTTGATTGAATTCGGACTTGGATTTGGGGCCCGAATTTATATTCGTGAATTAATTGGCCGTTTAGAGACACATAATAAAAATAGAAAATTTAGTTTGCTTTAGGTTGGCCGTCAAATAATAAAATGAGACGAGTTTCGCCAAATCAAATATATAATTATGGGGCACTCATTAATTACTTAATTCAAAAATACTTAGTATTCGGACGGGCCGTTTAGTGAATTTCACGGCCTTCCAAAAAGATAATAACACGTTAGTCTCTTTAGACGCAATTTTAATAAAATTACCTTCCTAAACTTGGGTGTGCATTTCATGCGACCAAAATCCAAATATGAAAACGTTATATAGAACGTGTCGATGATCTGGGTGCATTTCATGTGACGTGATCCGAAAATACGTTCTTAAACAACGTTCACTTTCTTAAATAATCAACTATAAGCGGTAAAGAATTCTAAAATTTCACTACAAGGTTTAATATGTATCAAAATCAATTTTAAAACTCACATTGTAGGTAGAGCAGCCGTGCTAGAACCACGGAACTCGGGAGTGCCTAACCCCTTCTCCGGGTTAATAGAATTCCTTACCCATATTTCTGGTTTGCGACTGTTAAACAGAGTCAAGCTCTTTCCTCGACTCGGTATTCAAACCGGTGATTTGGGACACGATAAATCTCCCAAGTGGCTGCTCTGAATCTTTAATAAAACGAATCACGTATCGAATGTCACTTTAATTGGAAAAACTCCTTATGTACTATCCCTTTTGGGGTATGCGTAAAAAAGGATGTGTGACAGCTCTAGCGACTCTAATGGGGAGTTATAGGTAACCAGAACTTTTGGTTCGGGGTTCAAGAATTCGAGATTGTAATATGATTTTTACTTGGCTTATTTATTGTTAGTATTATTGTATTTTTGTGAACCTCTATGCTAAAATCTTATATGTTGAATAGTATATACACTGTCGCGAATCCCTCCCTTTTTCTAAGTATTCTACATCATGGAGAAGGGTGCACTTCGTGTAGCTTCTCTTCTGTTAGAGTCTTTTTCCCAATTTAGAACGAGGTTTGGATAAGTTGCAAAGCCGGCGGAGCTTCTGTATCCCCGTTACACTGCCACCCCATCGGTCCGAGTTGTCCGCTCGGGTAAGCCAGGTTAGACCAATAAACCTAGGATTTAAACCTAGAAGAACAGTAAACTCATATCGGATCCCTAGTAGGACGCTTATTTGCATCATGTGCATTTGACTTAGGGTACTCAACACACGGGTTGGTCCGTCTAGGACAGGTGACCTGAAATGAAAAAATCATCCTGATGCATCTTACGTGCTACTTATGCATTTATTTGCTCGGCTTTGCATGTTGACCGACTTGTACATAATGGGAGAGAATTGAATGAAAAATAGCAGTGGACTAAGTGAGGATGACCATGTGTTTTGAAAAATCCAATGCCCAAATAGTACCGAAATGCTACCGGATTTTTGAAAAACGAAAAAAAAGGAAAAAGAGAAAAATATTTGAAAAAATAGAAAGAAAACTGTTGTTAAGTTAGTTTTGATTTTTGAAAATATGCCCGAACTATGCTGGTTTGATTCTCACCTGATGTGAGATATATAGGCAACCCTCATCGGGTCCAACCACCCCTTTTGCAAAAATAGCCAAAAAATATCAAATTTTAATTTTCGTTATAAATAAGTTGGGTGATGCCATTCTTGTTTAAAATAAGCCGAATGTCCCTCAAAAGGACGCCGAAAGGCTGTTTTTGCAAGAACAGTCACCCAGAGTCATTTTAATATAGATTGCGGACACAACCTTCAAATCTCCCTTTCGGAAGTGCTGAAAGGCCGTATTTGCAAAACCAAGTCTTTATTTTTCTTAAACAAAATATTTTTGTTTTGTTTTCTTAAATAAACTTTTGCAAAAATAGTCATTTTGCCCCTAAGTCATTAAATCCCCCTAAATAAATGTGCAGGATGAACTCAAACAACATCGAAACCTTCTCAATACTGAGCGAGATACCCTTGAAGCTCCATATATGGTGGGATGAGAAGTAAAGAAACAGTGGTTAACATTTTGGGCGGCCATATGGGACTCATGAACATAAAGCCGAGAAAGGATATTGTTGAGGCATTGATACCGTTCTGGGACCCAACACGTAATGTCTTCAGATTCACCAATTTTGAACTCACACCGACATTGGAAAAGATGGAAGGGTATGCAGGCCTCAACGGGATTTGGGGCGTGACATATCCCTTATCACCGAGACCGGTCACACTCCATAGATTCTTAGATTTGCTGAACATCAGTCGGGATATCCAAGACCCGTGTCTAGCGGAAGGGTGTTGCACTTTGCATTTCCTCTATTATCGGTATGGCAACCCAAAAAGCTTTGAAGAACCTAACACTGGCCTAACACATGCTGGAAACAAAGATAAATAGGGGGCCCGTCGAGGGTTAGCATTTATGGTGGCTTTTCTAGGAATTGTGATTTGCCAAAGGAAAGACGGTCACATAGACCTCGGGTTAGTAGGAATGGTGGATGTGGCTATGAAGAAACCTACTAGCACGGTGATTTTCTTGATCATAGCAGAGATGTATCGGGCTCTAACCAAGTGCAGAGAAGGCGAGAAATTCTTTCAGGGATGTAATCTCTTACTACAAATATGGATTCAGGAGCATCTATATCACCGTACAGGGTATATGAATTTCGGGTTAACCGGGCTTAGCTGCATCAGTGAATTTGAAACCTGGATCACATGAATTGAATTTCCCGATGGTGTTGAGGCTTGGTCATCGTGCTTGAGATCGTTGAACGCAGATAAGGTTGAGTGGGCTTATGGGTGGCTCCTCGCTACTGAAGTTGTCTACACGTCAGCAGAGGTCCCCTATATTCTTCTAATGGGTGTTCGAAGCATACAACCTTACGCTCATTACCGGGTCCTCCGACAATTCGGAAAGTTCCAAACCGTGCATAATGATGAGGACTTGAGTGAACAAATTATTGAGTTGGGTCCTAAATCTACCTTTCCGAAAGGGAAAATCCAAAAGGATATGGAATGAAAGTCGGTTTCTACAACCTGACACCATGATAGAGGATAGGGCAAGGGGTGAAGTGGACCCCAAATATTTGACATGGTTCAACAAAAGGTTTCAAATTCTTGAGAGACCCGCTAAGAGACCCCATGTACATCAGTTTACTAACGAAGCCCAAGTCCAACGGGATTGGTTGGCAAAAGAACAAGAATACCGAGCCAAAATTGGGGCGTTGGAGCAACATGTGCGGGACCTCCAATTTGAGAAAAGTGTACAAATTGTGGCTGACGAAGGGGAGAAAATGAAATTGGCCCAAGAAAATGAAGCTCATAAGGCACAGATACAACAAATAAAAATCGATGCCAATAATCGGGGAAAGAAGCGTGTCTGATGAAAGATTAATAAAGAGGTTAAAGAAGCAAGTTTCAGATTGCCAGGAAGAATTAGAAAAATCTGAAAGGAACATGGTGAGACTTCGATCACACTGGGCCAAGAAAACTGAAGAAAGAGCCCATTATGTACAACAGTTGAAAAGAGACTACGAGGGAACCATTGCCAACATGAGGAGAAAAGTGAATACTTGGAAAGAAAAGGTGACCCGACAAAATAAAGAATTTCGGGATGAAAGAGATCGTTGTTATGGGATGATTGCCGAGATGCAAAAGGAAATAAAATTGCTACAATATCTTCACCTCCAGGATTCTCAGGTGCTCGAAGCTCGTACCCAACAGATAAGCAGACTTCTCCAAGAAAAGGGCCAAATTAGGGAAAGGATCTGAAGCATTGCACGCTATATTGTTAAGAGGTGTCAGGATGGTGAAAAGATGGGTTATACCACTTTCTTTGCAGAAGTGATGATATTTGTTCGACATGTCATGAGTAATTTTAAGCAACTACAAATGGGACTTGCTCGTAGGCGCGCGATGATCCCAAATGATGCCCCGCGGGCCCCAGGGTTTGAAGCTTTGATGTACTCCTAGAATAGTTGAGTCGGTATTGTGTTTTGAGTCTGTATCTTTTTCTAATTTTGAAAATGAAAAATAATAGTCTAGTAGTAGTGTAATCAGTAATGAAAATTTGAAAATTCCCAAAAATTGTGTCTTTTGAAAATTCCAAAAAAATTGTATTTGTTGTTTTTTGCATTCATCTGGTTCAAACAAAATCGCGATACATAGGCAATTTTCATAGGACTCGATCATAGCCATATGAAAAGCAAAATAAAAAAAATAAAAAAAGCGGAAAGCAAAAGAAAGAAAAGAAAAGAAAAATAAAAGAGTATGGTTAATGGATTCTTACCACTTGATACTCATAGAGAAGAAAGGGAAAAAGAAAAAGGAAGGCAACAAATCAAGAAAAACATCAAATAAAATGTCACATGTATACCTTGGGACAGATTAATCGAGTGTATTTGCTTAGGTACATCCATGCTCTAAATGTGAAGTTATTTGCCCTAACCACTAATAACGTTGTTGTTAATGATAAGTTCAGACAGGTGGTTTAGCTGACTGGCATTCTGGCAACTCATCCATATAACACCCGTTCCAAAGACATGTCAAAAATGGTCAGCCAAGAGATAGAAGCAACTGTTGTTGACCTGGGTAGGGAAGAAGAAGTGATAGATGTCAATGCCATGAAAGAGGAGATGTATAAGTTGAAATAACAGATGGCCGAAATGTAACATGCCTGGGCAAAAGGACACCCACTGCCAACCTATCCTACCAACCCTGCCTACATCCCGCCATTATCTCAACCACAAGATCCTCCCACAGTGAATTCCCCTCCGACCTACCCTACCTACCAGCAATACTATGCAACCACTTCCCAAACACCACCACCTCCACCACCTAAACAAATTCCATGCCCTCCACCACTAGTTTCTCTTGTGTTCGTGGCTCCTCCACCCGCCGCGTTACACAGATCTTCGAGTAAACCTTTGTTCCAAACTCAGGAAAACCATTGTTACCCACCCGAGCCTTCTTTCAAACCTCCTGAACCATACTCTTACACTCCCCATCTTGATATCTTAGCTGAAGAAGAAAAGCCTCCTAAAAACTCCGAGCAGGAGGAGATGATACGTAAGGTGAAAAGCTTGGAACAATCATTCCGTAATATGAAAGGTCTAGGAGGACATGTGAGTGTCGCTTACAAAGACTTGTGCTTGTTTCTCGACGTCCAACTACCGGCGGGTTTCAAGTTACCAAAGTTTGATCTGTATGATGGACATGGCGACCACATTGTCCATCTAAGGGGGTTTTGCAGTAAGATGAGAGGGGCCGGAGGAAGAGATGAATTGTTAATGGCGTACTTTAGTCAAAGTCTCAATTTTGCGGCTTTAGAATGGTACACATGGAAAGATCATGCCCGATGGTACACATGGGACGATTTGGCCCAAGCATTTGCATGCCACTTTCAATACAACCTTGAGATTGTTCTTGATCATCTCTCACTGACCAAAATTAAGAAGAAACCTGGAAAAAGCTTTAGAGAGTATGGATTTTGGTGGAGGGAACAAGCCGCAAGGGTCGATCCTCCGATGAAGGAAGGAGAAATGGTGGATTATTTTCTGCAGGCTTTGGAGCCTACTTATTATGGTCATCTGGTGTCTGCAGTTGGAAAAACGTTTAATGAAGTAGTGAAAATGGGAAGCATGGTGGAAGAAAATCTCAAATCCAACAAAATTATGAGCTATTCTACAATTAAAGCAACTACCCAGGTATCCAAAGTGGCACTGGAGGGGTATTGGGAAAGAAGAAAAAGGAAGATGTTATAGTAGTAGAGTTGAGAGCATGGTCCAGGGGTCCATCACCATATTATCATCAACCTCGCCCACATCCCCAAACTTACCCACACACCTCATATGGCCCACCACAACACTACTACCCACCTCCCGTTCCTCACTTCTCAGTTTACCATGCCCAAACATACCCTCAACCTCAGGCACCCTTGGCGTGCACCCACCCGACAAAATATATACCATACTTAAAACACATACCCACCTCCGAGAACATACAGAAACCCCAATGGAACCAGTTTTCGACCCAACCCTACTGCCAAGAATGATAGGTTGCAAAAGAAGAAGACTTTCACTCCTTTAGGAGAATCTTCTACCAGCCTATACCATAGATTGAGACAATTGAGCTTGTTAAATCCAATTGAATTAAAATTGCCAAATCCTCCCCCAAGAAACCTGGACCACTTAGTGAATTGTGAATACTACTCAGGTGCGCTAGGACATGACATGGAGAAATGATGGCATTTGAAAACGGCCATCCAGGAGCTCATTGATACCCGCTGAATTGAAGTGTAAGCTCCGGAGACACCCAACATCACTCAAAATCCATTACCAACCCATCATGAGACTAACATGATCTAGTTAGTGCAGAAGGAGAGTACAAAAAGCCTTTACAAACCATAATGATAATCATGGCCAATGAGAACAAAGCATATGAGAAATTAATCAGTGGAAAAGCATTGGTCACAGTGGAATAGACAATTAGCCAGTGATGGAAGTACAACAAGAACCATTTAAAGTGATGGTATCAAGAGCAGTTGTCAAGCCTGTAGTGATTATAAAAGGTGCTCGCACATAGCTGGTTATCATCAAACTAGTGACTCAGCTACCAGTAGTCAGTGAAAAGGCCGTCCCATGGAACTATGACCGAGTGACTATGATGTACAAAGGAAAGGAAGTTAAAGAAGAAGTGTGTGAAACCCATGGGTTGACTCGTTCATGGAGATGCATTGCCCTGAAAAGTTGAAAAAGGTTAATAAAGCACCTAAAGAATATCCAGCACTAGTAAAGAGAGCTGTTACCCCGGGTGCATGTGGTAAAGATGAAGGCACAAGACTATTCAATCGTGGAACAATTGAATAAAACCTCGGCGTAGATCTCATTGTTGTCTTTATTGATCCATTCGGATGAACACCGACGGGCGTTGATGAAGATTCTGAATGAAGCTCATATGCCAGATAAGATTTCCGTAAACCATCTTGAGAAGATAGCAAACAAGAGTTTTGGAGGTCAACATGGTTACATTTTCTGATGATGAGTTGCCTTTGGAAGTTACTGAGCATA
This sequence comes from Nicotiana noctiflora, assembly GCA_032618575.1. NCBI lineage: Eukaryota > Viridiplantae > Streptophyta > Magnoliopsida > Solanales > Solanaceae > Nicotiana > Nicotiana noctiflora. Next base: position 113,772 of record JASVEL010005243.1, read on the forward strand.
GTAGAGCCCTTTACCTCAAAGTGAAGTGTGAAAACTCTGTGGTTACTCGGGTGTTGATTGACAACGGGTCCAGTGCAAACATTTTCCCTCTCTCCACCTTAGAAAAGTTGAAAGTTGACAGTGAAAGAATCCATAAGAATAGCATCTGTGTACGAGGATTTGATGGAGGAGGAAAGGACACGGACGGGAGATATTGTGTTGGAACTAACAATATGACCATTTGAATTCATTCTGGAGTTCCAACTGCTTGATGTGGTTGTTTCCTACAATCTCTTATTGGGTCGGCCCTGGATTCATCCTGCAAAAGCAGTGTCGTCTACCTTTCATCAGATGGTCAAATTCGAATGGGATCGATAGGAAATTGTGGTGCATGGGGAGGATAGTTCGTGTAATGCCATTATGCCTTTCGATAAAGTGGAGGATGACAAAGGTCCATGGGTTTACCAAGTCTTGGACACGGTGTCAGTTGCAAAGATCTCGGAAGGAGAGTGTGTTCCTAGTCCCAGGGTGCTGCTGCATCTATCATGGTGTCGTCTAAAATGATAAAGAATGGATTCTTGCCTGGAAAGGGTTTGGGTGCTTCATCGTAGGGCATCATACAGCCAGTATCTCTTCCTGGAAACTTGGATACTTTTGGTTTAGGCTTCAAGCCTACCGCTGCTGACATAAGCCAAGCTAAAAAGATGAAAAAGAGAGCATGGACCCTTCAAAAACCCATCCCCCGCCTTTCCCATTCCTTTGTTCGGATTGGTATTAAGAAGCGCCCAGCAATGGCAATGCCTAATTTGGTGGTGATAGAACTTGACAAGAGCTGATCGAGAGGTTCGAAAGGTTGTTTGACGAGGTGAATATGTTGGAGGCAGGCGAAGGTCCAAGCAAGGATGATGTGTAGCTCGTGGGGTCCTAGGCAAAGCTTAATAATTGGAAAGCTACTTCTCTTCCTACCCGGAGGGGGTCGTGGTAGTTAGTTTTGATTTTCCTTTCAGTTTAATCTGGATTATTTCCGAGTGTTTTGGTCGCAACATTCTGTCCGTTTGGATGAGTTAAACCTTGTTATCTTACAATTTTAATGAAATGCAATTTCCTTACTTTTCATTCCTGATAGCCTTTATTTTGTCTTTCTTTGTTTCTTTTGTACAGTCCCTTTTATGCTGGTATCAATGATGTGTCATGCATGAGGAGTTTTCGGCCTAGTCTTGATAATTAATGTGAAATAGTAATACAAGAAATTGAGTATGATGACGAGGTAGAATATGATGACGAGGAATCCTTGGAAGAAATCAGTAAAGAATTAAGTCAATTTGAGGAAAAACTCAAACCTAACTTGAGTGACACATAGCAATCAATCTAGAGGACCGGGAGAATGTTCTAGAAACAAAAATAAGTGTCCATTTGAAAGCCTCGCTCGGGGAGGAGATAATCAAATTGTTGTTTGAGTACAAAGATGTTTTTGCATGGTCATATGATGATATGCCGGGTTTAAGTACCGACATGGTGGTCCACAAATTGCCCATTTACTCGGTATATCCTCCTGTCAAGCAGAAGTTGAGGAAATTTAAAACAGATATTAGTGTGAAAATCAAAGAAGAGGTCACCAAGCAGTTTAATGCGAAGGTCATCCGGGTCACCCGGTATCCCACCTGGATAGCTAATGTTGTGCCTGTGCCAAAGAAGGATGGAAAGACCAGAGTGTGCGTTGATTACCGTGATCTCAATAAGGCGAGTCCAAAAGACAACTTCCCACTGCCCAACATCCATATATTGATTGAAAATTGTGCCAAACATGAGATTGGTTCCTTCGTGGATTGTTATGCGGGTTATCACCGGATTTTGATGGATGATGAAGATGCGGAAAAGACGGCATTCATCATGCCTTGGGGAACGTATTATTATAGGGTTATGCCATTTGGGTTGAAAAACGCAAGGGCAACATATATGAGGGCGATGACCACCATGTTCCATGACATGATACATCGAGAAATTGAGGTCTATATAGACGACGTGATTATAAAGTCAAGTAAGCAATGTGACCATGTTAAAGACTTGAGGAAGTTTTTTCAAAGGCTCTGTAGGTATAATATCAAACTTAATCCACCGAAGTGTGCATTTGGAGTCTTGTTAGTGAAGCTGTTGGGGTTCGTGGTAAGTCGACGCGGTATTGAGTTAGACCCGTCCAAAATCAAAGCCATTCAGGAGTTACCACCGCCAAGAAACAAGAAAGAGGTGATGAGTTTTCTAGGCAGGTTGAATTATATCAGCGGGTTCATTGATCAGCTTACGAAAACTTGCGAGCCTATCTTTAAGATGCTAAAGAAAGATGTTGCGGTTAGATGGATGGATGAATGTCAGGCAAAATTTGACAAGATTAAGGAGTATTTTGTCGGTCCACCTGTGTTGGTTCCACCAGAGCCGGGAAGACCCTTGATCCTTTATTTGACAGTTTTGGATAACTCTTTTGGCTGTGTAGTGGGGCAACGTGATATCACAGGAAAGAAAGAGCAGGCGATTTACTACCTCAGCAAGAAGTTCACATCTTACGAGGTAAAATACACTCATCTTGAGAGGATGTATTGTGCTTTAACCCGGGAAGCACAAAAATTGAAACATTACTTGTCATCATATACCACCTATCTCATCTCACGGTTGGATCCATTGAAGTACATTTTTCAGAATCCCATGCCCAAAGGGAGGCTCGAAAAGTGGAAAATCTTTCTCACGGAATTTGATATTGTCTACGTGACCTGTACTGCAATGAAAGCACAAGTAGTGGCTGATCATTTAGCCGAGAACCCAGTTGATGATGAATATAAAACTTTGAAGGCATACTTTCCTAATGAGGAGACAATGCATATCGAGGAATCAGAACAAGATGTAAAATTGGGGTGGAAGTTGTTCTTTGATGGGGCTGCCAATACCAAAGGCGTTGGGATAGGAGCGATACTTATTTCTGAGACAGGGCAGCACTACCCTGTTACAGCTCAACTTCACTTCTACTGCACCAATAACATGACTTAATACGAGGCATGTATCTAGGGTTTGAGGATGGCTATAGAAATGGGTGTCCAGGAGATCTTTGTCATGGGAGACTCCGATCTTTTGGTACATCAAATCCAAGGTGAATGGGAGACACGAGACTTAAAGCTCATACCATACCGGCAATGTTTGCATGAACTTTATTAGCGGTTTCAGTCAATAGAATTCAAGCACATTCCAAGGATTCATAATGAAGTTGCTGACACTTTGGCCACTTTGGCGTCAATGTTGCATCATCCAGATAAGGCTTATGTGGACCCATTGTAGATTCAGGTCCGAGATCAGCATGCCTATTGTAATATGGTGGAAGAAGAGCTTGATGGTGAGCCATGGTTTCATGATATCAAAGAATACCTCTAAATGGGTGTATATCCGACATAGGCCACAAGGGATCGAAAAAGAGCCATTAGATGCTTGGCAAGCAGATTTTCCTTCAGTGGAGGAGTTTTGTACAAAAGAACTCCAGATCTTGGTTTATTGAGGTGCATGGATGCTAAACAGGCTACAACTATCATGACCGAGGTACATGCGGGAGTTTGTGGACCTCATATGAGTGGGTATGTGTTGGCAAAAAAGATTCCCCGAGCAGGTTATTATTGGCTTACTATGGAACGAGATTGTATCGGTTTCGTGCGTAAGTGTCATCAATGCCAGAAACACAGATATTTGATCCATTCTCCACCATCTGAATTGCATATAATGTCGGCAACATGGCCTTTTGTTGCTTGGGGGATGGATGTTATTGGGCCGATCGAACCAGCGTCAAATGAGCACAGGTTTATTCTGGTAGCCATTGATTATTTCACTAAGTGGGTTGAGGCGAAAACTTTCAAATATGTGACCAAGAAAGCAATGATCGATTATGTGCATTCAAATATCATCTGTCGCTTTGGAATCCCGAAGGTAATCATCACGGACAATGGTGCCAACCTCAATAGTCATATGATGGCGGAGACATGTCAGCAGTTTAAGATCACGCACCGCAATTCCACCCCATATCGTCCTAAGACAAATGAAGTAGTCGAAGCAGATAACAAGAACATCAAGAAAATACTCAGAAAATGGTCGAAGGATCTAGGCAATGGCATGAGAAGTTACCTTGTGTTCTGTTAGGCTAGCGCACTACTGTTCACACTTCAGTAGGGGCAACTCCTTATTCATTGGTATATGGTACGGAGGCGGTGATACCTGTAGAGGTTGAAATTCCATCCCTTCGGATTATTATTGAAACATTAATTGATGATGATGAGTGGGTCAAAGCGTGTTTGGAACAATTGAGCCTGATTGATGAAAAGAGATTGGCATTAGTATGTCATTGACAGTTATACCAACAGAGAATGGCAATAGCATATAACAAGAAAGTGCATCCGCGGATGTTTGAAGTAGGGAAATTGGTGTTGAGATGTATCCTACCTCACTGGGCTGAGGCAAAAGGAAAGTTCGTCCCCAACTGGCAGAGGCCATTTATTGTAACCCGAGTGTTGTCCAATGGTGCATTGTATCTAACAGATGTGGATGTGGAAGGGAAATGTGTAGAAATGGCTATCAACTCTGATGTAGTCAAGCGATACTATGTATGATTTCTTTATCTTTATGTACCTAATTGTATTTGGCATGTTTTGAGATTGAAATAATGAAAGCATTTTGTTCTGCTATCCAAACACTTTATCCTTTGTTAGACTTTTGAGCCTTATTGTATTTTCTTTCGTATCCCTCTTTCAGAATCAACAACAAAAATCAAAGATCAAGCGGGGAAATCAGGTGGAGAAACAAGAAAAGAAAAGAAGAAGAAAAAGAGAAGAGAAAAGAAAAAGAAAAGAAAGAAAAGACAAGAGAAAGAAAAAGAAAAGAGAAAAATAAAAAGAAAAGAAAGAAAAGAAAGCAATAAATAAAAGTAGTCGCCTGAACTACGTTTGACTTGATCCCGAAAGGGTACGTAGGCAGCCTCTCTCTGAGGTTCAGTCATACCAAAACAAAAGTCCAAAAGTCCCCAAGAAAGAAACTGGGGCAGAAGTTGTTTTTGTTGTGGGAAAGCTGGTTCCGAAAGTTGTAATTTTGAACCTATGTCGAAGTGTTTTGAGCCTTTGATGCCCTTTCTTCCTAACCCTGTCCAAAGCCTACATTACAGTCCAAAGAAAGATTCTGATCAGTCTTCGAGAGTTGCCAAGTCAAGCGAGTAGAGGTGAATCATATCAGGGGCAACACTCCGGTCCAGACGAAAGAAATGAAGAAAATGAGAGTCTTATTCTTGAAAACCCTCACAGTCACCATAAGGCGACGTGGGTTGAGATAAATAAAATGAGAGAGTCTAATTGGTGAAAACCCTCACGGACACCGTAAGGCAAAGTGAGTTATGAGAGATATCAAAAATGAGAGAATCTTATTGGTGAAAACCCTCACGGGCACTATAAGTAGAAGGTGAGTTTTCAGAGGGGAAAATGAAACAAGTCTGTGATTGAAAGCTGCTCAAAACATGGCAAGACAAGCAAGGTTTGGATTTTGGTGAAAGACGGGTTATGAAAGTATGGAACAACAAATATGACAATTTAAAGTTGATTTGTTGAATAGACTAGGCTGGTTAATCCAAAATGCATGGCACGATCAATGGTACCAGCCGTTCCACTCAGATAAGTCCTATCCTTTTTCTCTTCATACAAATCATCCATTTTCAGAGTCTTTCTATCCTTAACCTTCGAGGTCATTGCATTTCATTCTCTTGAAGTATGTCTATAAGATGTTTCAGTGTCAGTTCTGTTCCAAAACAAAAGAAGGATGGCAAGGCTAACTACCGGCTTCCAGTTGTACGGTACAACAGGGTTGGAACATATCAAAAGAAAGTAAGGCATGAAGGACCAATGGAAATCCCATCAGTGGGTTAATTAGATAAATGTAGTTAGTCAGGAAGTCGAGGCGTTTCAAAGCAAGTCCAGGGAAACAAGGATACAACATTTGGTTCATCAAAGTCAGAGGGTTGAAAGTCAGTCAGGAAGTCGAGGCGTTTCAAAACAAGTCTATGGAAACAAGTTGGAGCAGAGCTGGAAGAAGGAACATACCCAACAAGAATGCCAGCAGCTAACCACCATTTTATATTAACAAATATTTCTTTGATTAAGACAGGGGCAGAAAATTCTCTTTGTCTGTTTCGTAGCAATCAGGAGCCCACATGGAGAATAAAAGAATACTTTTCAAGTTCCGCAATCAGGAGACAACCAGGAGAACAAGGGAATACATTTCAAATTTCAGCAATCAGGAGCCCACCTGGAGAACAAGGGAATATCTTTCAAAGTTTTAGCAGTTAGGCACCCACCTAGAGAACAAGGAAGTATAATGCAAATTTTATCTTTCAAGTTTTAATATTTGGTAACATAACGCGCCCAATCATCAAACTGGGGAAGAGAATTTTCTTTGTTTGTCTATTTTGTTGCAGTCAAGAGCCCACCTGGAGTACAAGGGAATACTTTTATAGTTCAGCAATCAGGAGCCCACCTGCAGAACAAGGGAATACTTTTCGAAATGCAGCAAGCAGGCACCCACCTGGAGAACAAGGGAATACATTTTCAAGCATCGCAAGCAGGATCCCACCCAGAGAACAAGGGAATACCTTTCCAGTCATCACAATCAGGAGCCCAGCCGGAGAACAAGGGAATACCCTTTCAAGCATCACCGTGAGGAGCCCACCCGGAGAACACGGGAATACCTTTTCAGGTAAACGCAACCAGGAGCCCACCTTTTGTATAGTATTTGATTTTAAACGCATGATTATAGCCTTTAATTCAGTAATTTGATTGCTGAATGTGTTTTAGTCTGTTTCGATAATTGTTTTGCAATTCGATTTTGTTTCATTTTAATCTTAGTTTAATTGTTGTTTCAACTCTGTTTGGATACTGTTTGGCTTGATTAAATCAATAGTTTTGTTAGTTTAATTAGTTTAGTTTAATTCACTTCAATTATTGTTCCTTAATTCAGTAGTTAGGGTTAGTTGTGTGGTTGTAGCTGAATTGTTTTAAAGCTTAGTTAACCATAGTTAAATATGAACTAAGATAAAAGGTTTGGGGTCCTGGTTTGGTCAATAATTTTAAGTGGCTTTTGGGGGTAGTTTGGGCATAGAAAATGGTAGTTTTATTAAGATTGGTAAATTCAAAACTAAGGCAAGGGTAGTATAGGTATTGTGTAGTTAAAAGAATACCCTAGGACCTTCTAGAATGGGGCTTTAGTGTAAGTTTTATGCATTTTAATGAAATAACTTGGATAACAAGGCATTAATTTAGGGTCTAATAGTCAAAATCTAAAATAAAAGGGGGGAAAATAGTGAAAAGATTCCAGAACCTTCTGACCCATTCTTTGCCTATAAAAGACACTCATAATGCCTTCACTAATAAGTTTTAGAACTCCTGAAAATTCCTAGAGATCCCAGCTATTAAATTCCCTCCCAAAGCTATATTTTTGAATTTTTCAGCTCAACATTTTGAAATTCAAAAACTGCAAAAATCCAAAAACAATAGAAAATAGGAAAAAACCAAAAATATTTACTGTTTCATTGCCTATTTCTGTCAATTTTCAGATCCTGCTTTGGTTTTCTTCATTTCTACATTAGATTTGAATTCTAAAAAGCATCCTGAGGCTTTTAATGATCTATGTGGGTTGAATTTGGGCCTGTTTAGTGTGAATTACAATCGAGTTTGTTCCAGTGAAGTTTTAGGGTTTTTTAGAATCAAATTTGAGTACAATTGGGTGCATTCACTGATGTGTGTTTGTAATTTCATCTCTTTTGGTTCTCAAATTGTTTTTGGGTTGTAATTCCATTTCCTGGACTATGTTGTTGTTGGAATTTCATTGTTGTACCTTAATACCCTCTGTTGACCTCCTCCTTTTCTTTTATCTTAAATTCAGATACACACTTGTACGCTCTTGGTTGTTGAAAAAGAAATGAAGTTTGGATCAAGGCTTTTTTGCTGCTTAATAGTTAAAATATAATTATATACTTAGTTGTTTGGTTTAATTTGTTTGAGTTTGATTGGGATTGTTTCCATTGGTATGAACTGCTTAGAAAATCGAATTGTAATGACTTAATTGATCGTTTCGAGCAATTTCATCTGATTCGGTAGTTTGGGGTCATGAGTGCTTGATATTATATTTATCTTTAGTGTATAGGCACTTCGTAACAGGTTTAGTTGATTAAAATCTATTAAATAGACTTTATTTGGTCACATGGTAGTTAAATAGGCCAGGTGAACCTTATCAGTAGCAATGCACATGATCCCTTGATTATTTGCTCCACTATCTGTTAGCTTAGGTAAATACAAATGAATTGAGGTGCATTATGTTATCACAATCATAGATCAAAAAGCATGCTGCAATAATTTCCATATGCCTAGTCATTGTTAAAATTAGTTTAAGTCATGTCAATTTGTTACCAAAATCGAATCAGGAATAAACTATGATTAGTTGTTAGTATGAGTTAATAATTGTCACTTTTCATCTTGAACATTTCAGTTAAGCAATTAGTAATTATGCAGTTGATATCAAATTTGGTTTGAAACAGTTCATCAGTGTTTCTTAAATTGTTTCTCGTCAATATTGCCTATATTTTGATACACGTTAAGTGGGATTGAAACAAGGAGACCGAGTGGCATAGTCTGAAACTTGGGCCAAAAACAAACAAATAAATTAGTACAAATCAGGCTCAAGGGATTCGATCCCTCAACTGTTCTCACACGACTTAGCCAGCTGTGAATTTGGGCTAATCGTGGGCCCATGTCACATTTGAATACCTTTCTCGTTTGGGCCAACTTTCAAGGCCCAAGAGGTTATTATAAATTAAAACCCTTTTAAAAGTGTATTAGCGATATAGGAAATTAATTCACAAATATAAAATTGGGTTTCGAATTAGGTATCGGGCTCAAGCTAAAAGGGTTTTCCCTTTTGTTTGAATTCGGACTTGAATTTGGGGTCCGAATTTATAAATATAAATTAATTAGCCTTTTAGAGACAAATAATAAATAGAAAATCTTAGTTTCTTTAGGTTGGCCTTCTAATAATAAAAATGGGACGAGCCTCGCCAAACCAAATACAAATTGCGGAGCCCTTATTAATTACTTAATTAAAAATACTTAGAGATTCGGGACGAGATGTTTAGCAAATTTCACGGCCTTCCCAATAGATAACAACAAGTTAGTCTCTTTAGACGCGATTTTAATAAAATTACATTCCTAAACTCGGGTGTGCATTTCTTGCGACCCAAATCCAAATCCAAAAATATTGAATAAGAATGTGTCGAAGATCCGGGTGCATTTCATGTGACGTGATCCGAAAATACGTTCTTAAACGATGCTCACTTTCTTAAATAAATAATAATTAACAAAAAATGGTAAATAACATTAAAATTGCATTGTAGGTTTAACATGTATTAAAATATAACATTTGACCTACCGTGCTAGAACCACAAAACCCGAGAATGCCTAACACCTTCTCTCGAGTTAACAAAATTCTTTACCCGGATTTCTAGTTCACGACTGTTAAACAGAGTCAAATCCTTCATCGATTCCCGATTTAAACCGTTGACTTGGGACACCATAAATCTCCCAAGTGGCGACTCTGATAAATGAATCCCGTTTCAATTGTCCTTTAATTGGAAAAACTCCTTTTATTATACCCTTCACAGGGTGTGGTAGTGAAAAAGGAGGTGTGACACTCCGAACTCAAACCTACCAACTCGATACAACTCGACATACCTGAACAATACATAAAGAAATAAAAATAGGGGAAACGGGGCAAAATTAAGTAGTACAAAAAGAAGAATAATTTTCTTTGAGGGAAGCAAAATAATAAGATGTGTTAATGGGATTAAAGATTTTAAAGATATCAAAAAGCTATGGCCAAGTAATTTTCCTGTTCATCAGTCTATTGTGGTCATGGGTTTTCCAAAAGAGTCTGGTAAGTGGAGAAATAGCTGGTAGAGTCTGCTAAAGCTATAGCCAAGTAATTTTCGTGTTCATACTTCCAGAGACGTAGTTCTTTATTTTCTAGTGATGCATGCTGCTCGTTGGTTGTTGCCCCTTTTGCGTCTCAGTAAATTCTGAGATTACACTGATTTTACCTAAAATAGTGAGAATAATGAGATGAAGCAGGATAAATTTTTTTTATCAAAATTGAAAAGTTCTATGTATATGAATTGGGGTTTAAGATTTTCAGGTGAAAAAGTCGCTGGCAGCATAGGAAGATGGTGATGGATTTGATTTATTAAAAATTAATTTTTAAATAAATAAAGATGTGGCATTAATTTATCTGATGTGGACATGATATTTCCTCCATGTCAGGCGAGTGACACACACGTAATGCCGAAGGGGTTTAAAATACTGTAAGGGTTCAATTGGCAAAATGCTAAGTTTGGGCACCGGGATAACAAAGTGGCACAAGTAGAAGTGTCATTTAGGCTATTCTGCTAATTTTATTTGAACATTTTGTAAAAAGCTTTTTTTCAACTATTTATGGGTCAGAATTCGACCCCATAATAACTAACAAAGCTAATCATCACATGGCATGTTAGGACATTGGTCTAATTATTAGGAAGCTGAATTTGGAATTACAATTTTATTTATCTTAAAGAAAATGTAAATGACAGTTTTTCTTTTCAAAATTCAAAATTTCAGAATTTTTATATTTTAGAATTGATTGTACTTATCACAAATATAGGACACGTTTTTTTCTCTATGTAAAAAGAAAATTGATTTTAGATTAATTGGAGTTTTAAAATTATTTTACATATAAAAAATGAAAATAATAAAATAAAATAAAAAACTACCATATCTATATAATAATTGGTTACTTTATTTGGATTTAATAAATATAGATATCTTATAATTAAATATAATAAAAAAACACCGAAAAATAAATATATACATAAAATAACTACCCATTCAAATAGAGTGGGAGTAGTTTCAAGTTTGAATTTTTAACTTATTTTAAAATAAAAAGAAAAAAATTAACCTATAAAAAAATGAAAAAAGAGAAGAAACAATGCCCATTCAAGTCGAGAATTGGTTTCAAGTTGGAGTTTCAAAATAACTTTAAATAAAAAAAATAAAAAAAATAATGAATTACCAATTCATATTGGGGAGTAGTTTTATATTGGAGTTTTAAAATTATTTTAAATTAAAAAAACGAAAAATCTATTTATATATACATATAAAAGATGAAAATAATAAAATAAATAAAATAAACACAGACACACACACAAATTAAAAGCCAAAGAAAAAGGCCTCACGTGAAGTCAAATGGCACAACAAACTATTGACTCATATAATGTTAAGACATTGTTCCTAATTTGTAGGAACTATAATATAATGCATTCCTCTGTAAACATTTCAACCTTCTGAGGTGTTATTTTATTTGCAAAATTTTTTCAATTATTAAATAAATAAATTTCAAAAATACCATATATGTGCAAAGAAACCGCCACCTACCTAAAAAATAGGAGAACACTTTAAAACGTTTCAGTTGGAAACCGTTCAAATTCCTATTCTATTATCTCAAATATAAGTTCCATTTAGTTTACTCTACGTGGCAAACATTTGACTATTTGAGTGAAGTTATTAACGATGATTCCTATATTTTGGATTGACCAAATAGAGAACTGCTAAAACAAATAGAGTACATGCATAAGGACAACGAAGACTATGGGTCAGAACAAGCACAGGACACGAGCTTCTCTTTACATGTTTCATAACTTAACGTTCAACCGAACGATTCATTCAATTGCTTCACGCACGATTTGCTATCAACTGCTCAAGCCATCAGCAGTTTATATTTCTTTCTTAACTACATCTTCTTAAATTGTAAAGTTCCTTCTGCTATCAAGTTTTTAAGAAAACTTACGGCTTATGCAAAAGATGGCCAATCACATTGTTTTCATCAACGATATAACAATTTCGAAGATGCAATGGAAATTGAAAGTTCGTGTTGTCCGTTTGTGGGAAGTACCGGATCGTTTTAATCCAGACAATATATTGTCGATTGAATTGGTTCTAATTTGCAATATACATATTTTTATTATATATACACTCTTCTCTTCTAATTATTACTTACCGCGCATCGCGCGGGTACTATACTAGTATATATTATATAATAATATAGTAGTTCTTCTTAATTAAGTGACAACCTAAAAAAAAAGTCACTTGGCATAATTAGTATTTTAGTTAATAGTTAGTTATTTTTTTGAATTTAAATATCTATAAAAAATGAAAATAAGAAAAAAAAATTACTACTTCAAATTGGAGAGTAGTTATTCCTAATATATATATATATATATTTTGGATATTAAAATTAATTTAAAATAATAAAAAATTAAAAAAAATTAATCTTCCAATTCAGTGTACTACAACATGGATAATTTTTTAAATGCTTTGTTAAACCTAACAATTCGAAAAATATAACTACTCAAAGTTTAAATTATTAACTGCCGACATTATCAGATAAATGGAAAGAGTACTCTAGAATAAGCGTCACTTTACAAATTGGACCTACCCTTTTCTCTTGAAAATTAAAAATCCAGTGAGTTTATTAGACGTTTTGATTTTAAAAAATGTATACCAAGACAAATAGTTGCTTCTTTAGATTAAAAGAGAGAGAATATTGTTGTACTAATTTGATAGTATTGAAAAAAAAAGTTATTTGGCACTTTTACAATAAAATCTAAACTATTTGTGATTAATTTAAATTATATATCTATATACCTATATGTCACGACCCGTATTTCCCACCATCGGGGGTCATGATGACACCTACTAGTGGAAGCTAGTCAAGCCAATTGTTACTTACATTTCCATTAGTTATAACTCTCTTTTTAAAAATTTAAATAAAATTATGCAATTACAGCGGAATAAATAAATTTAGCGGAAGACTTAGCAAATTTTACTAGATACGATACAGAAATCCCAAACATGATACACTACCCAAGACTGGTGTCATAATACTCACGAACTTCAAAGAATAATATACATAACCGTCTGAAAAAATTATAAATTGTTTATCTCGAATACATGAGATAACAGATTGAAAAGCAAAGATAGAGGAGACAACAGGTCATGCGGATGCCTGTAATTTAATAGATATTTTAGTCATTAAAATGCAAATAATATTGATGAGAACAAAAGAATAAAATTTAAATAAAAATATATTTCTAGATTAATAAAATATATATCTTCTATTATATTACAAAAAGATAGTAGCAGATAAAAATATTAAACAACGTAATATGCTAATAAAAATATCTATTAATTATATAATAATACTAAATATTGGTAATATAATATTCTCACAAGATATGGGTAAAGTCAGCGTACACACTATCATCTCCGAATCCCACGGTATGGGATAATACTTGGTATATTGTTATTGTTGCTTTATATAAGTATATTTAATTTAATAGAGATTTTATTATTGGGAATATCGTATTGTTGAAGAAAGATATGTGCGCACATCTATATTTAAGGAATAAAACTGAACTTAGCCTAAACATAAAGGATAATTTTGGTTAAAAACTCATACTTTTGGGTAGTCTGCTTCGGCACAAATAAAGCCACATGTTCTGCTTCGTGCCCTCATATAATATTGACACGTAAGTCTCTATCAGTCTCTCTGTAACGAACTTCAAATATGCATAGCAGTAGCATCAGTACAAAATAATTAAAAAACCACAGAATTCTCAATTCAACACACAGCTCTTCGCAATTCATTCGAAAGGTGAACGGATCATGTCACGTTTAATCCAAGCTCGATTTTGTCTCTCCAGATTCTCGTAAGCCATTTTAGCCCTAATTTTACATTTCATCTGTTTGAATTGTTCGAATGTGAAGCTTATTTCGTGCAGGATTACACAATTAAGAAGCTGAAATTCGCGTCTGTTTTGTTTTAATTGTTTTGTTAATTTTTTGTTGTGTATTGTTGATTGTTTCTGTGTTTTGTGAAAATGTGGATTTTGTTTTGTGCTATTATTAATTAATGTGTTTGAGCGTATGGGGAATGGTGATATAATACTTTTTATGTTGCATTTTGTATTTTGTATTTTTTTTTTTTGAATTTCCATACCTTCATTCACCTATCATTCCACCAAAACCGCCTAACATCATTAATTCTCAAACAATTCCACTACAAAATACTTCTATGAATTCTGATATGAATATTGATCAACCACATCAATTGGTTAATTCAAATACTCAACCGAAATCATATCTTCAAACTTTGAATACACACACCTCCCAAATATCTTTCAGTAATCATATACCTCCACTCACTGATGCTTCAGAATACACTGATGAATTAGAAGCACCAAATGATTCTTCTAATTTCATTCCTCTTACTGTGGGGGAAAAACATAGGATTTACAAGCCTTGGGAACATGCTGTAATTATTAAAGTTTTTGGTCGTAAAGTGGAGCATCAACTCCTTAGGCAGAAAGTATACGCGCTGTGGAAACCTACTGAAAATCTTCCTTTGATAGACTTAGGATATGATTTTTTTCTTCTAAAATTTCAAAAGGAAGAAAACAAAATACATGCTTTACAAGGAGGACATTGGTTTGTTCTAAATCATTTCTTATCTGTCCGGCAATGGGAGCCAAAATTTAAAGCATCAACAACTCAATTATCTTCTTCTGCTATTTGGTTACGTTTGCCAGAATTACCTACAGAATTTTACGATTATCATATATTGAAGAAATTGGGACAGAAAGTTGGAAAATTTCTATCTATGGATATTTGCACTTCGAATACTACTCGAGGACAATATGCTAGACTATGTGTTGAAGTATTGCTAAACCAGTCATTAAAAACACATTTATACATTGGTGAGAATAAACAAACTATTATGTATGGGGGTTTGAATTTACTTTGTATTACATGTGGTTGTATGGGGCACAATCAAAAAACATGCCCATCCCATGCAAAGGATACTACTTCCTCTAGTAATGTTCCTGATAATTCAATCATACAAGACTGTTCTAAAATTGCTCAAGCCGATCATGAGCCTTGGAAACTAGTCAAATTTCCTAAGAGGCATGCAAAAACAATGCCTACTCGCCCATTGCAATCAAATCCTGATGAGGTAAGGAATAGTCTTGTTGGTAAGCACTCTTTAATTCATCCTAATAATCTCCCTTTTGATCATTTATCTTTAAAAAATAATGCCACTATTGCTAATAATGTCACTAAA
>JASVEL010005244.1:0-115915 GCA_032618575.1 Nicotiana noctiflora
CAATCGAATAGCGAGCAGCAGCGAGCAATGGAATAGCGAGCAACGATCGAATAGCGAGCAGCAGGGGAAATCAATAGCGCATGTCCTTTACCAAAATAAGTTTAGGGTTTTTTAATTCCTTTGTTTTTGGGTTAGTTCGCGTGGGTTTGGGAAAAAGAGGGAAATATTAGCGCCAAAATTTTTATTAACAAACCTTTTAAGAACCTGTTGTTTTTGGGTTAGTTCGCGTGGGTTTGGGAAAAAAGGGAAATATTAGCTCCAAATTTTTATTAATTAACCTTTTAACGATCGGAAAAAAAATGGTTGTTATAAGTATACTTATAACGACCGGGTTTATGTCCCTTCGTTAAGAAGTGGTCGTTAAAAATCAATTTTCTTGTAGTGAAAGGAGAGAATCCACAATGGAAGAATAAAAAACCTACCTGAACAACGAGGGAGGAATTACATTTAGTTTTTAAAGTTACACCCAGTTATCAAACTGAGGGAATATTTTTCTGCATTTTTAATTTCTACATCAGGCGCCCACCTGGATAATAAGGGAATATTTTCTGCATTTTTAATTTCTGCATCAGGCACCCACCTGGATAACAAGGGAATACTCACCTGGATAACAAGGGAATACTATTCTGCATTTTTAATTTCTGCATCAGGCGCCCACCTGGATAACAAGGGAATAATTTTCTTCATTTTCAATTTTTGCTCAGGCGCCCACCTGGATAACAAAGGAATACTTTTCGCATTTTTAGTTTTTGCACTGAGGCGCCCACCTGGATAATGAGGGAATACTTTTTCAATTTTGAAATTTTTCTTTTAATTCTTACATTTAATAGCATAATATGCCCAGTCACCATATTGAGGCAGAGAAAATTTTTCATTGGTATACTTTTCTGCATTTTTAATTTCTGCATCAGGCGCCCACCTAGATAACAAGGGAATATTTTTTTGCATTTTTAATTTCCACATCAGGCGCGCACCCGGATAACAAGGGAATACTTTTTTGTATTTTTAATTTCTGCATCAGGCGCCCACCTGGAAAACAAGGGAATAATTTCCGCACTTTTAATTTCTGCATCAGGCGCCCACCTAGATAACAAGGGAATACTTTTCTGCACTTTTAATTTCTGCATCAGGCGCCCACCTGGATAACAAGGGAATATTTTTTGCATTTTTAATTTCTGCATCAGGCGCCCACCTGGATAACATGGGATTTTCGGCATTTTTAATTTCTGCATCAGGCGCTCACCTGGATAAAAAGGGTTGTCTATTTTGTTTAAGCAGGAGCCCACCTGGATAACGAGGGAATACTTTCTCTAAGTAATCACGAGCAGGAGACCACCTGAGAAGAAGGGAATACATTTTAAAGCAACCGCAAGCAAGAGCCCGCCTGGAGAACAAGGGAATATCTTTTCAAGCAATTTCAAGTTCTGCATCAGGCGCCCACCTGGATAACAAGGGAATACTTTTCTGCATTTTTAATTTTTGCATCAGGCGCCCACTTGGATAACAAGGGAATATTTTCCGCATTTTTTGTTTCTGTTTAGGTGCCCACCTATATAACAAGGGAATACTTTCTGCAAAATAAAATTTTTCTTTGAAAGCCCCATACTGGGGCAGAGGAAAAAGTTTTCTTTATTTTTGCAATAAGCAAGTACCAACCTTGAGAACGGAGAAACACATTGTTGAAGTCATACAAGAGGGATGAAGCAATATGTTTGAAGCAACTTACAAGCAAAAAATTTATCAAAGAATGGAATATGCAAATAAAGAACAAGATGCAAGATGAACAATCATGGAAATACAAGACGCAAGACATATATAAGACTTTTGTAATTCATAGACCATAGATTAGGCTAGCTTCTTTATTTTTTTACCACGGTATAATAAGGAGTCAGTCAGCAGTAACATCAATAATCATAGCAACAGTAGTGAAATCATAGTTTCCTTGGTAGTTTCAAACTACCAAGACATTCCCGAACTACACTGTCCTGATTCCTGTGTAGCCCAGGATATGTAGGCAACCTCTGAAGCAGGGTGCGGTCAAAACTTTTTAAAAATGCTTCATACGGAATATGCAAGTGGGCAAAAATCCCTCATTACTGCTCCCTTATCTTTGCACTGAAACTCTTTGTGTTCCCGAGCAAAGAGGGGCAGCTGTGAGCACGTGATTTTTTCCCCATGCAATCAAATTCCAAAATAAAATAAAAAATATATACAAAATGATTTTTGTTTGCAATTGTGTTGATTTATGTGCACAAAATACCAGTGTATGTTTTAATTGCTAAAAATAAATTTGAAATGAATATACAAAAGAAAAAGGAAATTAATTAGAAAAAATATCACAAAAATTATAGAACAAATACTAGGAAATGAAAATTAAGTGAAAATACAAAAATCAGAAAATCAAGGAAGAAATACAAAATTGGAAAATAAAAGAAATACATCAGTGTACAATAAATACAAAGGAAAATACAAGAAATTAAATCAAATACAATACCAAAAAAATACAAAAAAAATACAATAAGAATATTGAATTGGGCCAAATATATAGGATAGACTTAGCCCAAATAGAATACCACACAGACCAAGCCCAAGTAACTAGCCGGTCTGCCCAACCACTAAACCAAATGACACCGTATAAAATGATTAGATCTGGGCAGTTGATACAAATGATCAACGGACCAAGTAAGGCGGTGCCTTTATAAATGAAACGACATCGTCTAAAAGAATTAATCACAACCGTCCATTACACTTAATCAAATGGACGAGGCTAGGGTATCATTTAATCAAACGACGTCGCCTAAAGTAATTAATCTCAGCCGTTCAAGCATCTGATCTAACAGACCTAATACGAAACCCCATTGAACTATACGCTGTCGTTTTAAGGTCCAAAAGATTTGGACCGTTCATCTCACCCAATCCAACGTCTGTTAAAAAATAATATCATTTTAATATATATCATACCTTCCCCCATTCATTTCTTCATTATACACACCCTCCCATTTCATTACACAAACCCTAGTCGCCTTAGGTTCCCTTCTTCTCCCCCCTTCTCTCATGGAGACCACCGGAACCCTACCGGTGGTCATTCCCCTTTCATTTTCCCTAGCCCAGGCCAACCCCCAAACACCCTTCTCCACCTTGAAACACCCCAATACACCATTAACCCCATCCAAAACTTACCAGTCTCCCAGTCTTGAAATTTCGATCGACGGAACCCTAGCCGGCGACCACCAAAGTATGAACCAGACTCCCGTTTTAACACCACATGACCGTCTTGAGATGATCTATCACCCTACCATAACCATATACCTCAAATATTATCCCAACCCTTCGAATATTAGAAAACGCCTCAATGGAACCCTACTCCGGCAAGTACCCGAAAACGAAAACCACCCAAAACCTTATCCAAAGTCCCCAAACACCACTCTCCTAACCAAATTAAACTTCCAAGAAACCTATTTGGAAGATGTGACACCCAAGTGTGACGACCCGACCCGTCGTCACGGGAATTACCACCCCGTTATGTTGTAATTACATGTTTTATGATTTTATATCAGTGTTAGAGTCTATCGGGTGAGTTAGGAGTGATTTGGATTGAAAATGAGGCATATAGCCTTTTTGAAGGGAACTTGAATAAGGAAAGTCAACCCGGAGTTGACTATTTAGTTAGAGGTCTCGAAATCGGATTCTGATGATTCGGTTAGTTCCGCGAGGTGATTTGTGATTTAGAGGAGCAATCGGAATTGAATTTGGAGGTCCGGTGTAGAAATAGGCTTGAATTGGCTAAGGTTGAATTTTGGCGAAATCCGAACGGTAGGTGAGATTTTGATCTGGGAGTCGGAATGGAATTCCGACATTTACAGTGGCTCCGTTAGGTGAATTTGGATGTGCCTGCAAAATTTCATGTCATTCGAATGTCGTTTGGTCGGGTTTTTGATCGAATGTGTAATTCGGAAAGTTTTAAGGAATTTAGGCTTGAATCCGTGTGTAATTGGTGATTTTGATGTTTAGGATGGTGTTTTATGATTGGAGCAAGTTCGTATCGTGTTTTGGAGTATGTTGGTGGTTTTCGTTGGGGTCCCGGGGGCCTCGAGATGAATTCGGGGGTCCAAACGGACCATTTGGTGCCAAATGCACTGTTGTTTCTGCTGCAATTAGTGCAGAAGATTTTTGTGCTTCGCGATCGCGAAGCTATGTCTGCGATTGCGTAGGGTAAAGCTGGGAAGCTCTGCGATCGCAAGGGGGAGACTGCGATCGCGTAGTGTATTGGAATGAGGCCGGAAAATTTGTTCTTCGCGATCGCGGGAGGAGTGATGCGATCGCATAAGGTCGACTGGTTGTGCATCGCGATCGTGATGTGTAGTGTGCGATCGCGTAAGTTTGGGATTTAGAGCAGTGCGATCGCGGGTGGTTTCACGCGATTGCGTAGTGTTGAGACATGAGGCAGTGCGATCGCGTAGGGAGATGTCGCGATCGCGTAGAGTAATTTTGGAGCCTGTTGAATTTGTTCATCGCGTTCACGAGCCTGGGGTTGCGATCGCAGAAGGTCGCCTGGCAGTCAGTGAATTAATATAACAGAACAGTCCAGTCGCGAATCCCATACCCAAAACCTCCATTTTTGAGTTCCAAGAGGAGAAATTGATGGGAGATTGCTAGGAAATCATCGGAGTTTCGTCGGAGGTACGTTTTGTGGCTTAATTACATCATTTTAACATGAAATCCTTGGTTAAATTTCTGTAAATGGAAGATTAAAGATGGGTTTGAGCCCTAGGCCTAAATTTAAGAAAAACACCGATTTGAGTGGGCAAATGGAGTACGATTTTGGTAAATTTTATATGCCTAGACTCGTATCGATATGAGGATTCCGAATATGTGACTTTTGTAATTTTTCGACAAGCGTACCGAAAGTCGGGTTTTGACAACTTTGGGAATTTTGATGTAAATTGAGTTGTTTTGATTGGGTGTCGTCCCATTGGCCTAATTTGTTGTATTTCTACTGTATTTGATCAGATTCTACGCGTGCGGAGCTTGATTCTCGTGGCAAGGGCATTGCGGAGTAGTGGTCGTGCTGTATTGAGGTGAGTAATAGATGTGGGTGATGACCAGCGGGTTCGAAACCCCGGTATACCACTTTGTGACGCTGTATAGCGGCGAGACACGTACTCTCTTGTGAGTACGGGGTCGATTGTGATTGGGGACTATGGCTTAGTCCGACTTGTTGGCACTGTGTTATGATATTGGCTATTCTTGAGCCGTCGAACCTCCTTCCCGGATGGTTGCATACTATATTGTGATATTGGCTACTCTTAAGCCGTTGAACCCCCTCCTTGGGCGGTTGAGTATTTTGTGGGCTGTGAGCCAGTTATTTGGATCCCGCGAGAATCGTTATCATTGTCTTATCATGTTGACATGTTAGTTACTACCAGTCCGTAACTATTTCGGTTATCATGCTATTTCCAATCTCTGGAACTTGATATTACTATTTTCAAGCTGAAAAATGATAAAAGATGTTTTCAAACTACTTATGGAGCCTGCGAGGCTGTATTTGCATATTAGCTGACTGGTAGTGGATCGGGCTACGCGCCGCAGCGGTATATATGTTGGATCGGACTGCACGCCGCAGTGATATTGTGCTTGGGCTGTAGGAACCCCTCCGGAGTCTGAACCCCCACAGTGAGCACGGGTACCCAAATTGGATCGGACTACGCGCCGTAGCGGTCATATCATGCATTGCATTGCATTTAGCTACATCTGCTAGCTGTTATACTGCTTTGCTGGTACTTGTTGGTACAGGTACGGTCGATAGTGATTCTGTGGCAGGGTATTTGATTACAGCTTTACATAGTGCTTTATTGCGGATTTCTTATCTGCGCTGTCTTACCCCTATTTATTACCACTGAGTCTGGCAGTACTCATTTTACTCCCTGCACCTTGTGTGCAGATCCAGGTACCTCTCAGCAGTGATCCAGTAGCTGTGCGAGGCGGCATCTGTGGGATATACGGGGTAGCTGCAGAGTCCGCAGGACCCAATATTCCTTCTTACTGTCTTTTGACTCTGTATTGATGTTTCTTTCCTCACTTGGTATCTTGTAAACCTTTATACACTTATGTTCAGTAGAGGCTCATGACTCTTGACCCTTCGGTCTATGGGAGTTGGTGTATTATGGAACTTGGTTTCCTATTTTCATTATATGTATCGTGGTTGCTTCGTGACTTGATATGCTTAAATTAGCTAAAGAGAGCTTCTAGCTCCGTTATTGTTATTGATTGGTCAAGCTGGCTTAGCAATGTGCTGGGCGCCATCACGACCGGATTTGGGGTCGTGACAAGTTGGTATCGAAGCCTAGGTTTACTAGGCCTCATGAGTCTTGAGCCGGTTAGTAGAGTCTTGTGGATCGGTACGGGGACGCCTGTACTTATCCTCGGGAGGCTGCGAACCTTTAGGAAACACTTTACTTTTCTTGAACTCTGTCGTGCGATCTTGTTGTTTTGAGAACTGAACTTCTATATTCTATTCTCTTGCAGATGGCGAGAACGCGAGCATCAGGACGAGGTGGACGACCTCCATTGCCACCTGCTAGAGGCCGTGGGCGCGGTCGTGCTAGAGGTAGAGGTAGAGGTAGGGCAGCTGAGGCAGTGCCAGCTGACTCGCCCATTGTACCTGTTCAGGAGCAGCCCCCAGTGGTTGATGCTCTAGCAGCCCCAGTTCAGGCCCAGACTGTATCTATTACTATTCCTGGTCTTCAGGAGACTCTGGCCCAGATATTATCGGTGTGTTCCAGATTGGCTCAGGTAGTATCAGTTACCGCTACCGCAGCGACATCTCAGACAGGGAGCGGTCAGCAGACCCCTGCAGCTCGCACACCTGAGCAGGTGGTCCAGGGACTTCAGACGCCGGAGGCGGTCCCCGCTCAGGTGGTTGCACCAGTTATTCCTCCAGCTGCACCAGCTCTAGAGCATATGGTTCAGGTTATGCCCGACGACGAGCAGCGTCATCTAGAGAGATTTGGTAGACTTCAGCCACCCCATTTCAGTGGCGTTGAGGGCGAGGATGCCCAGGGTTTCTTGGACAAGTGTCAAAGGAAGTTGCGGACGGCTGGTATTCTTGAGTCCAGCGGAGTTTCATTTACTACCTTTCAGTTCACTGGTCCCGCATTTGATTGGTGGGAAGGGTTTGAGAGGCGTAGGCCTGCAGGAGCAGCACCTCTCACATGGCAGCAGTTCTCTACTCTCTTTCTAGAGAAATATGTACCTCAGTCTCGTCGCGAGGAGCTACGTCGCCAGTTCGAGTGGTTGGTTTAGGGCGACATGTCTGTGACTGAGTATGAGCTTAGATTCACACAGTTGGCTAGGCATGCCACATGGATGATCCCTAATGATAGGGAGATGATCAGAAGGTTCATTGATGGCCTCAACTACTCTATCCGTATTCTTATGACCAGAGAGAGAGTTTTGTCGTCATCATTTGAGCAGGTTGTTGATATGGCACGCTCCATTGAGGCGGATCGTCGCCGAGAGAGAGATGAGCGGGAGGCCAAAATGCCTCGTGGTTCTGGCAGTTTCAGTGGTGCTCCATCTAGAGGACATTCCCAGCAGAGCAGAGGTCACTCATCTAGACCTTCTCATTCAGGCCGCCCAGAGCAGAGCGGAGGTTCTTATGGTCGTGGTCGATAGGGGTTTCAGCAGGGTCAGTCATCACTTAGTGCCCTTCCAGCCCATAGTGCAACACCTACTTCTTCAGCCCAAGGTTCTTCTGCGGCGAGGGGTTCCCTTCAGTCCCCTTCTCCAGCACCAGGTGCATGTTATGAGTGTGGTGAGTTTGGCCACATGAGGAGACAGTGCCCTCGACTCCGTAGGGACAGGACTCGGTAGAGGGATCAGCCCTCCTCTTCAGCACCAGCTCAGTCTAGTAGAGGTGGAGGTCAGTCTTCTCGTGGTCGCCCCAGGGGCGAAGAGAGATCTGGTGGAGGCCAGGCACGATTCTATGCACTTCCTGACAGACGTGATGCAGTTGCCTCCGATGCTGTGATTACAAGTACCATTACTGTCTGTCACAGAGATGCCTCTGTTCTATTTGATCCAGGGTCCACATATTCTTACGTGTCCTCTTACTTTGCACATCACTTGGGTGCGACTCGTAGTAGTCTTGATTTACCTGTTCATGTATCCACCCCCGTGAGTGATACGATTGTTTTGGATCATGTCTATAGATCCTGTGCTATATCTATTGGGGGTCTGGAGACCCAAGCAGATTTGTTATTGTTGGGGATGGTGGACTTTGATGTTATATTGTGTATGGACTGGTTGTCTCCGTACCATGCTATATTGGACTGTCATGCTAAGATAGTTACGTTGTCCATTCCTGGTATTTCTCAAATCGAGTGGCGGGGTTCGACTGATTTCGTCCCTAGCCGTGGCATTTCGTTCTTAAAAGCTCGGAAGATGGTCGAAAAAGGGTGTTTATCATACTTGGCTTTTGTGAGAGATGTGGGAGCTGAGTCTCCTAGCATTGATTCTGTACCTATTATGAGGGACTTTCCAGATGTATTCCCCTCAGACCTGCCGGGCATGCCGCCGGACAGGGATATTAATTTTGGCATTAACTTGGTGCCGGGCACTCAGCCCATATCCGTTCCTCCTTATCGAATGGCACCAGTTGAGTTGAAGGAACTGAAAGAGCAGCTTCAAGAGCTTCTGGATAAAGGGTTTCATCCGTCCTAGCGTGTCCCAGTGGGGTGCGCCGGTATTATTTTTTAAAAAGAAAGATGGTTCCATGCGAATGTGTATTGATTATAGGCAATTGAACAAAGTGATAGTGAAGAACAAGTACCCTCTGCCGCGCATAGATGATTTGTTTGATCAGTTACAGGGTGCGAGGGTGTTTTCTAAGATTGATCTCCGTTCAGGCTATCATCAGCTAAAGATTAAGGACTCGGATATTATGAAGACTACATTCAGGACTCGATATGGTCATTATGAGTTTCTTGTGATGTCGTTTGGGCTGACCAACGCACCAGCAGTATTTATGCATCTGATGAACAGTGTGTTCAGGCCCTTTTTGGATTCATTTGTGATTGTGTTCATTGATGACATTCTAGTCTATTCCCGTAGTCAGGAGGAGCATGCTCAGCATTTGAGTATTGTGTTGTAGAGATTGAGGGAGGAGAAGCTATATGCTAAATTCTCCAAGTGCGAGTTTTGGCTCGAGTCCGTAGCATTTATGGGACATGTGGTGTCTCGTGATGGTATTCAAGTTGATCCGAAGAAGATAGAGGCGGTGCAGAGTTGGCCTAGACCGTCCTCAGCTACAAAGATTAGGAGCTTTCTTGGCTTGGCGGGATATTATCGCCGGTTTGTTCAGGGATTTTCATCCATTGCTTCTTCATTGACTAAATTGACCCAGAAGGGTGCACCATTCGTGTGGTCGGATGAGTGAGAGGAGAGCTTTCAGAAGCTCAAGACAGCTTTGACCACAGCTCCAGTGTTAGTATTGCCATCAGCTTCAGGTTCATATATCGTTTATTGTGATGCCTCGAGAGTGGGGATAGGTTGTGTGTTGATGCAGGAAGGTAAGGTAATTGCTTATGCTTCTCGGCAGTTGAAGCCACATGAGAAGAACTATCCTGTTCATGATTTGGAGCTAGCCGCCATTGTTCATGCCTTGAAAATTTGGAGGCACTATTTGTACGGCGTGTCTTGTGAGGTGTATACCGACCATCGTAGTCTCCAGCACTTGTTCAAACAGAAAGACCTTAATTTGAGACATCGGTGATGGCTTGAGTTGCTTAAGGATTATGACATTACTATATTATATCATCCGGGGAAGGCCAATGTGGTGGCCGATGCTTTGAACCGGAAGGCGGTCAGTATGGCGAGCTTGGCATATATTCCAGCTGAGGAGAGGCCATTTGCTTATGATGTTCAGGTGCTAGCCAATCGGCTAGTGAGGTTAGATATTTCGGAGCCCAGCAGGGTATTGGCTTGTGTTGTATCTCGGTCATATCTATATGATTGTATTCGTGAGCGCCAGTATGATGATCCACATTTGGCTGTCCTTAAGGATAGAGTTCAACATGATGATGCTAGAGATGTCACCATTGATAGTGACGGCATATTGAGGATGCAGGGCCGGATATGTGTGCCCAATGTTGATGGCCTTCGTGAGTTGATTCGGGAGGAGGCCCATAGCTCGCGATATTCTATCCATCCAGGAGCCGCAAAAATGTATCAAGATTTGAAACAACACTATTGGTGGAGAAAGATGAAAATGGACATTGTCGGACATGTATCACGGTGCCTCAACTGTCAGCAGGTTAAGTACGAGCATCAGAGGCCCGGTGGTGTATTTCAGCGCATTGTTATTCCTGAGTGGAAATGGGAGAGGATCACTATGGACTTTGTTACTGGACTCCCTCGGACGGCGAGGAAGGTTGATTCTGTATGGGTGATTGTGGATAGACTGACCAAGTCAGCTCACTTCATTCCAGTTAGTACTACCTACTCATCGGAGCGGTTGGCAGAGATCTTTATTCGGGAGATTGTCCGGTTGCCTGGAGTCCCAGTGTTCTATCATATCCGACAGGGGCACTCAGTTCACTTCTCAGTTTTGGAGAGCATTTCAGCGAGAGATGTGTACGCGGGTCGAGTTGAGTACAGCATTTCACCCTCAGATAGACCGACAGTCTGAGCGCACTATTCAGATTCTGGAGGATATGTTGCGAGCATGTGTAATTGACTTTGGTGGTTCGTGGGATGAGTTCTTACCACTTGCTGAATTTGCCTACAACAATAGTTATCAGTCGAGTATTCAGATGGCCCCGTATGAGGCATTGTATGGCAGACGGTGTAGATCCCCGTGGGATGGTTTGAGCCTGGTGAGGTTAGATTGATAGGGACTGAGTTAGTCCAGGATGCTCTAGATAGAGCAAAGTTGATCCAGGAGAGGCTTCGTACAGCACAGTCTCGTCAGAAGAGTTATGCGGACCGTAGAGTTCGAGAGTTGTCTTTCATGGTTGGTGACAGAGTATTGTTGAAGGTTTCACCTATGAAGGGTGTCATGAGGTTCGGGAAGAAAGGGAAGTTGAGTCCCAGGTACATTGGTCCTTTTGAGATACTCAGGAGGGTTGGAGAGGTGGCATATGAGTTGGCCTTGCCACCCAGCTTATCCAGCGTTCATCCAGTATTCCATGTGTCTATGCTCCGGAAGTACATTGGAGATCCGTCTCATGTATTAGACTTCAGCACCATTCAGCTTGATGGTGATCTATCCTATGATGTGGAGCCTATTGCCATTTTGGGACGTCGAGTAAGAAAATTGAGGTCTAAGGAGATTGCATCAGTTAAGGTTCGGTGGAGAGGTCGACCGGTGGAGGAGGCCACTTGGGAGATCGAGCGGGAGATGCGGAGCAGATATCCTCACTTGTTTGAGACTTCAGGTATGTTTCTTGACCCGCTCGAGGATGAGCGTTTGCTTAAGAGGGGGAGAATGTGACGACCCGGCCCGTCGTCACGGGAATTACCACCCCGTTATGTTGTAATTATATGTTTTATGATTTTATATCAGTGTTAGAGTCTATCGGGTGAGTTAGGAGTGATTTGGATTGATAATGAGGCATATAGCCTTTTTGAAGGGAACTTAAATAAGGAAAGTCAACCCAGAGTTGACTATTTAGTTAGATGGCTCGAAATCGGATTCTGATGATTCGGTTAGTTCCGGGAGGTGATTTGTGATTTAGAGGAGCAATCGGAATTGAATTTGGAGGTCCGGTGTAGAAATAGGCTTGAATTGGCTAAGGTTGAATTTTGGCGAAATCCGAACGGTAGGTGAGATTTTGATCCGGGAGTCGGAATGGAATTCCAATAGTTGCAGTAGCTCCGTTAGGTGAATTTGGATGTGCCTGCAAAATTTCAGGTCATTCGGATGTCATTTGGTCGGGTTTTTGATCAAATGTGTAATTCGGAAAGTTTTAAGGAATTTAGGCTTGAATCCATGTGTAATTGGTGATTTTGATGTTTATGATGGTGTTTTTACGATTGGAACAAGTTCGTATAGTGTTTTGGAGTACGTTGGTGGTTTTCGTTGGGGTCCCGGGGGCCTTGGGATGAATTCGGGGGTCCAAACGGACCATTTTGTGCCAAATGCACTGCTGTTTCTGCTGCAATTAGTGCAGAAGATTTTTGTGCTTCGCGATCGCGGGAGGAGTGATGCGATAGCGTAAGGTCGACTGGTTGTGCATCACGATCGTGATGTGTAGTGTGCGATCGCGTAAGTCTGGGATTTAGAGCAGTGCGATCGCGGGTGGTTTCATGCGATCGCGTAGTGTTGAGGCATGAGGCAGTGCGATCGCCTAGGGAGATGTCGCGATCGCGTAGAGTAATTTTGGATCCTGATGAATTTGTTCATCGCGATCGCGAGCCTGGGGCTGGGGCTGCGATCGCAGAAGGTCGCCTGGTAGTCAGTGAATTAATATAACAGAACAGTCCAGTCGCGAACCCCATACCCAAAACCTCCATTTTTGAGTTCCAAGAGGAGAAATTGCCGGGAGATTGCTAGGAAATCATCGGGGTTTCGTCGGAGGTAAGTTTTGTGGCTTAATTACATCATTTAACATGAAATCCTTGGTTAAATTTCTGTAAATGGAAGATTAAAGGTGTGTTTGAGCCCTAGGCCTAAATTGAAGAAAAACATCGATTTCAGTGGGCAAATGGTGTCCGATTTTGGTAAATTTTATATGCCTGGACTCGTATCGATATGAGGATTCCGAATATATGACTTTTGTAATTTTTCGACAAGCGTACCGAAAGTCGGGTTTTGACAACTTTGGGAATTTTGATGTAAATTGAGTTATTTTGATTGGGTGTCGTCCCATTGGCCTAATTTGTTGTATTTCTACTGTATTTGATCAGATTCTACGCGTGCGGAGCTTGATTCTCGTGGCAAGGGCATTGCGGAGTAGTCGTCGTGCCGTATTGAGGTGAGTAATAGATGTGGGTGATGACCAGCGGGTTCGAAACCCCGGTATACCACTTTGTGACGCTGTATAGCGGCGAGACACGTACTCTCTTGTGAGTACGGGGTCGATTGTGATTGGGGACTATGGCTTAGTCCGACTTGTTGGCACTGTGTTATGATATTGGCTATTCTTGAGCCGTCGAACCTCCTTCTCGGATGGTTGCATACTATATTGTGATATTGGCTACTCTTAAGCCGTTGAACCCCCTCCTTGGGCGGTTGAGTATCTTGTGGGCTGTGAGCCAGTTATTTGGATCCCGCGAGGATCATTATCATTGTCTTATCATATTGACATGTTAGTTACTACCAGTCCGTAGCTATTTCGGTTATCATGCTATTTCCAATCTCTGGAACTTGATATTACTATTTTCAAACTGAAAAATGATAAAAGATGTTTTCAAACTACTTATGGAGCCTGCGAGGCTGTATTTGCATATTAGCTGACTGGTAGTGGATCGGGCTGCGCGCCACAGCAATATATATGTTGGATCGGACTGCACGCCGCGGTGATATTGTGCTTGGGCTGTAGGAGCCCCTCCGGAGTCTGAACCCCCACAGTGAGCACGGGTACCCAAATTGGATCGGGCTACGCGCCGTAGCGGTCATATCATGCATTTCATTACATTTTAGCCACATCTGCTAGCTGTTATACTGTTTTGCTGGTACTTATTGGTACAGGTACAGTCGATATTGATTCTGTGACAGGGTATTTGATTACGACTTTACATAGTGCTTTATTGCGGATTTCTTATCTGCGCTGTCTTACCCTTGTTTATTACCACTGAGTCTGGCAGTACTCATGTTACTCCCTGCACCTTGTGTGCAGATCCAGGTACCTCTCAGCAGTGATCCAGTAGCTGTGCGAGGCGGCATCTGTGGGATATACGAGGTAGCTGCAGAGTCCGCAGGACCCAATATTCCTTCTTACTGTCTTTTGACTCTGTATTGATGTTTCTTTTCGCACTTGGTATCTTGTAAACCTTTATACACTTATGTTCAGTAGAGGCTCATGACTCTTGACCCTTCGGTCTATGGGAGTTGGTGTATTATGGGACTTGGTTTCCCGTTTTCATTATATGTATCGCGGTTGCTTCGTGACTTGATATGCTTAAATTGGCTAAAGAGAGCTTCTAGCTCCGTTATTGTTATTGATTGGTCAGGCTGGCTTAGCAATGTGCTGGGCGCCATCACGACCGGATTTGGGATCGTGACACCAAGAGACCACGAGTCTTTGAAACACTGGAAAAATCAAGAAAATGAAAGAACGAAAAGAGAAAGAAGAAAGAAAGAAAGAAGAAAAGAATGTAAAAGGAAAGAAAAATCCCTAAAAAGCTAAGTACCCTAAACCTGTTTTTGTTCAGTGGTTCTTATGTTCTTACTTGTTCTGAAACTTGCTTCTGTTTAATGTTCTTATCTTTTTAGAACTTGAATCTATTCCCATGCATGTTTAAAAACTTGAATCTATCTCTGTTCTATACCTTGTTCATACTTGTTCATATTAGCCCTGAATTGTACTTCATATGTGCCTGAAATTGTCTAAGTGTTCTTAAGTTCTGATATTAGCTACCTGTAAATCATGTGCTATTAGCTATCTTCATGTGATTGTTCAATAGATCCTATCTCGATTTGGGTTTTAATTAGTTGGAATTCAACCATTATCAACTTGTCGCTCTTAGTTCTAATTAATTTGAAAGTTAAGTCGTG
The DNA here is from genome assembly GCA_032618575.1 of Nicotiana noctiflora. Taxonomy (NCBI): domain Eukaryota; kingdom Viridiplantae; phylum Streptophyta; class Magnoliopsida; order Solanales; family Solanaceae; genus Nicotiana; species Nicotiana noctiflora. The sequence continues at coordinate 14,717 of JASVEL010005244.1, forward strand.
ATTAGGGTTACTTGTGCAAAACAACATGAATATGGCTATATTTGCAATGTGATTTGTATGTTAGTTTCTTCTGAACTTCTGAGTGCTTATGTGTATTTAGGTTATATGTGTAAATGCTTTTATGGTTAAATCTGCAAACACAGTATGGGTTTTGATTAGTGGCTATCTTTGTAAAAGTGGCTAACATTGAAAAGGTCTATAGTCTGAGATTGGTTAATTTTTAAAGCAAGTCTTAGGGTGCTATATGTTAAATAAATTCAAATTACCCAAGTCTTGACAGGCCTAATGTAGGTCGGGTAAATGTGATAAAATGCAAAGGGTAGAAGAGGAAAGACAAATGGTATTTCTATAGATTACATAGAGCCTGTGGGAATATATATGACTTTAGTACTTAGTTTTTTTGAAAATACTTGAATAATAAAGGGTAGACTAGGCATAACTAAAAGGTAATTGTGTAATAAACCTTAGCAAGTGGGGGCAACTAGGTAAAACTTGCCCAATAGAACAAAAAAGAACAGCCCAGAACCTTCTAGCAAAGGTTCAAGGGCATTTTGTTACAATTCTGCTAGACCTTAATGTATTTAATTGAAAAGAGTGGGGGAGGGAAATAGTGTCACACCTCCCTTTTGACTATCCTCTTCTTCCCGAAATAGGGAATAAGGAATACCTCATTAATTACTAATACACCTGGAAAAGGATATAATAATAATAACGAGGAAGGAGTTTTTCCACTTTAAGGGCAATCGGAACGGGATTTTATTTAGAGTTTCAGAGTCGCCACTTGGGAAGATAATGGTGTCCCAAGTCACCGGTTAATCCCGAATCCGAGGAAATTGACTCAGTTTAAACAGTCCGTGCAACCAGAAATCCGGATAAGGAATTCTGTTAACCCGGGAGAAGGTGTTAGGCACTCCTGGATTCCGTGGTTTTACCACGGTCGCTCAACTGTCATTTTTGACTTTATTTGATTTTGTTATATGCTTTTACAACATGTGAATGTTTCGTTTTTGATATTTTAACGACTTGCGACGTCGCGAAAATGCATTTTAAGTCACACCGCAACCAGTACGCCTGTGACTTTTAACACGTTTCAGCTTCGCCGAGATTTAAGATTTGAGTCACATTAGATGTGCACTCGTATTAAGGAATGTATATTTAAAATCGTGCATATAACGTCTAACGTCTTATTATACTTTAGGAAAGACCGTGGAATTTGCTAAACGGTCTTCCCGAGTCTATCACTTATTAACATTCATATGGGGCCCCGCGTATTTTGTTCTTATACGAGGCTCGTCCTGTTATTTTTTAGAAGTCCAATCCTAATAAATGCTACATTTTCTATTTTTGGGTTTTTACCTAATTATTTTTACTTGTGTTGTATTTTCAGAACCATGTCCAAGCCCATTATTTCCATTTCCGGGCCTGGACGTTTATGGACTTGAATTTAATAGTCCAGTTTGCATAACTGGGTTCTAGAAACCCACAATATGTTAAAATTGTTAATTAGAGATCCACAGATGAGTCCAATTGGATCTGGGCCTGTACTGTCTATCGAGCCCAGACCAGTCGAGAGAAATAAGAAACAGAATTGAGATTTCATAACCAATATACAAAAGCTCAACAAACAGTAGATAAAATTAACCAATGACATTTATTTCATAAGAAACAAAAATACAAGTATATCAACATTAGTTTTGAATTCTAACTATCAATCACTAATAGAACCTAACAGTAAAACTACTTATTTCAGCTATTTTTGAACAATGATACGATACTTAGCTATGCAAATTGAATCGTTATTAATTACTAATTGTAACTCATGCTATTCTAAATTGTTATAAAACTACTTGAAGTGAAGAAATAGACTATGATTAAGTTGATCATTCTTAATTATCACGTTCTAGTTTCTAAGATCAATTTGATTATTAATCAGATTGCGAAACCATTTTAATTAGACGAGTTAAAATCACGAATTAGCCTGTTTTTACCTTAAATCTAAAGATGATTATGTCTACGTGTATTCTACCCTACTCTATCTATTACACTATCAGTCATATTATCTCAGTCTCATACATATCAATTATTACAAACACCCCTATCAAATTACAAAGGATCTAACATACGATAAACATAAGAATTCATGAAATACGACATGAGATTTATTCTGAACAACTCATAGTATTTTCATTTCCTCAATTAGCTGGCAGTTACATATTTGGATAAAAAATGTGTACCTGATTCAGCAAAGGGAAACTAATAAGTTTAGGATGCAAATGAGATGAATTATAGTCAGCGATCACAGCAGCATAACAATAGAGAGCAAATCACAGCAGAACAATAATAACACAGTCGAGTATAATCCTCAGATCCAGCAGATAAGCAAACCAAGGAACCGAATTGAAGGAGATCCAATAGTATACAATAGTAGAAGACTTTAGTTGAATTCCAGAACTTGTACTCGACTTAACTCAGAATTTTACTCTCTATTTATGGTGTATAACTCTCAATTTTGTATTTTAGAATATTTTCTCTGAATTTATAGAATCTAGCTCTTTTTCAGGCTAAGTGACAGCCTATTTATAGGTGATTTAGGTGAAATTTTGAGGAGGAAATTCAAAAATCTTATTATAAGTTCCCTCCCCTTAATTCTTCTATTACACTACTAGAAATTGGAGCTATGGCAACGCTTTTTATTGCCACGGTTTTGTAACCGTTGCTATAGATAGTCTGTTGCAACGGTTTCAACCGTTGCGGAAGGTAATGAGTACTATCGGCACAGTTTAGCACCTAAACCGTTGCATTAGTCTAAAAACCGTTACAGTAGATTTTCTATGGCAACGTTTTTGTAAAACCGTAGCAATAAGTTCATCTGTGGTAACGCGTATTTGCAATTTTAATGTAAGGCAACGGTTAGAAATTCCCTCTCAAATTTCCCCCAAATTTTGGACAGACCGCTAAAAATACCCGCTTCTATTATATTTTACATTTAATATTTAATAAAATAATAAAACCTAATAATACACACGGAGCATACGAGGAAGCTAAGCACACAAAAGTTCCAATCTCTCTCCCCCAAAAAGCCTTCATCAGTTCGCCGGAGATTACGATGAAGTCAAACCATCATCGACGACATTGGTAAGCTATATTTTTCTTGAATGCTAATGTTTTTATTGTTTGTGAGAGCATCGCCCGTCCTCACTAAGCTCGGCTAGTCAGTGTAGAAACAAAGAAAAGCAGAGAGCGACAGCGGTATGGGAGCATCGGTTCAGGTGACGCCACTCTATGGAGTATACAACAAGAACCCTATCTCTTACCTCGTCTTTATCGATGGTTTCAGTTTCCTTATCGATTGTGGTTGGAATGACCCATTTGATACTTCTCTTCTTCAGCCCCTTTCTAGGTCAACAAACAACTTAGTTTCACTTCAATGCATATAATATTCCTATTTCTCAAAGCAAAACAAATATTACAATGTAGCATTTAACAACAGATAGCTAACTATCGCATGAAATTTCTTTATCTATTTACTGTATTTTGAATTTCACTGTACTGAATAATATATTGTTAATATATAGGGTTCTTCAAGTGTTGATGATGTATTTCTATCACACCCTGATACATTTCATTTTGGTGCTTTGCCCTATGCTATGAAACAACTTGGTCTTTCTGCTCCTATTTATGCTGCAGAACCTGTGTACAAGCTAGGGTTACTAATTATGTATGATTAGTATCTCTCAAGGACGGTGAACCTTTTACTCTAGCATTATCCATGAATTATCGAATGCACTTTTCAATTTAGTTGATAAGCTTTATAATCAAGCATTTCACATGTATATTAAGTGGCTATCCTTAACATTGATGTCGTGTTTTAATTTTTTTGTGCTTTGCAATGAATTACGTCGAGCTATATATTCCAATGTACTTATTATTTATGTACTCCCTAAGGGATAGAGTTTATCTGAGGCAATACACAAGTTTGCTAGCCAGACTTTGAGGCTTCTGTTTGTATGTTTCAAACTGTCTTCATTAGAAAAGGAAAATAAAACTTCCCCAGCTTACTGTTTCAGATTTTTGTCCTAACGTTTGGTTAAGTTATACTTGCCAGTTGAAGTATGTACTAAGCATGGATAAACTCCTGAAAACTTAGTTTAGACCAAAGTTTTTCTTATGTTTGAAGAATCTGTTGTTGGTTTGCGCCCTTCTCTTGTTTTTGTTCTTCCTTCTTTAGTTTTCTTTCCAACTCTTTAAATTGGTATCACCATCATGTACTTAACTCTTGTCCTTCTCTGGCCTAATATATCGAATTTTCTGGTCTCTTATTTCCTCTGTGAACCTCAAATCTAAATAGATTTTCCATCATAAGTAAATTATGTCAAGATACTGAAAACCGACTGGAAATGCCCATTTTGAGCTCGTTGGGGCGGATGTTCCTGCTGATTTAGACTTTACAAAGTGTCAGCTTTTGTCTTTCTATACGGAGTCTACCACTTTTGTTGTCTGTTTTGTCCTCATATGATTGGTCTTTCTTTCCCTTTTTCTGATCGAAAGGTCTTCTTCCGCGTGCTATTGCTATAATACCATGTTTTGAGGGCGAACTCGGTGCCGGAAGGTATATTATGTCTATCTGTCTTGCCTACAAACTTTTGGCAATCTATTTATCTGTTACAAATATTCTTGCAGCAAAGCTAAAATGGTGATTGAGCTTCTTGAAGGAATTCATTCTGTTGCTTCGGTGGAGGCCATCTGTCTTGGTGCTCAAGCTGGGATTCATCCATGGATACTTTATGACATAATATCCAATGCTGATGGAAATTCTTGGTGACTGCATTTGCGTTTATCGTTTTCATTTTTCTCCCATTTAATAGATAAGCACCTCATGGCTTTTCTGAAGGTGTTTTATGTAATATCTTAAATTAGATAGTTTACTATTCCAAAAAGAGTATAACATTAGCATACCACTGTTGTCTCTTAATCATATACTCAGTTGCTAAAGTCTATCTTGCACTTGTTCACTTAGTTTCCAGGTACTATCGCTGCAGGAAAATGTCATGGGAAAAAATGACTTTAAGGGATAGTTAGTTAATACGTCTTAAAGTCTAAACTTTTTGTTCAAGTTCACAACTATTGTTGCATGCTCATGCTCGATTCTGTATTGTGGTCTGTTTAACTGCTGCAGAGTTCCTGTTTCCTGATTCTTTTTTGGTGCACTTCAGGGTAACGTACTGGACATGGCGAAAGCACATAAATTCCATGTTCCACTTTTAACGGTTGCTCATCAGCAACTCATATCAGGCATATTACACATTCCTTCTTTTTTTAGTTTCGTGGAAGACAATAGTATCATTCATATGTGATCTCAATTGCTTTTTCATTTTATTTACAGGATCGTCACATCCCCAAGCACAGAGTGATGATGATTTTACATTGCTCAAGGTCAGGTTTGAGTGCATGGGTCAATTTTTAAGGTTTTCACTCTCTAATGTAGCAAGTGCTTTTTTTCTCTTCTACTAATAGAGTGTTCTACAGGTTTGGGAAAGTTTACTTGGGGTAAATATAGTTGATGCAGTCAATTCTAAAAGTTACAAACCTGAGGAACTGGCCGGTCCAATTACTTCTCAGTCTGATACCGTGAAGCGAATTGGTTTCATTGGCCTTGGTGCTATGGGATTTGGCATGGCAAATCAACTGCTGAAATCAAATTTCTGCGTCCTTGGTTTTGATGTAATGCCTTGCATCTTTTATATTTGGTGCTGGACTAGTTCCATGGCAAAATATAATTTTGGAGTAGACATCCTACCTAAGATTTTGGTGTATTTTGAACAGTGATTTTTTTTTTCTGTTTTCACCATATTCTAGTTAAACTCTTGTATTTAGATGGAGAAAGGTAGAGAGGCCGGCCCATGATCAACCGAGTTTCAAACAATGCTCCAGCTTAGCCCATAGAGAGTTTTTGGCTATAAACAAAAAGAAAAAAAAAGAGTGAGTTCTTGTTCTCTTACTTCATGTTGTCCCAAATATGGTCTGCAGACGGTGCGAGGAATGCTTTGAATCTTGCAGGAACAATGCTTGGGTATTACCCTGTGAGAGTTCTTCCCTCCAAAACTGCAATTGCACCTGTTAATCCGACTTTTATTCCAAGGGTGAGGAATTGTCTAAACCTGTGACATTTACCTTCTGTAACATTTCTTTTAGGGTCAGTAGTTGCAAAACTGAATGTTGCTGCTACTAAAGATTTCACTCGCGGTTCTAATTTTCAGTCTGAAGATGAAAGGGAGATGTGTGCAAGAACTATTTACTGTACAAACATTGATAATAAGGTAGTTTTCTTGTTATTGTCTTAACTTCACATGGTTGATTAGCCTCTATAAGAAAATGGTTATGACTTGGAAACCTGTATGATCTGTGAAGCAGGTTACTCAAGCAGATGTCAAGCTCTTCTTTGAATCCACTTGTGGAGAGGTTTGTAGCTGCTCATTTAACAAATCTGAAAGTGCTGGTCCTACCCAAAGTACTAACTCTATGTTATGGAACTTCTTCTCTGCTATAGGTTCAGCGCTTGCGGTTGCTTGGTGACCATCATCATCCGATCCGACTCGTGTAGCTTTTGTTGAGTTTATCATGGTAACATCCATGAGCTTCTGACTTGTAATGTGTTCTGATATATCCTTGTGCAGTGGACCTTTGCTTCGTTCGATTCCTAAGAACTACTAAAACCAATTGTGAATGTCTTGATTTTGCAATGCTTGCATTTGGCTGATCATTTTGTTCAAAACACGTTTTACTGTTTACTCTTTGTGCTTGTGTGTTAGCAGAAAGGATTCTGATTATGGGGTTCTTTTGCAGTCAGAAAGTGTAAAACACCAACTTGGATACCTATTTTTGGTAAATTATGATTGGGCAAGTTGAATTGTTTTAAGCTCGTTTTCTCGTTGCCATTTTCTGCATGCTCTTCTGTTACCCTTTTATTAGTTGAAGTTAAGTATAGCATTATGACCATATAGAACCTTAGCAGCCTCATCATAAGCAATATCAGCTTCAACAGCTGTAGAAAAAGTACCAAGCCAAAGTCTCTTTCCATTACGTTCTAAGAAGTGAAATGTTTGGGTTATAGTGAGTTTTGTTCTTGGAAGTTTTATTCTGTTGAGTGTGATGATACTTGCTATATGATCCTAATTTTGATACGGAGGCACAATTGTTAATCCAGCTTGTTAATTTCCAAAAAAAACAAATCACGATCTTGGTAATGATATTTTCAATGATGGTGTGGTGATTTAATTGTTTTTCTTTCAAGCTATGGCTTAGTTTATCCTCTTGAAGAGTAATGACTTTATTTATCCTCTTTTGTAGGTGGAGTAAATCAAGAAATCTAAGAAGATGATGAAAGTGAAGAACTAGACCGTACTTGAGATAAAATTTGAATTGCTATAGATGAATGTTCTATAGGAATCTTTTGTTATAAACTTTGTTAAAACTAATTACTCTCTTGAAATGTATTAAACTTGTGCATTCAGGGTAGAACATTTTCTTTATGGATACTATTTGCTTGATGGATAATTTATATTATTAAAAGTTTCATTTTATGATTTATTTAAATTTTAGTTTTATTATAATTTATTTTATATATATAAATATTTATTTATATTAGGGGTTATATTATTTTTTTCAACTAAATTGTTGCAATAGCTTACTAGAACCGTTGCAATAGGACACAAACCGTTGCGATAGGTCATACAAACCGTTCCATTACAACATATAAACTGTGCGCAAAAAAAATAAAACCGTTGCAATAGGGGAAAAGGAACCGTTCTTATATCCATAAATAACCGTAACAATAGCTTACAAAAGTGTTACATTAAATAATATGGTAACGGTTAAGAACCGTTCTATATATACACTATAGTAACGGTTTTAAACCGTTCCAATTGGAAATATAACCGTTCCAACAGAGAAAGGGAAAACCGTTGCGATAGATGCATCTATAGCCACGGAGAGTGCAAACCGTTACAAGAACCGTTCCCATAGACCTATAGCCACGCAAGCTGATGGAACGGTCTGTAAACCGTTCCCGTATCTATATGGCAACGGTTAAACAGTCTATGGGAACGGTTTCTCAACCGTTACCGTAGGCCAATTTTTCAGTAGTGTTAATTACAGTTTGGTACCTTATTTCAGACTCGAAATACCTTCTAGCGCTTGCTAGAAGGTTCTAGGGAATTCTTTTTGCTTCTTTTAAGGGCATATTACTATGGTGCCCTCACTTGCTAAGGATTATCACAGTTATTCATTTTTACTAGGCCTGTTTTACCCTTTATTTTGTGTCTAATTACAAAAATACTAAGCCTGAAAGTCTATTTTGTCCCTACAGGCTCTATTAAATTCACAACTATACCATTTCTTATCCCTTTGCACCCTTATTGTTTCTTGTTATTTACCCGACCTGGTGATGGTCAAGGTATTCTAGCTTTGTTACATATTTAACTACTGGCCAACATCTTCTAACCTATTTAAGATTTGGCCAGATTTTAACTCAACAGCCTTTCAATTTTAGCCTCTTTTAATTGTCTTAGACTAATTTAAAATGTAGCCTTTTATTATCACTTAGCTTAATCAGATTAGATTGCAGGACTAGCCTATTTTATTAACTAGACTTATATTTACAGAACTAACCACTCTGATATTTCAGGAATGGCCAGATTAATAGCACAATCCTAAGTTATTTCACTTATAACCAGATTAGGTCACTTTCAATAATAGCCAGATTACTAATCACACTTGTTTATTACAGCTATAACCAGTACCACAAAGCATAATAGGATTTAACATAGTCCAACATATGAATCTATTACAAATACAACCAATTTATGTCGTTTTGCACACATAGCCCCAATCAAAAATCATTCATCAATTAACCAGAACTCAGAGGAAAATTTGATAATGGTTGAATCCCAATTAACTAACTTGTAATTTTAGACTTAGGCACAGCTAACAAATCAAAACATAAAGAAGCATATTCACATCAGATTCATGTGTTGACTTGTAAAAAATCCTGAGGAGCTAAACATATCAGTTATGTGCCAAGAACAGGATAGATGAGATAGGCTAATGATAGAAATCCTCAGAAAAATAACAAGCAAGAATATGCAAAAGACCATATATAAAATCTTAGAACATGAAACAGTCAAAAGCATGCTAGAACAAAGAAGGCAAATAAACAGAAAACATGTAGAAGATCAAGTACAAAAAATAGAAAACATGCAAATGACCAACTATAGAAAACAAAGAAGGCAAACAAACAGGAAACACGCAAAAGAAAATCTAAGATAAAAGCACAGAAGGCAGGAAACTTAGCTTTGCAGGATTTGTCTCATGTTCTCTCTTTACTCTTCTTTACTTCTTTTATTTCTTTCTTTTCTTTTTCTTTTCTTTTCTTTTTCCAGGCTTCAAGACTTCAGAGACTTGAAGTTTGATTTTTCAAATCTTTCTTAAACAAGTTTATTTTTTGGGTTTTTATTGGTAGAACGGTGTTCTGGGTGTTTGTTGGAGTGTATTTGGGGTAGGTCCTGTTTGGGTGTTCGCCGGAGGTAGGGTTCCGGCGAACGTCTTTTGAAGATTCGAACATATCTAGGGTGATTCAAAGGAAACTAACTACATAGGGTGAAAGATCCCCTCGTAGTGGTCCTAGGGTGTTATTTTGGGAGACGGAATCATAAGTTGAAGGTCACCGGCAAGGGCTCCGGTGACCGGACATTCAAGAAGGTATGGTTTTCTTTTGGTTTCCGAAGCTTCTAGGGTGGTTTTAGTGAGAAAAAGAGAAAGGAAGAAGGTTTGCGGTTGATGGTGGCCAGAGACGGTCATGGATTCTAGCTAGTCTCGATGAAGAAGGTGAAAGAGACGATGAATGAGACGAGAGAGAAGTCGGCTAGGGTTTAATGTGTAATGTTTGGTTTCTGAACTGAGAGACGAGGCTTATATACCTCTTGGGGTTTCGACGATCCTGGCCTTTGGATCATTTTTTATCAACGGCCAGGATTATTTATCATTATATGCCGTCGTTTGGATTAATGAAGGGATACCTGGCCTCCGTTGGATCTTCATATATGGACGACCAGGATTTATTATTTAAAGTTACATTGTTTGTTTATTAAAAGAGACTCAATAGTGTCCGTTTGATCAGCTTATTTGGACGGCTAAGATTTAATCTTTTAAACGGCACCGTTTCATTTATGTCACACCGCTTTTCATGGTCTGGTGGATCAATATCTCAACGGCTGAGATTTGATTGCCCAATTATGCCATCGTTTTTATTTAACATTTGGACTGGACGTTTTTTCCTTTGGGCTGTTACACTTTGGGCCTGAATTTGGCCCAATTTTTATTGTATTTTTTGTGTATTTCCTTATGTATTTAATTATTTCTTTGTATTTTCCTCTTGTATTTTATTTTTCTCTTTTTGTATTCATTTTCAATTATTGCTTCGCTTTTATTTTCCTATTTTTCTAATTTTCTTGTATTTTTATGACATTTTTTGTTATTTTCTTTAATTTTCCGATATTTTTGTATTTTTGTTAATTTTCTTTAATTTCATTATTTTTTGTGACATTTTCTAAATAACTCTTTTTTTGTAGTTTTTAATTTCAAATTGTTTCAATCCCAATCACACAATTTATTTCAATTAAACACTTAATTGCACATCAAAAATCTTATTTATTTTTAATATTGAAATTTATTTGCTTAGGGCAAAAATCACGTGCTCACAGCAGCCCCTCTTTGCTCGGGAACACGAAGAGTTTCAGTGCAAAGACAAGTGAGAAGTAATTAGAGATTTTTGCCCACTGGCGTATTCCATAATACATTGTCGATAAGGTATCAACTTTAAATCTCTTGTCTCCCATTCTCCTTGAATATGATGTATCAAGAGATCTGAGTCACCCATGACCAAAATCTCTTGAACACCCATATCTATTGCCATACTCAATCCCAATATGCATTGTTCATATTCGGCCATATTGTTAATGCAGAAAAATCGAAGCTGAGCAGTAACGAGATAATGCTGACCCGTTTCTGAAATAAGCACTGCTCCAATTCCAACTCCCTTACTGTTGATGGCTCCATCGAAGTACATTCTCCAGCATGGCTTATCATTTTGTTCTACTTCTTCAACATTCATTGCCTCCTCATCAGGAAAATATGTTTTTAACGGCTTGTACTCATCATCCATTGGGTTTTCCGCTAAATGATCTGCAACTGCTTGCGCCTTCATTGCTGTACGTGTTACATAGATGATGTCAAACTCTGTGAGCAGAATTTGCCATTTAGCAAGTCTTCCTGTAGGCAAAGGCTTCTGGAATATATACTTCAATGGATCCAACCGTGATATCAAATATGTGGTATAAGCTGACAGGTAATGCTTCAGTTTTTGGGCAACCCACGTTAGAGCACAACACGTTCTCTCCAATTGAGTGTATTTTACCTCGTAAGATGTGAACGTTTTACTGAGGTAATATATTGCCTGCTCTTTCTTTCCCGTCTCGTCATGCTGCCCCAGTACGCAACCAAATGAATTATCTAGCACAGTCAAATACAAGATCAAAGGTCTTCTCGGTTTTGGAGGAACTAATACCAGAGTATTGGCCAAATATTTCTTAATGTCAAAAACTTCTTGGCATTCATCAGTCCAATTTACCGCAACATCTTTCTTCAGCAATTTGAAAATGAGCTCGTAGGTTGACGTCAACTGAGCAATAAACCTGCTGATATAATTCAATCTGCCCAATAAACTCATTACTTCTTTCTTATTCTTCGGCGGAGGCAAATTCTGGATTGCATTTATCTTTGACGGATCTAATTCAATACCATGCCGGCTTACTATAAACCCTAGTAACTTTCCTGAAGGCACCCCAAAAGCACATTTTGCTGGATTGAGCTTGAGATTATATCTTCGGAGCCTCTGGAAAAACTTTCTCAAAATTTTGACATGGTCACACTGCTTTTTGGACTTAATGATGACATCGTCCACATATACTTCAATCTCTCGGTGCATAATGTCATAAAACATAGTAGTCATTGCCCTCATATATGTAGCTCCGGCATTCTTCAACCCAAACGGCATTACCCTGTAACAATATGTTTCCAAAAGCATGATAAAGACCGTCTTTTCTGCATCTTCTTCGTCCATCAGGATCTGATGATAACCGGCATAACAATCCACAAAATAGCCAATTTCATGCTTGGCACAATTGTCGATCAATATATGGATATTTGGCAATGGAAAATTATCCTTTGGACTAGCTTTATTAAGGTCCCTGTAATCAACGCACACCCTATTTTTTCCATCCTTTTTCAGAACTGGCACAACATTAGCTAACCAGGTGGTATATTTAGTGACATGTATGACCTTTGCTTCGAATTGCTTATTGACTTCTTCTTTTATTTTCATACTGATGTCCGTTTTAAACTTTCTTAGCTTTTGTTTTACCGGCCGGCATTCTGGATAAATGGGCAATTTATGCACCACCAGATCAGTACTGAGTCCGTGCATGTCATCATAGGACCAAGCAAATATGTCCTTGTACTCATGTACAACTTGATTAAATCTTCTCTAAGGGAAGCCTCTAAATGCACACTGATCTTTGTTTCCCGGACATTTTCCTCACTTCCCAGATTAATGGATTCTGTCTCGTTTATATTTGGTTTGGGTTTTTCCTCATAATGATTCAAATCTTTACTGATTTCCTCCAGTATTTCCTCATCCTCATATTCCACTTCATGTTCACTTTCAATTTCCTGTATAACTATTCGATTATCAAGATTGGATCGGGAATCTTTCATGCATGACATATCATTGGAATCAGCAAATATTGAACTGTACAAAAGAAGAAAAAATAAAATAAGGTAAAATGGAAGAAGGAAAGAAATTGCATTTCATTGATTTTTTAAAAAGGTAACAAGCATTGGATACATTTGTTTTCGATGGGATGTGGGATTACAAAATAAGATAACTTTTGGGGAAATGAAATATTTAAAGCTAACTACCATAACTCCCTCCTGATCGGAAGAGGATTAGCTTCCCAGTTATTAAGCGCAATGCAGGGTCCCACGAACTGAACATCCATTTTACTTGTTCCCTCGCCCATCTCCAACATATTCACATCTTCAAATAACCTCTCAAACCTTTCTAGGAATTACGCATCCAGTTTTATTTCAGTGCAACTTGACATAACAGTCGCCAAATGTCTCCGTGTACCAGGCCTAGTAAAGAAATCGGATAGTTTTGGAATAGGCTTTGGGAGGGACCACCTTTTCTTCTTCATTTTCTTGGCTCTTTGGATATCGGCAACGGTTGGCTCGAAACCCAAACCAAAAGTGTCATTACTGCCCGGCAGGTAGATTGGCTGTGTTATAACTTGTAGAGTTACCCCTAAGCCTTTCCCCGGGGAAAACCCATTTCTTATCATTTCCTTGGCTACCATCACTTCTGTAGGAGCCACTGTCGGAATTGGCATGTTCTCCCCCTCAGATATTTTATTCACCACCACAGTATCCATAACCTGATATACTAACGTGCCATTATCTCCTTCAGTTTCTTCGAGTGGTGTGATAGCATTGCAGACATCATCTTCTCCATGCACTATGATCTCCTGTTGTTCCCATTGAAGTTTTACCATCTGATGCAGAGATGATGGTACAGCTTTCGCCGCGTGGATCCATGGATGTCCCAATAAAAGATTGTAAGAAACAACAACATCTAGCACCTGGAACTCCATAATGAAGTCCACTGGTCCAATAGTAATCTTCAGTATAATATCCCCTACAGTATTCTTGCCACCTCCATCAAAATGTAGTACACATACACTGTTCTGATGGATTCTATCAGGATTGAACTAAAATTTTCCCAAGGCTGAGAGTGGGCAAATATTGGCACTTGACCCGTTGTCCACCAGAACACGGGTAACTACAGATTCTTCACACTCGACGGAGAGATATAGTGCTTTGTTATGCTCCATTCTTTCAAGCGCCAACTCATTATCTGAAAATGTTATCTTATTTGTCTCAAAGATCTTATTCGTGATTTTCTCCAAATGACATACTGAAATCTTCTCAGGCACATGGGCTTCATTCAAAATTTTCATCAACGCCTTTCTATGCTCATCAGAATGAATTAGCAATGATAACAACAAAATCTGCGCGGGCGTTTTTCTCAATTGCTCCACTATTGAATAGTCTTGAGCCTTTATCTTTTTCAAGAACTCTTCCGCTTCCTCTTCAGTAACTGCCTTCTTCACATGAGTCGGGTTCTCCTTTACCACTTTTGTCTTCCTTAATTCTTCCGGGGCAAAGCATCGCCCGGAATGAGTTAAACCATGTGTTTCATCGATTTCTCCTTTAACTTCCCTCCCCTTGTACATCACTGTAACTTTATCATAGTTCCACAGTATGGCCCTGGTGTTCACGACTGGCATCTGCACCACCGGTTTGATAACCACAAGTTCCACAAAAGCTCCCTTCATGGTCAACAAAGGCTTAGCTCTCGACACTACTACCTTTACAGGCTCAACCACTGATGGTTTCTTCATTGGTAACTCAGCTGATGCTTTCTCTTTTTCAATTTCCCCTTCCACCTTGTTGTTAGCTTTAATCATCATCACTAATTGAAAAGGTTTCCTACTGCTCTCTCCCAACTCTAACTCTATCATATGCGTCTCATGATGGGCTGGCAATGGATTCTGTGTAATATTGGGAGTTTCCGGAGCTTGCACTTCGATCCTCCTGGTATCACTAAGTTCCTGTATGGCAGACTTTAAATGCCAACACTTTTCTGTATCATGTCCTGGCGCCCCAGAACAATACTCACATCGGACCGATTGGTCTAGATTTCTGGGTGGTGGGTTTGGAATTTTTGGCTCAATAGGGTTCAACATCCCTAGCTCTCTCAAGTGGTGAAAAAGACTGGTATATTACTCCCATAACGGAGTAAATGTTTTCTTTCTTTGCGCTCTATCTCCTCTTACTTTTGGATCTGGACGGAAATTGGGTCGATTTGGATTTCTGTATGTTTTGGAAGGCGGGTAGTCATTTTATGTGTGGTAGACATTTTGTGGAGCTCGTGTACGCCATGCGTGTGGAGGTGGTGGGTAAGGTTGAGCATGTGGGACGGAAAAATATGGACTGGTGGGAGGATAATATGGTGGAGGTGGTTGTAGGGTGCTGGTAAATATGGTTGGTATGGGCGAGGTGGATGATGATATGTATTGGGGCCCCGAGACCATGGTCTACCTTCAATGACCGCAACTTCCTCCTTCTTCTTCTTGCCAATCGATCCCCCAGTTCCAGTTTGTATTGCTTGGTTTGTGGCTTTAATAACCGAATAACGCATGATCTTATATTTCTTTAGCCCCTTTTCTACAAAGCTTCCCATCTTGACCACCTCGTTAAAGGTTTTTCCAACTGCTGATACCAGGTGACCATAGTAAGTTGGCTCTAAAGCCTGTAGAAAACAGTCCACCATTTCCGCTTCTTTCATGGGAGGGTCTACTCGGGCAACCTCCTCCCTCCATCTGAGCCCATATTCCCGAAAACTTTCCCCGGGTTTCTTCTCCATTTTAGTCAACGATAGCCTGTCAGTGATAATCTCTAGATTGTATTGGAAATGGTTGGCAAACGGTTGAGCTAGGTCATCCCAGATGAACCACCTGGTATGATCCTGTCGAGTATACCATTCCAACACTGAACCACTTAAGCTCTGGCTAAAATAAGCCATAAGTAACTCGTCTCTTTCCCCTGCTCCGTGCATTATACTACAATAAACCCTCAAATGGGCTACTACCCCGTGTCCGTCATACATATCAAAATTGGGTAGCTTAAACCCGGCTGGGAGCTGTACCTCCAAAAACAAGCATAAGTCTTTATACGCAACACTCACTTGGCCTCCTAGCCATTGTATGTTACGAAAGGACTGTTCAAGACTTTTCAACATACGGGCCATCTCTTCATGTTCCAAGTTTCTGACAGGCTTTTACACTTCTGTCATGTCTATGAGCGGTGTGTAGGGGTCATGTTGCCTGAATGTTGGTTCTGGTGGATAATAATAAGTGTCCTGAACATGGAACACAGGTTCCCTGGAAGATTTGTGTAGAGCAGCGGATGGCGGTGCCACGTCTACTGGGGCGACCTGAGGTGGTGGTGGTGGAACTTGTTGGATAGTGGTAGTAGTGCTTGTGAAGTTGTAGCATAGTAATGTGGGTAAGTTGGGTATGTGGAGGATGAATTCATAGTGGGTGGTTCAGGATTCGGGTTTGTAGGAGGGACATATGCTGGGTTGGCTGGATAGGAAGGCAAAGGTTGTCCCCTAGACCAGGCCTGGTACAGCTCTGACATATGCTGTCTTAATTTGTACATCTCTTCTTTCATACTTGCAACGTCCACGCTTTCTTCCTCCTGTACCGGATCCATAATAGTGGGCTCGATTTCTTGAGTCACTGCTTTGGTCATAGCTTTTGAAAGTGTATTGTAGCTGTGATGTGCCAGAATGCAGTTGCCAACTAAAAATCTGATACTCATCAACAACAAAACTCGTTAATAGTTAGCTCATAGGGGGTAAAATATCACAATTAAGAATCACAACTTTTGCCTTAATTATTATGCATCATCCCGGCATTATTCCACCGTTTTTCTTTTCACCTCTGTTTTTCATTGTTTTTCAATTTGTTTCTTTTTCTTGTTTTCTTCTTTTCTATTTCTATTTTTTTTTTTCATTTTTGTTTTTTCATTCCTACATGTTTGCCTATCGCCTAAACAACTTGTATAAAAGGGAAAGAAAATAACAGCAACTTATTTTGAATTTTTCATTGATACTCAAACATCGATTACAAATGATGTTGTACTACAAATGCAGAAGAAAAAATACAAATACAAAATGCATGCCCTATGAATATATTAAAGCTCCTAGTGCCTGCGAGACATCGTTCGGTCTTGTCTCGAGCCTATATGCTAATCCACTTTGGAGTTTGTCCAGGACGGTCATTACTTGCTTTACAAAGAACTTTACTGCTGATGTGAATGTTGAGTGGGACATATCTACAGACAATTGGTATTTCCTTGTGATGTACTGAGCAATATTGACGATTCTTTCCCTGATAACCCCTTTTTCCTGAAGCAGCCTACCAATCTGTTTGGCACGAGCGTCTAAGGTTTGCTGGTTCTCCTTTTGTAGTTGTTGTAGCTCCAACTCTAACTGAGCCATAACCATGTAGCAATGTTCTCTCTCTACTTCGAACTTTTTGGTTTATTTCCTACTATTGACGTCGGTTGTAATGATTTTCTTTCTGAATCGGGCTACCTCAACCTTGTGTTCATCTTGTAATTGCTGAACCATTCGAACTCTTTCCTCAGCATTTCTGGCCAACCGTTTCCGAACCCTGACTAACTCCTTTTCAGCTTTATCAAGATCAAAGCTATAGTCATTCACTTTGCACCGAAGACTTTCAATCAAATTCTCGTCTCGGGCTAGGCGAACTGGGGTTTCAGCTGCGATTTTCATCTTCGCAATTTAAGAATTCAAGATTTCATTCTCTTTTCTCAGCTGCTTTTTTTCTCCCTCATTAGATGCCGCTTGTAAGTTGCTCTTGAATTTGAGGTCTTGGAATTGTTTTTCTAACAAGCTGATTCTGGCTCAGTACTCATTTTCTTTGGCCACCCAATCTTTGTGTTCCTTAGACTGCTTGGCCAATTCTTGAACGTGAGGCCTCTTCATTGGTCTATCATCCTCGACATCCCGGTGATACCATGCGACATACCCTGGTGATACTTCCCCTCAAGCTCGGTTTCCCATACGAGTGTCTACTCTCAAGCATTGGCATTCATTCCAGATCTGTTGAATCTTTGCTTTCGGGAATTGTCTGTCCGGATTGATTTCTATGGCTTGTAGGCTAAGGTCCCCGTCCTTTAGAATGACCTGATATCTCCCGAGCTGCCATAATACCCTGTATGGCGCATAAGGCTGAATGATTTTAAGACCCATTATCAAGAAATGCGACCCTTCTGGACGCATGTATATCACCTTGTTGAGGGGCAACCATCCGCATGCCCAGTCAATTTGGCTAGCAGTCAACGATCGCAAGTATGTAATCCAACCTTTTGCTCTTTCTAACAACTTAACTTCTTTTGTTCACATATAAAACTATTCAATGCACATTTTTTTAGATGACCCGTAACTCGAGAACAGAGGGTGACGACACAAATGTTCTATCAATCACATCTGGAGAATCAAATTGCATCCCACGAAGAAGTCATGCCCTGCCTTACAGGATGTGAGGGCACGGAAGATATCAGCTCCAATCATCGGTGCCAGTGTGCTATTATCTTGCACAAGAAGAGTACTGGCAACCCCGGTGAACCTTATATCAACATTTACATCTTTCCTCGGGAATATGACCAATCCCAGAAATGCCACTATAAAGGCGAATCGCCTATGCTCTTCCCATTTGACTCGGTTAGATTTACTGCAGAGTCTGTTCGTAGGGTCGTTAAATCCCCCAATATGACCATATCTGCAGTAGATGAAACTCAAAGTACAAAATCCATAAGCCAAGTCTTCATTATGAACGTTCCTGGCAATTTTCAGGGAATCGAGAAATCTGTGCACTATAATTTCCCTCTGAGCCACCGGGTATTTATCCTTCAGGGGAACCTCACCTTTCCCGACATAATAAGCAATTTTTTCTAATGTATGAGTGAGCTCAAAATCTGATATGTGTAGAACATTATGCGCAGGATCCCAACAAGCAACGAGAGCCCGAATGATATCACCACGGAGTATTATGTCCATCAACCCAGTAAGATCTTTCAGATATCGTTTGACCCAAACCTGCCCTTCTTGGCCCAGATTGTTCCACCATAACCTCAACTCCGAAGGGATTTTGTTCATTAAAGCAAAGGGTTAACTTTGTACTGTGCTCATCCTCACATTTATTAAAGGCAATTTTATTCAAAAAAAGGAAAATATTTTTCAAAGACAATTTTTTATTTTTGAAAGAATTAGCCTTTTCAGGTTATTTATTTTTAAAAAAAGAAGACGTGACTTCAAAGTGGCTATTTTTGCAAAAACAGCCTTCCGGCGTCCTTTCGGAACATTCGATTATTTCCAAAAATATCAATCACTTTGATTTATTGAAAAACTAAAATTCGATATTTTTTGGTCATTTTCTAAATGGGTGGTTGGACCCGTCAAGGGTTGCCTATGTATCCCACCTAATGGCAAGAATCAAACCTGCGTAGTTCGGTCAGATTGTTATGTGACCAATTATTTCAAATGTGTTATTCACCTGTTTTCAAACTTCCTTTTCAAATTTTGACAGAGTTTCGTCAACATTTCAATATTTTCTATTCTACAATTTCTCTTTCTTTTTGTTTTTCAGGAATTTAGTCGGTCCGCATAATAATCCAGGACAAATAAATGCAACATATAATATGCTCGATCTTTAATATTCCGGGTCACCTGTCCTAGACGGACCCAACCCCTGTGTTGAGTCCCCTAAGTCAGATATGATGCAAATAATCGACATAGACCTAGGTTCAATATCCTGTTGTTTCATATGGTGCTAGACTATGTACCCGAGTGGACAACTCGGATCGAGGAGGGGGCAACGTACCAAGGACCCACGGGGTCGTTCGACTTTGTAACTTATCCGGCCTCTATTTCTTATTTTTGGTATGACTTAACAAAAAGGGGAGTCTCAATCAGTAAGCACATCACCGGAGGTAAGAAGAGAAGGGTTTTCAGCACAATTTTATATATACAATCCATGTAATATCAAAGCGGTAAACACGTAACACATTGATCAAAGCATATAATGAAATCTAACAACATCAAGAACGACAATTCAATCGAGCTCGAATTCTTAAACCCTGAACCGAAGTTCTAGGTTGCTTGTCCCCTGCAGAGTCGCTAGAGCTATCACATCTCCCTTTTTACTACCCTCTTCTTCCCGAAATAGGGAATAAGGTATACCTCATTAATTACTAATACACCCGGGAAAGGATATAATAATAGTAACGAGGAAGGAGTTTTTCCACTTTAAGGACAATCGGAACGGGATTTTATTTAGTGTTTCAAAGTCGCCACTTGAGAAGATAATGGTGTCCCAAGTCACCGGTTAATCCCGAATTCCAGGAAATTGACTCTGTTTAAACAGTCCGCGCAACTAGAAATCCGGATAAGGAATTCTGTTACCCGGGAGAAGGTGTTAGGCACTCCCGGATTCCGTGGTTCTAGCACGGTCGCTCAACTGTCCTTTTTGACTTTATTTGATTTCGTTATATGCTTTTAAAATATGTGAATGTTTCATTTTTGATATTTTAACGACTTGGGATGTCGCAAAAACGCATTTCAAGTCACAGCGCAACCAGTACGCCTATGACTTTTAACACGTTTCATCTTTGCCGAGATTTAAGATTTGAGTCACACTAGATGTGGACTCGTATTAAGGAATGTATATTTAAAATTGTGCCTATAACGTCTAACGGCTTATTATACTTTAGGTTAGACCGTGGCAATTGCTAAACGGTCTTCCCGAGTCTATCACTTATTAACATACATATGGGGGCCCCGCATATTTTGTTCTTATACGAGGCTCGTCTTGTTATTTTTTAGAAGTCCAATCCTAATAAATGCTACGTTTTCTATTTTTGGTTTTTTCCCTAATTATTTTTACTTGTTTTGTATTTTCAGAACCATGTCCAGGCCCATTATTTCCATTTCCAGGCCTCGACGTTTATGCACTTGAATTTAATAGTCCAGTTTGCATAACTAGGTTCTAGAAACCTTGAATATGTTAAAATTGTTATTTAGAGATCCAGATATGAGTCCAATTGGATCTGGGCATGTACTATCTATCGAGCCCAGACCAGTCGAGAGAAATAAGAAACAGAATTGAGATTTCATAACCAATATATAAACGATCAACAAACAGCAGATAAAATTAACCAATGACATTTATTTCATAAGAAACAAAAGTACAAGTATATCAACATTAGTTTTGAATTCTAACTATCAATCACTACTAGAACCTAACAGTAAAATTACTTATTTAAGCTATTTTTGAACAATGATACGATACTTAGCTATGCAAATTGAATAGTTATTAATTACTGATTGTAACACATGCTATTCTAAATTGTTATTAAACTACTTGAAGTGAAGAAATAGACTATGATTAAGTTGATCATTCTTAATTATCATGTTCTAGTTCCTAAGATCAATTTGATTATTATTCAGATTGTGAAACCATTTTAATTAGACGAGTTAAAATCACGAATTAGCCTATTTTACCTTAAATCTAAAGATGATTATGTCTACGTGTATTCTACCCTACTCTATCTATTACACTATCAGTCATATTATCTCAGTATCATACATATTAATTATTACAAACATCCCTATCAAATTACAATGGATCTAACATGCGATAAACATAAGAATTCATGAAATACGATAGGAGATTTCTTCTGAACAACTCATGGTATTTTCATTTCCTCAATCAACTGGCACTTACATATTTGGATAGAAAATGTGTACTTGATTCAGCAAAAGGAAACTTATAAGTCTAGGATACAAATGTGATGAAGGATAGTCAGCGATCACAGCAGCAGAACAATAGAGAGCAAATCACAGCAGAACAACAATAACGCAGTCGAGTATAATCCTCAGATCCATCATATAAGCAAACCAAGGAATAAAATTGAAGGAAATCCTATAGAATCTGATAGTATAGAACAACATAAGACTATAGTTCAATTCCAGAACTTGTACTCGACTTAACTCAGAATTTTACTCTCTATTTATGGTGTATAACTCTCAATTTTGTATTTTAGAATGTTTTTCTGAATTTCTAGAATCCAGCTGTGATGACCCGGCCCGTCGTCATGGGAATTACCACCCCGTTATGTTGTAATTACATATTTCATGCTTTTATATCAGTGTTAGAGTCTATCGGGGGAGTTAGGAGTGAATCGGATTGGAAATAAGGCATATTGCCTTTTTGAAGGAAACTTGAATAAGGAAAGTCAACCTGGAGTTGAATATTTAGTTAGAGGGCTCAGAATCGGATTCTGATGATTCGGTTAGTTCCGGGAGGTGATTTGTGACTTAGGGGAGCAATCAGAATTGAATTTGGAGGTCCGGTGTAGAAATAGGCTTGAATTGGCTAAGGTTGAATTTTGGCGAAATCCGAACGGTAGGTGAGATTTTGATTCGGGAATCGGAATGGAATTCTAACAGTTGCAATAGCTCTGTTAGGTGACTTTGGGTGTGCCTGCAAAATATTAGGTCATTCGGAGGTCGTTTGGTCGGGTTTTTGATCGAATGCTGGTTTCGGATGTTTGGAGGAAAATTAGGCTTGAATCCGTGTGTAATTGGTGATTTTGATGTTTAGGATGGTGTTTTTATGATTGGAACAAGTTTGAAACGTGTTATGGAGTATGTTGGTGGTCTTCGTTGGGGTCCCGGGGGCCTCGGGTTGATTTCGGGGGTCCAAACGAACCATTTCTTGTATTTTTGAACTGCTGTTGGCTGCTGGTTTTGTTGCAGACGGATGCTCTATGTGATCGCATAGAGTAGATGCTATCGCATAGAAGGATGGAAGTGAGCCCCCGAGTTGTTCTATGCGATCGCGTAAAATGGGATGCGATCGCATAGGTATGGAACCTGGCACTCTGCGATCGCAGGGTCACTTGTGCGAACGCATAGGGTAAAATGATCCGGGGTGCCTAAGAAGCTAGTGTTCTATGCGATCGCGTGGTCGATTTGCGATCGCATAGTAGAAATTTGGAGCCTGGGTGAGATGTTCTATGCGATCGCAGAGAGGAAGTGTGATCGCATAGCCTTAATTAATTCGAGCTATCGCAATGATGGGATGCGATCGCATAGTGTAAACGCCTGGGCAGATTCTTTAATTACAAAAACATTTCATTACGGGTTCATTTGCAAAACCCTCCAATTTTGAAGCTTAGAGAGAGAAAGTGAAGGGAAATAGCTGGGAGATCATCGGGGTATTGTCGGAGGTAAGTTTCGTGGTTTAATTACGCGCTTTTATCATGAAATCATGGTTTATTTCTATGAAAATAGAGGATTAAAGGTGGGTTTTAGCCCTAGGCCTAAAATTGTATATAAATACCGATTTGAGCGGGTAAATGGAGTCCGAATTTGGTAAATTTGATATGCCTAGACTCGTTTTGAGACGAGGGTTCCGAATATATAACTTTTATAATTTTTCGAGAAGCGCACCAAAAGTCGGGTTTTGAAAACTTTGTGGGTTTTGATACAATTTGGGTTAATTCGAATAAATTGCATGAAATTAGCATATATTGATGCATTCTCTATGATTTTGAGCAGATTTGGTATCCGAGGGGATTGATTTGCGAGGCAAGCGCAAGGCGGATTGAAGCTTCTACCGGTTCGAGGTGAGTGGTAGTAGTAAACATTTTACTGAGGGTTTGAAACCCCGTACTAGCACTTCACAGTGCTATATTGAGATGAGACACGCGTTCTATGACGGGCGTGGTGACATTGAGATTAAGGGTTCGGACTTGGTCCTTCCCAACTAATAGAATACTGTGCGGTATGACTATTAATGAGATTATAACTGTGCAATTGGTCTAATAGCCATGTTTGGGACCTTGAGCCGATCTGTAGAGTATTAGGGAACCTATAGAGCTAGGTGACCCTTATATCATGTTAGGAACATACACTCAGCCGTAATTACAACTGTATAGCATATTACGAGCCAGTACTAGATGTGTACTTTAAAAGATACTACCTAGGGTGGAATTCCCTATTCTAGCCTGAGAGGCCAAGCATATACTGACTGGGATAGGGTCGAGGACCCATTATGAGGTATTATATATATATACCTATATTGGATCGGGCTGCACGCCACAGCAGTATCTATATTGGATCGGACTACACGCCGCAGTAATATACATGTAATATACATGTGGGAAGGACTGCACGCCGCAGTATTATTGCGCTTGGGCTGTAGGAGCCCCTTCGGAGTCTGAGTCTACACACATTCTCAGTGAGCACTGGTGTATATTATGGGATCGGGCTGCGCGCCGCAGGAGTATAAATATATATACATATATGTATTGGATAGGACTGCACGCCGCATTAATACATGTGTGGATCGGGCTGCACGCCGCAGTATCATAGCGCTTGGGCCTAGGGAGACCCTCCGAAGTCTATATACACCCCCAGTGAGCGCCATCGATGTTAAATGGAGTGGGCTACGCACCGCAGCGGTATATGTATTGGAGCGGGCTGCACGCCGCAGCATATACTTATTCATATCCTATTACCTACTTAGATACTTATACATTATAGACATAGGTATGTGTCTTCATTTATTGAGATGGCCGTACACCGTAGGTGTACAAGTGAGGGTTTGATCAGTGTGGGATCTTCTAGAGATAGATGTGGATGGGAGATCAGAGTACTTACCACAGTGATGACGTACGTGTGAGGGTTGCCTTAGAACTGTTAAGTGATAGCACATGAGTTCTTACTTTTAGTTATTGTTTATTATCGTTACTCACTCAGTTGAAATATACTCACCCCACTCCCCTGCACTTTCTGTGCAGATCCACAGGTGCCCGAGAGCAGTTGAGACTTTGTAGCTGCTGATCCTTGTCTACTCTTGCGGAGATTACGAGGTAGCTGCCAGCGTCCGCAGAGCCTGTTCTCTCCTTCTTTATCATCTTGTTCATTTCTTTTTGCCTAGACTTGTTTATATTAGGATGTTATTATGTAGAGGCTCAGTCTTGTGACACCACGATATGGTTGGGGCCGTATTTTGTATGCTTTTACTATCTCGCTTATCACCTGATATGATCATTTGTTGTTTAAGTTTAATTTGAATAATTGGAATTAATAACTGGCTGGTTTAAGGGATAATATGGTCGGGCTTGCCTAGCATTGTGTTGGGCGCCATCACGACCAGGGTTTGGGTCGTGACAAGTTGGTATCAGAGCCTAGGTTAACAGGTCTCGCGAGTCATGAGCCGGTTAAGTAGAGTCTCGTGGATCGGTACGGGGACGCCTGTACTTATCCTCGGGAGGCTGCAAACCTCTTAGGAAAAGTTTCAATTCTTGGAATTCTTATCGTGCGATTACTTTTGACTTGAACTGAACTTTGACATTCTATTCTCTCGCAGATGGCGAGAACTCGAGCATCCGGTCGAGGAGGACGACCACCACTACCACCTGCTAGAGGCCGTGGACGCGGCCGTGGTCGTGGCGGAGGTCGGGCGGCTGATGCAGTACCAGCTGACCCACAGCCCCCAGTTGCAGAGGTGCCAGTAGCACCATATCAGGCACCAGCTGTGCCCATTGTCATTCTAGGTCTACAGGAGACCCTGGCTCAGATACTAGCAGTCTGCACTTGCCTAGCACAGGCGGTTTCAGTTACTACTGCAGCAGCTGCATCAGGCACAAGGGGTAGCCATCAAACCCCCGCAGTACGCACTCCAGAGCCAGCAGTGCAGGGCTTGCAGACACCAGAGGCTCCTCCAGTTCAGCCTGTGGGACCGGTTCAGCCAGCAGATCAGGTTCAAGGGGACAGGGTCCCAGCTATGACAGATGATGAGCAGCATCGTCTCGAGAGGTTCACCAGGTTATCTCCTCCAGTGTTCACTGGTGCTCCGGGCGAGGACGCCCAAGGTTTTCTGGATAAGTGCCGTCGGATGCTTCGTACGGCAGGGATCTTGGAGTCCAACGGGGTATCTTTCACTACCTTTCAGTTTCATGGGCCAGCCTTCACTTGGTGGGAGGCTTATGAGCGCCGCAGGCCAGCAGAGGCAACACTACTATCATGGCCAGAGTTCTCTACCATATTCTTGGAGAAGTGGGTGCCTCGATCTTAGAGGGAGGAGATGCGCAGGCAGTTTGAGGGTCTCCGTCAGGGGGATATGTCAGTGTCAGAGTATGATATCAGGTTTACAGAGTTGTGTAGGTATGCACCATGGTTGGTTCCATCTGACAGAGAGAGGATTGGACGCTTTGTGGACGGCCTCATTTATCCTATTCGTATTCTGATGACTCGGGAGAGGGTTTTGAGCCGTACATTTGAGGATGCTGTGGATATTGCTCGCTACATAGAGACAGATCGTCGCAGAGTGCGGGATGAGAGGGAGGCCAAGAGGCCTGATACCAAAAGTAGTAAATAACAGGGCAAGATACCACAAGAAAGCTAACTATATAAAAGTAGTAAAGAACAGGGCAAGATACCACAAGAAAGCTAACTATACCATAAATACGAAAGTTTCCCTACTTAAAGGGGCTGGCTTCAACAACCCATAAGGGACGGCTTGCCAAGCTACACAAACAGTTAATTTGTTTATAGTCTCAAAAGTTTTCCTACAAACGGGGCTGGCTTCAACAACCCATAAGGGACGACTTGCCAAGCTACACAACTCGGAAAACTTTTGTACTATAACCAACGTTAGCTGTTTATAACTCAGAAAACTTTCGTACTATAATAAGATAACTTTCTTATAGTATACTTACCCTATTTTTCATACATGGACCGGCCTTTCCATCCATTCGAAAGAAAGAACAAGAGAGAAATTTAGAAAGCACTCATAAGTAGTATTTCACAAAGGATTTTTGAAGGTTTACAAGATGATTGCTAGATGATCCTACCAAGTACTACAAGGCCTCCTTTATATAGGACTAGGAGGTTATTACAAGACAAACTTAATAGATAAAATAAACCTATCTTACATGGCAAACTTATCTTACAAGTGGGTCCTTCTAAACATGTGAAGGACTTTAGGCAAACAACTAAAAAACAACCGAAAACATGTGAAACGGGTGAAATATACATGGTGTAACATGTGAAAATATACGGGAGCATGTGACGCCATGTGAAAGCATGATGATGCATGTGACGAAGCATGTGGAGGCATGTCTAAACATGTGAAAACAAGTTGAAGCGGGGCCCGAATAGTATGGAAAGATGTGGAAAATTTGTCTTGACATGGGTAGGATATTTTTGAGGTTTTTTGGTGGCTAATTTAGGATTATGGTGGGATTAGTAGGAAATCAGGTAATTATTCTTTGATGATTCCATGATTGTCTTCTAGGCATCTTTTCAATGACCTTGTGTAGTAACGCCTGGAACTTGACGGCCATTCTTCACAGTGCTCTTTCTCTTTTGGATTGAAAGATGTAATCCTCAGCCTTAGTCTAGAAATGTCTTGAGTGATTTTTTCTCGGATGACTTCGTATGGAGTTTGGTATTCTTTTGCTGCTGCCCGGACTCTTTCCCAGTGAGGATGACTGTTTGTATAATTCCAGCTTGCCCAATCTTTTGGCCATATTTCTTTCGGGATGCATCTATTTTGCTGAAATAGGATTCTTTGTGCCTCGCTATATTCTTCCTCCATAGATAAAATGGACACGGGAAATTTCCACCAAAATGATGCTTCTGCTTGTGCCTGGACTTTTCCGTTAATAATCTTTACTGGCCTATGAAACATGAACACCTTTGCTGTGTATGAATCACTGAAACATTTAATCCAGTATCTTCTAGGTTTGAACCATTGCAAAAATATTCTAAGAGCTGGTGCAATGTTATCAAACTCTTTGAAGACGTTGCATTTGAATTCCATGAAAATATAATACTGATGGCATAGGTACCATAAAAACCATAATAGTTCTTGTGGAAAATCCTTGGCTTGAGCTATGAATATATGGCAGAACGGATATTCCGGATTTACTCCGTAAGGTTTGAGAATAGATCCTCCATGTTGTCGGAAAACCTCGAGCTCATAGTAAGTTCTTCTTTCAATAAGAATTGATGGATCAAAGGGATCCATGAGGTTGAACAATTCCGCCGGATGATCTGCTGGCTTTAATGAACTTGTTCCTGGTAAACTGGAAAACATGAAGATGTGACTGATTAGCTTTTCCTTTGACTTCAATTTTGCTGGGGAAAATCTCCTTTAAAATTCTTCCGGTCGGGACAGAAAATCTGCGAGAATATTATCCTTTCCTTTCAGATGCCTGACTTGAAACTTGTATGGAGAGAACCATTGAGCCCACTTGAGAATCTGAGGATTGGGAATAATTTTTGCATTTAGATGAATCATCTTCGGGAAAGCCTTCATATCCATTTCAATCAGGAATTCTGTATGAATAAGGAAGAAATTGAATTTCTTGATTCCATTCTTTACTGCAAGAATTTCCTTGAAAGTGGAGTGATAATGTTGCTCGGCATCTTTGAACTTTCCACTGGCGTATCCGCATATTTTTCTCTAGCCATCTTTTTCTTCAAATAGAACGGCACTCCAATATTCATTGCTGGCATCTGTCTGCAATATCTTCTTACCGTCCGAAGGGATATAGAGGGACTTGACATTTTTAGAAATCTCCTTTATTTTCTGGACTGCTTCATCTTGTTTCTTTCCCCATGGAGGAGCATTTTTCTTGAGCATCTCTGTAAGTGGAGAAATGTATGTAGAGATATTTGGGATAAAATCTCTTACATAATTTATTATGCCCAGAAATTGTTGGATCTGCTTTGTTGAGAAGTTGGTATCCGGAAATTTGAGTAGTTCCCGACATATATGGGGTCCTGGACTATATTCTCCTTGCACAAAATGCATTCCAAGAAAATCAATTTCCTTTTGAGCAAGAACCATCTTTTTTGCTGAGAGCATGATCCCGTATTGTGTTACCAATTCCTCAAACTGACGAAGCAAGTTGATATGTTCTTCAAATGCCACACTAAATAGCAGGATGTCATCAATGTAAACTAGGGAGGTATGGAGGATGGGTTGGAATATTTTTATCATGGCTTTTTGGAATAAAGAAGGTGCGGTTTTCAATCCGAAGGGCATAACTTTCCATTGGAAGTGATGATCGGGGATGCAAAATCCTGTTTTGGGTCTTTCTTCAAGGGTGAATTCCTAATTGCCAAAATCCTGACTTTAAATCAAACTTAGAAAAATATTTGGCCTTGGCTAGGTAGGAGAAAAGGGTGAGTTTATTTGGGATAAGGAATTTGTCATCTTGGAGGAAATGGTTAAGTGGCTGGTAGTTGATGACTAACCTGAGTTTTCCTCTTGTTTGTTCAGCTCTTTTGTTAACATAAAATGCTTCGCATGCCCATTGTGAGTCTGATGGCTCTATCAGATCAAATTCCAAAAGCTCTTCACATTCTTTCTTTGCGAGTTGCAGATGATCTGGATTCATCCCTGAATGACTGGCTTTTGTTGGATTGATGTTTTCATTCTTCTTGAAAGGGAGCTTGATAAAAAATTCTTTATTTTTCCATAGAGGGCGTTTCCCTTTCATCATGAAGTCCTTGTGAGAATCGGCACATGATTGTTCAATGAGATTTTGCTCGATCTCCTTGATCTGTTCGTCCTTGGTGATTTGGAATAGCCTCGGGATTTCAGAATAGGGCCTGAACTGTTTTTTAAAAGCTATCCCATTAGCCTTGATATGGAGCTGATCTCTGAGCTGTCTGTAGATATCGAATCCAATAATAAGATCTTTTCCTGGTACATCGGATCCTAGCAGCTTCGTCCTGAGCTTCAATCCTGGGAAGAACTCAATGGTGATCGGGTGCTTTGTAATGACAGTTGTGGTCAAGATCGCATTTGATGCAGTGTTGAAATCCTTAAAATGCGGTACCCATTGATCTTCAGGAAAAACAGCTGGATTTATAAGTGAGGAAGCAGCTCCGGTATCCATGAAAGCAATAACTCGAGTTGGTTTGTCCCACTTGGATGAATAGATTTTGACTTCTACTTGAGGAACAATAGTAAGAGCATTGATCTCCTCTTTAGCCTCGATTATTGGTTCTGAGATTTGGTAATTGCCTTGCTCTTCATAGATATCAAGGGAGAATAAAGTTTCTTCATTAGGTTCATCATCCACAGAGAATATTGATTCAAGGTCCTCCTCCTTTCCGAGATGTATACCAGTGTAATCTTCAATCTCTTGAATGAGTTTGACAGACCTTCTTGATTGTGGACAATTTTTTTGCAAAATGTCCAATCTTATGGCAAATAAAACACCTGTTCTTCTTGTGAAAATTTCCTGGCCTTCTCCGTCCGAAATATTTTGTGCGTCTCTTGGACCTTGACTTTCCATCTGGAATTCTTGGCCATTTGAACCTTCTGAATTCTTTCTTTGCCTAGATGTGCGGCAAGAACATCCTGATCCGGTGATTAGATCAGATTTGCGGCATGCTTTGTCAAGTGCTGGATTGTGTTGGATAATTTGTTTCAGAGCAGAGCGCTTCGTACAGATATCATCCAATGCGACGAAAATAGCTTGCCCGATGTAACCAATTTGTGGGATGGTTATGGACTGGAACTTTTCTTCAATGATGGTCATGGTTCGACTTGCCAGCAACTTTGGAAGAGAAGATACAAAGGCTTGCTTTAGATTGATGTCTCCTCCAATCTCGAAGTATATCTTTGCCATTTTTTGAAAATGTCTATCAATGTCATTTCTGTCGAATGACACGCACTTCATCTCGAACAGTTGCCTTCGCATTTTCTCCTGTCTTTGGCCAGCATCTCCGCAAAAGACTTCATGTAGGATTCTGATGTTGAAAGCAAAATCCTGGGAAGTAAGAAAAGCATTTTTGTCTTGAATTCCAAGTGCATTCCACCAGTCTCTGAGGATTCCTGAGAATCGTGATGTGAGTTCTGAAAGGATGATATACTTTTCTCGCTCCACCAAATTTCTGGTCACCATCCAAGTATAGAAGTCTTGGATCCGTTGAGGCCATTTTGAAACCTTGACATCATCTAAGGTGAAAGTGTGGAAACCAGTTCCAACTGGCTTTGACGCCATAGGCTCATATCTTCTTTCTGGGATTGGTTCATCCGTCATGCCTTCTTGTTCATCATCTACTTCAGATATTTCTGGATCTCTTGGCTGGTTTACAAATATTGGGGGATCATTTCCTTCGGAAGATTCCGTTGTGGATTCATTGCTTGCTTGAGAACTATCTTCCATGGATTCGTCTTCTGATGAGTTTAGTGATTCTGACCATGGGGTATCTTCTTCTGATATGTACCTTGGTTGGGAGACATAGAAGTCTGGAGCCTTCTGGTCGGAAATCATCAGATTGTCAAGATTTGATTCTCTTGAACTTTCTCCTTGGTCACGCCTTTTCTTGGTTTGTTTCTTTGCTGCAAGGGCATCTTTCCTTTCCCAAACCATTTTTGCGATATCAAAATCATGTTCTTCTTTTGTTGGTCGGGTGAAAGAGATTGGATTTTTTGAGGTTGATGGAAAAGTAGAGAAGGTATGGTCTAATTTGGGTGGTGAATATGCTCGTGATGACATGGGGAAGAAGGTAGGTTTTGAAGAGAATGATGAGGTTCTTTGTGGCTCATAGTGATCATTTCTCAGAAGCTGAATTTGTTCTTTAAGAGAAATAGTCTCCTGTTGTTGTTGTTGGAAAAATTGGAAAAGTGAAGTTCCTGGCGGACAAATCTCATATTGTAAATTTGCCAACCTTAATTCCAAAGCTTTGATCAGTCCTGCATGTTGAGACGATGACCGCTCCACCTTTTTCTCAATTGTTTCCACTTTGCTCATCAACTTGTTCTGTACATGGGCCACATTTTTTATGGTGTTTCCAATATTGTTGAGCACTTTGTTTTGACAGATGGAATTTTCTGATTGCCAGTTCATTGTTGCTTCAATATCACTTGTTGGGGTTTTTTCTCCAGACGGTAGTACTATGTTCTTTTTGGGGATTTTTGGAGCATGGCTGATACCCTCCTTTTCAAAAGGTTGTAGTGGAGGAAAATCTTGGGAGTGACTAGAACTTGAAGGGCTCATCATGAATATTTGTGGGTGTGTGGAACTTTGGGTTGATGGAGTCTTAGGCTCAGGTGGCTTTTCAGTTTTTGGGGTGTGAGATGATGTTGGTTCGGATTTGGGCATGATTTCACTATCCTCCCAGTTAGGGGTGAATTTTTCATGTAATTTCGGCCATTCTTGGGGTTTGTAACTGACAAGAAATTCATATTTACCTGGACGGCTTAATGAGCCAATCGAATGATCTTTATTCTCATATCTGGCCCGAAATTCTTTTTCAGTAGTTTTCCCCTTTTTCTTGGATTTAGATTTGCGCTGGTGATATTCATTATATTCTCCAACTGGATTTTCTATACAATCTTGGCAGGTGCAACCGAGATCCCATGGGCAGTGTCCAGTGAAAGGGCATTTGAACCACCACATTCTTTTCCCTTCGTTGTCAAAATATTGACACCAGTCATGTTCTTCCATGATGCTTTGGATATTCCAGAAGAATTCTCCATCGGGTTCTGGGTAAGTGTCTGTTGTATCTTTGGGTTGGATCATTTGGCAAGAAAAGATGGTTTTATTGGGTTTTTTGAGATGGGAATGGTCAAAGCTTATGCAAACGGTTCTGTCACTTCTTTTGGTAAAAGTTGGTTCACCAGATTGCAGAGATTCCTCTGATTCTCTTAGCTTCTCATAATTTGTGATCCATGAATCAGGAAGGATTTTGACAAGTTCATCTCTGGAAATTTGTCTGGGTATTTGGGTGCACATGGTGTTTCCTTTGGTAGCATCAATATTTAAGAGCAAAGCATTTTCTCCTCCGGGTAGACAAAGATCCATGGCATGATTTTGGACTCGCCATGCCATTTGGTGGTGAAGGGTTGTGGTTCACGTCCAAGCAACGGTCGTAGTCAATATAACTTAGTTTTATAAGTCCAAGATCGATCCCACAGAGAATTAACCTACCAATTGCAACTTTCACAACCCCAAAAGTACTTCCAAATCAAGTTCCCAAACTTTGAATATATATTTGTGTGTTTTCGAATAACTACTTTGCAAGAATTAACGAATGCTTTAAACGAAAGAATTGAATGTTGAATGAAATAATATAGAGAAAGACTAAGGTATTGATTTCCCTATTGATGGAATCCCTTATCGTTATGCTCATACAAATTGTTAATATATTCTATCAATCATGAACGCTATGTGTATCATAACCCTCTCCCGAGCAATTACAATAATTTACTAGTGCACTCTCCCGAGCTACCCTAGCTAGCTTTAATTTGAATAGTTCACTTTAGATTGCACCCAAGACTTCGTTATTCCTAACCCCGTCTTTACGCCTAAAATTATAGATTCCTCTAATAACCTAGGTGTGGTGTTGTTCAACAATAAACCTAAATATGCACTCTTTTCCAAGTTATGCACACTAAATAGGCACCGCTAATTGGGACGTCTACCAATTAACTACAATAAGAATGAAGTTGAACAAATAGAAATCTAATTCACAATTTGTAATCACATAAACGATAAGTTCATCTATCAATAGGTTCCATCAAAACCTTAGAAAAGAATTTAGCTACTCATGCTTGAAGAAACAAGAATAATAATTGAAATCATAAAGAATTGCTTGATATAAAAATAAAGAAAGAGTTTGAGAGGAATCTCTCCTACTAAAACCTTGCAAAAGTATTGAAGAAATAAAGTACATGCCTCTATGGGGCAAACTAGGGGTTTATATAGAGGTTTTAGGGCTAAGAAAACAAATTAGAGTCCAATTAGGATAACTGCCGCTGGGACCTCCGCGGTTCGTTCGCGGCCGCGAGCGGACCGCGAACAGTCAAGATTCAGAGGGCTTCGTTTTTCGCGGTTCATCCGCGACCGCGAGTGGACCGCGGATGAACAGTGCTTCTGTTTCTTCACTGCTTCGTCCAGCCCTCTTCACTTTAGCTCTTCTCTTGGCCTTTTCATCAACTTATGGCTTCAAAATGGCTTTTTAAAGCATCCAATGCATCACGTGTACCTGTAAAACACAATCAAACACTAATCAAAGCATTTTGTCCTCTTACAACATTGTTCTTATAATAAAGTGTGATTATTTAGGGTATAATTATAGTCAAATTCACCTATTATCAATACCCCACACTTAAACCTTTGCTCGTCCTCGAGCAACCTTTAATCACACCTTAGGCCAAAAAAATTTTGTCTCCCCCAAAATATGTCACAAAAGCTATTATACATGAACAACCTAAGATATGCATAATCTTTACTTAACTGTAAATTCTCATGCCCGCACGTTATTACTTACTCTACTTATTACCAAAATCTTGCAAATTTACCTTCTTCCTCTTGAATTACATGCCCTTACAAAAGTTATTTGAGAGAAGTTCCCACACATTAACAATTCAAATACATGGAACTTATAGATATCAGAAAAATTCACTCACTCTCAACAAAGAACATTTATATGAGTACAGACACACCATAAGCTTGCCCCTAGTGTAATACTCCACTAATCGAGTTATCCAATCATAGATCAAGAGGTCTTTACGGGTTGTAATGTAGGCTATGGGACGGGTAGGATACTTTTGGGTGTAGTGACTAACCTCCCTAAGCACTTTTCTTTTCTCTTTCACTACTTTCCCTTTTAGTTTTCTCCCTTATGTCTCCCGAAAACATTTATTCACCTTTATTGGCTTTTAATCCCCATTTTTCTTTTGTTGGTGTAACTGGCCTTTGTAATTTTCATATATACATTGATATAGCTCTTTTTCTCATTGCTTTGCAACACATTTATATTATTTTGGCCAGCTTACTATTTTCTATCATTCATTCTTGATTTTCCCTTTTCAATTTCCCTTCACCCCACACTTAAACTTTTGCATATTCATTACAATACAAGTGCTTCTAAGAGGTAAAGTAGAACAAATATAATAATTTGAAGAACATTCAAGGGTTATCAAAGAAATAGGCTTAAAGCTCAAAGGGGTTAACTAAGATATAATGTACGGGTGAATTCATGTCTATTGATATATGGGGTTACACAAAGAAATGCCTCTATTCTCTCTACAACCAAACAACTTCTATTTCGCTTTGCAAACACACAGGGCAAGTTCTAGGAATCATGTACAACATACAATGTAAGTAAAAACCTCACACACACATGGCATGCAACTCATTTGGAATCCGGTTTATCTACAAAATCCTATCAATGTTCAAGCAAGCATTATTGTGCAATTTAAGGCATATTGAGATTCTACAATCAAGTCTAGATGATACATTCTCAAGTTCAATTTACGCTTTTGCTAATGTGCATATTTGGAGTTACATGTTGCCCTTTTACCTCTAATCCTAAGAGAAAAAAAAATCTACCTAACCCGGTTCAAATAAAAACCCTTGGAAAAGAACCGTGGTCAAAAGAAAAACCAAGGGTGAGATGATACACTACCTAAAAAAAAATAAAGGAAAGAAAAATTCCTACGTGGACTACTTCCCTCAAGAGTACTTGTCCTAAATAGTCCGTCATCAGGAAGAGTCCTCTACTCATATTTTTGGATTTTTTAAAATTTTATGATTTTTTTGTATTTTTTTTTTATTTTATATTACTTACTACACTAATATATACATCATGTACAAGATAAGTTTCCCACCCCACACTTAAAAATATGCCATGTCCTCATGGTATAAACAATATGGAAGCACAATGGGGTTTAAGAAAACTTACCTGTGACTCACTCGGAGTCGGAAACAGTGGATGGGTCGATATGGCATGCTCTCCCAAGTGCTCTGAACCATGCCATAAATCTGTTCTCCGACCGGGCTTGCCTAGTTGACATGGCATCTAGTCGTGTGTGTAGACCGTCAACTGAAGTGCGTAGAGCAGCCACTTCCTCCTCCATTGACCTAAGCATAGGTCGTGTGGAGTCGGATCTAGACATGCTTGCTCCGCGAGGAGCAGGTCTGGAGGGTCCAGCTGAATCCATGGAGTGGCTGGCCCGGGCCTCCGGTACAAGATCATCATCATCATCTAAGTCAATGGGTGTGGTGTCTCGTCCAACCCGAATAGTAGCAGCTCTAAATGGAGCTTTTGGTAGTAGCTCACCGTCAGTCTCATGAACTGGGGTGTGGTTGAGGAGACACAAGGTAGTGACAAGAGATGGGTAATAGAAACCCTTGGCAGTGAGGGATCCCCTCAGTACCATCTCGTCACTAATAACCCGGGCAATATCAACATCCCGGTGTGTTACCAAGCACCAGGTCAACAGATCCCTATTAAAGGTAACATCTGTAGTGTTACTTGAGGGCAGAATGCGGTTGCAAATTATAGAAAACCAACATTTGGCAATGTGAGTGAAACAGTTAGAATGCAGAGTTTGGTTTCGAATCCATACGGGAACACCATCTACACATAAGGCCTCAATTAACATGTCCCATGTGACACTGGGCCTATCATGATAATAATCAATATCACTCGTGTGTAGTGGTAGGCGAAGTACCTGCCGAATGGTGGGAATATGAGCATTTACATGCTTACCTCTGACGAAAACTCGTCTCACCGAGGAGTACGGGGCGTTGGCATAGAATTCTCTGACCAGCATCTTGTTTACTGTAGTGGGTGTTTCAAAAAAGGAACTCCATCTCTCGCCGTCGGATCTCATCATACATTTCCGGCTTTTTCGAGCGGATGGCTATTCTGTCCACTTCAACCTCTTGAAGCCACTTTTTGTTCGCTTTGATGTGAAATGCATTTTCCGCCCCTTCATCGGCAAACCGAGATTCATCATAAGTTGGTTGCCTGGATGAGCTAGCACCATGTCGTGATCTCTTTGGAGCCATGATCCTGTTCAATTAAGATAGCCAAAAAGTGTATAAACTGTTAGTTAGTGGAAGGCTACTCAGACTTCGCCATCCTTGATAATTCACAATTAACCATCAACTATGTGTAATTCCCGCAAACTCTTTATCTCACTATTCCCTACATGCCCAATTGCGAACCCCACACTTAGTTCTTGGCACACATCCTATTTACTTAGTCCATCCCAAAAAGTATTCAATAACCATTGTAAAAGTTGGCATTATGTCTCCTAATTACCATTAGTCTATTAGGCTCAATGTAATGTGCCCTAACTTAACCAACCAACACATATATATAGTAGAACTACTATTAGGGTTTCCAAGTCATAAAATCAACACAATTAACAACCCAACACCCATTCTTCTCCCAACATCAATCGTAGAACAATGTTCCTTAAAGTAATTTCATGGCAAGATTAAAAGCACAATGATAAATCAAGCAACATTCATGAATAGACCCTAACTAAGACTAACTAAATATTTATACAAACTAAACAATCAAAACCTAAAAAAAATGGAGCAAAATAAAAGAGAGAAGTAAAGAAACTTACAAGTTATAGTAATGGAGAAGTGGGGTGGAAGAAAGGGATGATTTGTAGAAGAGAGGGATGGAGATTTTTAGAGAGAAGGGAGAGGTTTTGAATTTAGAGAGAGAGGGATTTGAGAGGGGAGGGGCGGCTGTTTTGGGTTATGGGGAAGGGGGGTTAAGTTATTTTAGGGTTTAGAAAAGGGGGAGGAAAAAAAATAAAAAAAAACTTGAAATTTTGCCGACCGCAGAACTGACCGCGACTGTTCGCGGTTCGTTCGCGGCCGCGGATGGACCGCGAACAGTCGAGATTCAGAGGAGGCATTTTTTCGCGGTTGGCTCGCGACCGCGGATGGACCGCGAACAGAGAAGTTCGGAGAGGGTATTTTTCCGCGGTTCAGCCGCGGTCCGCGAGTGGACCGCGGACAGTGCTCCGTTATGAAAAAAATTCGACTGCTTCAGCAAAAGATTTTTATTTGTTTTTTTCTTTTAATCCTTATTACTTACTACTAATATTAAATTACTTACAACATGTTCGTGGGTTGCCTCCCACGTAGCGCCTGAGTTAACGTCGCGGCACGACTCAGCTTAGCGCATTTTACGGCTCGCTGGACCTTTGAGGTTCATTCAAATGCAATTCTATCTTGTCCTCCATGTCATCCAGGCCTATGTATTGTTTCAACCTCTGTCCGTTTACCTTAAAGGTACGTGATCCATCCGTAGTTTGAATTTCCACAGCTCCGGACTCAAATGCCTCAATTACCTTGAAGGGTCCCTGACCACCTTGATTTCAATTTACCTGGGAACAATCGTAATCTTGAATTGTATAGTAGTACCTTGTCCCCATTTTTGAAGGTACGCTCAACTATATTTTGATCATGGATCCGCTTCATCCTCTCTTTATACAATCTTGTATTTTCAAATGCTAGATACCGAAATTCTTCCAACTCATGTAATCCAGTCAACCTTGCTTTACCTGCTTCCTCCAAGTTGAGATTCAATTGTTTCAGTGCCCACCACGCTTTATGTTCTAATTCAACCGGTAAGTGACAAGCTTTTCCGAACACCAATTTATAAGGAGACATGCCAATGGGTGTTTTGAATGCTGTTCTATATGCCCATAGTGCGTCATCGAGCTTCCTGGACCAGTCGGTTCTTGTAGCGTTCACTGTTTTGGTCAGTACACTTTTAATCTCCCCGTTGGAGACCTCAACTTGTCCGCTAGTTTGCGGGTGATATGGAGTGGCCACCTTGTGTTTAACATCATACTTGGCCAATAATTTCTCAAAGGCTCGGTTGCAAAAGTGTGTGCCCCCGTCACTAATGATGGCCCTTGGAGTCCCAAACCGGGTGAAAATATTCTTCTTCAAAAATCCCACTACCACCTTAGCATCATTGGTAGGTAGTGCTGCAGCTTCCACCCATTTGGACGCGTAATCAACAGCAACAAGTATGTACTTATTTCCGTATGAGCTAATGAAGGGCCCCATTAAATCTATTCCCCAGACATCGAATACTTCCACCTGCTGAATTGGATTCATTGGCATCTCATGACGCCGAGAGATGTTTCCGGTGCATTGACATTCGTTGCAACCTTTCACCCACAAGTGTGCATCATTAAATACTGTCGGCCAATAGAAACCGGCCTCGAGTATTTTGGCAGCTATACGAATTCCTCCAAAGTGCCCGCCGTATGCTGAAGCGTGACATGCCTGCAAAACAGAAGATTGTTCTATCTCGGGGACGCATCTCCGGATCATGTTATCAAGACATATCCTAAACAAGTATGGTTCATCCCAATAATAATGCCGACTTTCACGAAAAAATCTTTTCCTCTGGACCGATGATAGGTCATAAGGAACAATGCCACTGGCCAGATAATTAGCGTAGTCAGCATACCATGGAGCTTTTAGGAAAGTAGTTGTGAGCAATTGCTCGTCTGGAAAAGTTTCCAGAATTTCCCCACTCTCTTTGACAAGTTCAGCTCCTTCAAGTCTTGACAAATGGTCAGCTACTTGATTCTCGGTGCCTTTTCTATCTCTGATTTCGAGGTCGAACTCTTGGAGAAGCAACACCCAACGAATTAGGCGTGGCTTAGAGTCCTTTTTATCAATTAGATATCTTAAAGCTGCATGGTCTGTGTAGACGATTACCTTTGATCCTATGAGATAGGACCGAAATTTGTCAAATGCAAACACAACCGCTAGCATCTCCTTTTCCGTCACTATGTAGTTTAGCTGTGCTCCATTCAGAGTTCTGCTTGCATAGTATATTGGATGCATCAGCTTATCTTTCCTCTGGCCCAGTACTGCCCCCACTGCATAATCACTTGCATCGCACATTAACTCAAACGGTTGATCCCAGTCTGGGGCAATGATGATGGGTGCTGTGACCAGCCTCTTTTTCAATTCCTCAAAAGCAATCCTGCATTCGTCAGTAAAAACAAAAGAATGGTCTTTTTCAAGTAACTTACAGAGAGGGTTTGATATTTTGGAGAAGTCTTTAATGAACCTCCGGTAAAAACCGGCGTGTCCAAGAAAGCTTCTTATGGCCCTGACGGATGTTGGTGGAGGCAACTTTGCGATGATGTCGACTTTAGCACGGTCCACCTCAATGCCTTTGCTTGAAACCATGTGCCCAAGTACTATACCTTCTTGCACCATAAAGTGGCACTTCTCCCAGTTTAGTACTAAGTTTGTTTCCATGCATCTTTGTAATACTCTATTCAGATTGGCCAGGCATTCGTCGAATGAATTTCCAACCACCGAGAAATCATCCATGAACACTTCCATAATGTCTTCCACCATGTCGGTGAAAATAGCCATCATGCACCTTTGAAAAGTGGCAGGTGCATTGCATAGTCCGAATGGCATCCTCCCTGAAGGCGAAGATACCATAAGGGCATGTGAAGGAGGTCTTTTCTCTATCTTCGGGGGCTATGGAGATTTGATTGTACCCCGAGTATCCATCCAGAAAGCAAAAGTGAGATCTCCCTGCCAACCTGTCAAGCATTTGATCAATGAAGGGAAGTGGGAAGTGATCCTCGCGAGTGGCTAGATTCAGTTTCCTGTAGTCCATGCATATTCTCCATCCGGTGACGGTTCTTGTTGAGATCAGTTCATTGTTGTCGTTTTTCACCACCGTCATGCCTCCTTTCTTGGGTACACATTGGACCGGACTCACCCAGCTGCTGTCTGAGATTGGGAAGATTATTCCTGCATCTAGCCACTTTATTACCTCCTTCTTCACCACTTCCTTCATGTTGGGGTTCAGCCTTCTTTGATGTTCCCTGGAAGGTTTATGTCCGTCTTCCAGGAGGATTTTATGCATGCAATAGGCTGGGCTGATCCTTTTTATGTCTGCCATGGTCCACCCGATGGCAGTCTTGCATTCCTTGAGTACCTGTATAAGCTTTTGAGCCTGCACATCTAACAAACTAGATGAGATAATAACAGGTAATGTGGAGTTAGGGCCTAAATACTCATATCTGAGATGTGATGGTAGTGGTTTAAGTTCAAGCTTTGGTGGCTCTTCTATGGATGGCTTTGCTGGTGGGTTTTCTCTTTTTTCTAGGTGTAGGGGTTCGAATTCGATCTCTCGCTTCCAAAATCCCTTCCCTTCCAAGGATAATACCCACTCGGCCAGACATTCACCATTTACTTCTTCCATGTTCATCAGGCATGCTTGCAGTGGGTCTTCGATAGTCAATTCTGCATCGTCGGTTTCCACTATTACATCAACCGCATCAACTAGAGAGCAATTTGCGAACTCGCTAGGGCGCCTCATGGATTTTTGCACATTGAAGATGATCTCCTCATCGTTCAACCTCATCTTGAGTTCCCCAGTTTCACAGTCAATTATAGCTCTTCCAGTAGCTAGGAATGGTCTTCCCAGGATTAGGGGAATTTCTTCGTCGACCCTGCAATCAAGAATAACAAAATCGGCGGGAAACACGAACTTCCCAACCTGGATTAGCACATCATCTATAATACCAAATGGACGCTTAACCGTCCTGTCAGCAAGCTGTAAAAGCATAGAGGTGGGTCTGGCTCTCCCAATACCTAACCTCTTATAGATAACTAAGGGCATGAGATTAATGCTTGCCCCCAAATCACATAAAGCCTTAGTGAAGGCATAATTCCCTATAGTGCATGGGATGGTGAAGCTACCTGGATCAGATAGCTTCTCAGCAATGGGTCTGGAGACTACTGCACTACAAGTCTGGGTGAGTGTTACGGTGGCCAAGTCTTGGAAATCAAATTTCCGCAACATCAAATCCTTCATCATCTTAGCATAACCAGGCATTTCTTTTAAAGCTTCAATTAATGGAATGTTTACCTGGATTTGCTTGAGCATCTCGAAGAACTTTTTGTATTGTTCCTCTTTTTGGTGTTTGGCCAACCTTTGGGGGAATGGTGGTGGAGGCCTCTTCTTCCCAGTGACTTGGGATTTTTCTTTTTCTATCACTTTTTCTTCAACCTGCTGCTCTACCTGTTCGGCTACTTTTTTCGCTCCCTGTTGTGCTTCTTTATTATCAGCAATTGGTTGGACTGAGGCTTTTGTCAATCGTGTGGATTCATCCAGTTCAATGTGCAATGGCGCAGGTGTCTCAGCCTGTCTGTCAATATTTTCACTTTCATTCTCAGCATCAAGATCTCTACCGCTTCTCAGAGTCACTGCCATTATTTGCTTTGGGATTTGGTCTTTTGGGTTTGTTTGAGTATCTGCAGGTAATTTCCCTTGAGGCCGATTGTTTAGTGACATAGCAATCTGCCCCATCTGCACTTCCATATTTTTGATTGCTGCATCATGTGCATCTATTCTCTCATTGGTTTTGGCATTTGACCCGATTACCTGCTGCATCATAGCTTCCAACCTTGCAAACCCATCTTCATGCCTGCCCCCATGTGGTGGTGGGGGTGGATGATATCCCTGCTGCTGATTGCCGAAATTCTGAGGTCTAGGATATGGAGCCATGTTGTGTGGTGGCCTCATACCTGCTGCATTGAATTGTGGCTGGGGAGGTCTGTACTGCATTGGAGCCTGTTGGTCCCAGTTTTGATTACCTTGTCGCTGTCCTCCATAGTTTGCCACATAGTTCATATCCTCATGCCGATGATGATGTTCTTGGTCTGCAGCCCATGGATTACCTATGGGTTGGCTAATGCAAGATGTGCATAAACCACCATTGGTAGTATCTACAATGTGAACTTGTTGCTTAACCCCTGATTCTTCCACCTTCTTTGTCAGGATGCTCATTTGTGTCAATAAAGTTGCCACGTTCTCCTCCAGAGTGTTGGATGGATCCAGAGGTACAGAGTGTACTACTGGTGTGATAGGAGCATTCCTGGACGTCCACCCGGAATTTTGAGCCATCTTGTCTAGCAAATTTTGGCCCTCTCTCCAAGTCTTGCTCGGAAAAGCCCCACCTGCTGAAGCATCTACAATATTCTTCATACTGTCTGAAAGTCCCATGTAGAACCTTTGACCCAATATCTGTTCAAGAATCCCATGGTGAGGACACATAACAAGCATGCCTTTGAATCTCCCCCAAGTTTCATGTAGTGTTTCCAATGGTTTTTGTTTGAAGCTCACAATATCATCAATTTGTTGAGTTGTTTTGTTGGGTGGATGAAACTTGTTGTGGAATTGTTTGACTAACTCATCCCAAGTTGCAATGGAGTTTATTGGGAGTGAGTTTAGCCATATCTGTGCTGCTCCTGTAACTGAGAATGGAAAAAGTAGTAATCTGATGGCTTCCGGAGTTACATTCGGTTGCCTTTGTGTTTTGCATATTGATAGAAAGTTTTTGAGGTGCTGCTGTGGATCTTCAACCTGAGACCCAGAGAATAATCCCTTGTTTTGCAACAAGTGAAGCATGTTGTTGGTAATCTGGAAAGACTCAGCTTGAATTGCTGGCACAACGATGGCAGTTGCCAAATTATCCGTTGTGGGTTGTGCCCAGTCGAACAATGCACCTTCTTGTGCCTCCTGTGCCTCTTGCATGTTTAGCCCGGCTTGCTGGTTTTGAGCGTTCATGTCACCCATGTCGAAGTCTAGTTTGATTGGTTGTTGAGATTGTTGAATTTGTTTGATGGCTTTGTTGCGCACCCGGAAAGTTTGCTCGGGGTCTGAGAGTCCTTCAATTAGTTCTCCAAGTCCTTGCAGATTTTCTAGGCATGCACCTGAATACCCAAATCAACAAACGTCAAAATATTCAATGTAGAGTGTAGAAAGAACCTGAATACACAAGAATCTTGAAGTTCGGTCAATGGCAATTGATAATTCCGTTAATTCCCCGGCAACGGCGCCAAAATTGGTTCACGTCCAAGCAACGGTCGTAGTCAATATAACTTGGTTTTATAAGTCCAAGATCGATCCCACAGAGAATTAACCTACCAATTGCAACTTTCACAACCCCAAAAGTACTTCCGAATCAAGTTCCCAAACTTTGAATATATATTTGTGTGTTTTCGAATAACTACTTTGCAAGAATTAACGAATGCTTTAAACGAAAGAATTGAATGTTGAATGAAATAATATAGAGAAAGACTAAGGTATTGATTTCCCCTATTGATGGAATCCCTTATCGTTATGCTCATACAAATTTTTAATATATTCTATCAATCATGAACGCTATGTGTATCGTAACCCTCTCCGAGCAATTACAATAATTTACTAGTGCACTCTCCCGAGCTACCCTAGCTAGCTTTAATTTGAATAGTTCACTTTAGATTGCACCCAAGACTTCGTTATTCCTAACCCCGTCTTTACGCCTAAAATTATAGATTCCTCTAATAACGTAGGTGT
Organism: Nicotiana noctiflora; assembly: GCA_032618575.1. Taxonomy (NCBI): domain Eukaryota; kingdom Viridiplantae; phylum Streptophyta; class Magnoliopsida; order Solanales; family Solanaceae; genus Nicotiana; species Nicotiana noctiflora. The sequence continues at coordinate 58,734 of JASVEL010005244.1, forward strand.
GGTGTTGTTCAACAATAAACCTAAATATGCACTCTTTTCCAAGTTATGCACACTAAATAGGCACCGCTAATTGGGACGTCTACCAATTAACTACAATAAGAATGAAGTTGAACAAATAGAAATCTAATTCACAATTTGTAATCACATAAACGATAAGTTCATCTATCAATAGGTTCCATCAAAACCTTAGAAAAGAATTTAGCTACTCATGCTTGAAGAAACAAGAATAATAATTGAAATCATAAAGAATTGCTTGATATAAAAATAAAGAAAGAGTTTGAGAGGAATCTCTCCTACTAAAACCTTGCAAAAGTATTGAAGAAATAAAGTACATGCCTCTATGGGGAAAACTAGGGGTTTATATAGAGGTTTTAGGGCTAAGAAAACAAATTAGAGTCCAATTAGGATAACTGCCGCTGGGACCTCCGCGGTTCGTTCGCGGCCGCGAGCGGACCGCGAACAGTCAAGATTCAGAGGGCTTCGTTTTTCGCGGTTCATCCGCGACCGCGAGTGGACCGCGGATGAACAGTGCTTCTGTTTCTTTACTGCTTCGTCCAGCCCTCTTCACTTTAGCTCTTCTCTTGGCCTTTTCATCAACTTATGGCTTCAAAATGGCTTTTTAAAGCATCCAATGCATCACATGTACCTGTAAAACACAATCAAACACTAATCAAAGCATTTTGTCCTCTTAACAACATTGTTCTTATAATAAAGTGTGATTATTTAGGGTATAATTATAGTCAAATTCACCTATTATCAGGTTGCTTGGATAGAATCTTTGGCTTGTGGTGCTCCTTGGATTTGGACTTGGATTTTTAAGGCTTCGGTTAGGTACGGGTCATAAAGGGACATGTTGAAATTTGGAAAGATAGTTATGAACACAGTTCCAGCATTCAGGGTAACTTCGGCAGTACCCAAGTTTGCGTGTTGGTACTCCAAATATCGGGTATCTAGAAGAGAAAGTCGACCTACAACAGGTTGACCTTTTCTTCCATGATATGTTAAAGCGATTCGAACAGCACCAAAATGGATATGGGTAAAACCATGAGCTCTCCATTGCCTAGGAAAATCATCCGGTATTTGAAGGGTGATAAATTGTTCCTCTCGAGTGGCAAGAATAGGATGCTGGTCAAGTTTTGAGGCAGCAACATATTCTTTGACTCCTTTTGGTCTATGTTGGACTAAGGAACGAATTTGGGTCCAAGGTGCAAAGGATTTTTTGGCAAACGCTGAGTAAGGGTTTATGAGGGGTAGTTCAGTGGAAGATACTTTTTGTTCATCGGGTAGGATATCTACTTCATAGAGGTAATCATATTTTTTGGACAAGGTTTTATGTAAAGTAGGAGACATATTCATTTTTGCAAGAGTAGAAGAAGAGGATGATGGAAATGACTCAGACATATTTAGTAAACTGTTCCTCCCTCCGAAAGGATGGGCTGGCTCTGATACCAAAAGTAGTAAAGAACAGGGCAAGATACCACAAGAAAGCTAACTATACCATAAATACGAAAGTTTCCCTACTTAAAGGGGCTGGCTTCAACAACCCATAAGGGACGGCTTGCCAAGCTACACAAACAGTTAATTTGTTTATAGTCTCAAAAGTTTTCCTACAAACGGGGCTGGCTTCAACAACCCATAAGGGACGGCTTGCCAAGCTACACAACTCGGAAAACTTTTGTACTATAACCAACGTTAGCTGTTTATAACTCAGAAAACTTTCGTACTATAATAAGATAACTTTCTTAAAGTATACTTACCCTATTTTTCATACATGGACCGGCCTTTCCATCCATTCGAAAGAAAGAACAAGAGAGAAATTTAGAAAGCACTCATAAGTAGTATTTCACAAAGGATTTTTGAAGATTTACAGGATGATTGCTAGATGATCCTACAAGTACTACAAGGCCTCCTTTATATAGGACTAGGAGGTTATTACAAGACAAACTTAATAGATAAAATAAACCTATCTTACATGGCAAACTTATCTTACAAGTGGGTCCTTCTAAACATGTGAAGGACTTTAGGCAAACAACTAAAAAATAACCGAAAACATGTGAAATATACATGGTGTAACATGTGAAAATATACGGGAGCATGTGACACCATGTGAAAGCATGATGATGCATGTGACGAAGCATGTGGAGGCATGTATAAACATGTGAAAACAAGTTGAAGCGGGGCCCGGATAGTATGGAAAGATGTGGAAAATTTGTCTTGACATGGGTAGGATATTTTTGAGGTTTTTTGGTGGCTAATTTAGGATTATGGTGGGATTAGTAGGAAATCAGGTAATTATTCTTTGATGATTCCATGATTGTCTTCTAGGCATCTTTTCAATGACCTTGTGTAGTAACGCTTGGAACTTGACGGCCATTCTTCACAGTGCTCTTTCTCTTTTGGATTGAAAGATGTAATCCTCAGCCTTAGTCTGGAAATGTCTTGAGTGATTTTTTCTCGGATGACTTCGTATGGAGTTTGGTATTCTTTTGCTGCTGCCTGGACTCTTTCCCAGTGAGGATGACTGTTTGTATAATTCCAGCTTGCCCAATCTTTTGGCCATATTTCTTTCGGGATGCATCTATTTTGCTGAAATAGGATTCTTTGTGCCTCGCTATATTCTTCCTCCATAGATAAAATGGACACGGGAAATTTCCACCAAAATGATGCTTCTGCTTGTGCTTGGACTTTTCCATTAATAATCTTTACTGGCCTATGAAACATGAACACCTTTGCTGTGTAGGAATCACTGAAACATTTAATCCAGTATCTTCTAGGTTTGAACCATTGCAAAAATATTCTAAGAGCTGGTGCAATGTTATCAAACTCTTTGAAGACGTTGCATTTGAATTCCATGAAAATATAATACTGATGGCATAGGTACTAGAAAAACCATAATAGTTCTTGTGGAAAATCCTTGGCTTGAGCTATGAATATATGGCAGAACGGATATTCCGGATTCACTCCGTAAGGCTTGAGAATAGATCCTCCATGTTGTCGGAAAACTTAGAGCTCATAATAAGTTCTTCCTTCAATAAGAATTGATGGATCAAAGGGATCCATGAGGTTGAACAATTCCGACGGATGATCTGTTGGCTTTAATGAAATTGTTCCTGGTAAATTGAAAAACATGAAGATGTGACTGATTAGCTTTTCCTTTGACTTCAATTTTGCTGGGGAAAATCTCCTTGAAAATTCTTCCGGTCGGGACAGAAAATCTGCGAGAATATTATCCTTTCCTTTCAGATGCCTGACTTGAAACTTGTATGGAGAGAACCATTGAGCCCACCTGAGAATCTGAGGATTGGGAATAATTTTTGCATTTAGATGAATCATCTTCGGAAAGCCTTCATATCCATTTCAATCAGGAATTCTGTATGAATAAGGAAGAAATTGATGGTCTAATTTGGGTGCTGCAAGAATTTCCTTGAAAGTGGAGTGATAATGTTGCTCGGCATCTTTGAACTTTCCACTGGCGTATCCGCATATTTTCCTCTGGCCATCTTTTTCTTCAAATAGAACGGTACTCCAATATTCATTGCTGGCATCTGTCTGCAATATCTTCTTACCGTCCGAAGGGATATAGAGGGACTTGACATTTTTAGAAATCTCCTTTATTTTCTGGACTGCTTCATCTTGTTTCTTTCCCCATGGAGGAGCATTTTTCTTGAGCATCTCTGTAAGTGGAGAAATGTATGTAGAGATATTTGGAATAAAATCTCTTACATAATTTATTATGCCCAGAAATTGTTGGATCTGCTTTGTTGAGAAGTTGGTATCCGGAAATTTGAGTAGTTCCCGACATATATGGGGTCCTGGACTATATTCTCCTTGCACAAAATGCATTCCAAGAAAATCAATTTCCTTTTGAGCAAGAACCATCTTTTTTGCTGAGAGCATGATCCCGTATTGTGTTACCAATTCCTCAAACCGACGAAGCAAGTTGATATGTTCTTCAAATGTCACACTAAATAGCAGGATGTCATCAATGTAAACTAGGGAGGTATGGAGGATGGGTTGGGATATTTTTATCATGGCTTTTTGGAATAAAGAAGGTGCAGTTTTTAATCCGAAAGGCATAACTTTCCATTGGAAGTGATGATCGGGGATGCAAAATCCTGTTTTGGGTCTTTCTTCAGGGTGAATTCCTAATTGCCAAAATCCTGACTTTAAATCAAACTTAGAAAAATATTTGGCCTTGGCTAGGTGGGAGAAAAGGGTGAGTTTATTTGGGATAGGGAATTTGTCATCTTGGAGGAAATGGTTAAGTGGCTGGTAGTTGATGACTAACCTGAGTTTTCTTCTTGTTTGTTCAGCTCTTTTGTTGACATAAAATGCTTCGCATGCCCATTGTGAATCTGATGGCTCTATCAGATCAAATTCCAAAAGCTCTTCACATTCTTTCTTTGCGAGTTGCAGATGATCTGGATTCATCCCTGAATGACTGGCTTTTGTTGGATTGATGTTTTCATTCTTCTTGAAAGGGAGCTTGATAAAAAATTCTTTATTTTTCCATAGAGGGCGTTTCCCTTTCATCATGAAGTCCTTGTGAGAATCGGCACATGATTGTTCAATGAGATTTTGCTCGATCTCCTTGATCTGTTCATCCTTGGTGATTTGGAATAGCCTCGGGATTTCAGAATAAGGCCTGAACTGCTTTTTAAAAGCTATCCCATTAGCCTTGATATGGAGCCGATCTCTGAGCTGTCTGTAGATGTCAAATCCAATAATAAGATCTTTTCCTGGTACATCAGATCCTAGCAGCTTCGTCCTGAGCTTCAATCCTGGAAAGAACTCAATGGTGATCGGGTGCTTTGTAATGACAATTGTGGTCAAGATCGCATTTGATGCAGTGTTGAAATCCTTAAAATGCGGTACCCATTGATCTTCAGGAAAAACAGCTGGATTTATAAGTGAGGAGGCAGCTCCGGTATCAATGAAAGCAATAACGCGAGTTGGTTTGTCCCACTTGGATGAATAGATTTTGACTTCTACTTGAGGAACAACAATAAGAGCATTGATCTCCTCTCTAGCCTCGATTATTGGTTCTGAGATTTGGTAATTGCCTTGCTCTTCATAGATATCAAGGGAGAATAAAGTTTCTTCATTAGGTTCATCATCCACAGAGAATATTGATTCAAGGTCCTCCTCCTTTCCGAGATGTATACCAGTGTAATCTTCAATCTCTTGAATGAGTTTGACAGACCTTCTTGATTGTGGACAATTTTTTGCAAAATGTCCAATCTTATGGCAAATAAAACACCTGTTCTTCTTGTGAAAATTTCCCGGTCTTCTCCGTCTGAAATATTTTGTGCGTCTCTTGGACCTTGACTTTCCATCTGGAATTCTTGGCCATTTGAACCTTCTGAATTCTCTCCTTCGCCTAGATGTGCGGCAAGAACATCCTGATCCGGTGATTAGATCAGATTTGCGGCATGCTTTGTCAAGTGCTGGATTGTGTTGGATAATTTGTTTCAGGGCAGAGCACTTCGTACAGATATCATCTAATGCAACGAAAATAGCTTGCCGGATGTAACCAATTTGTGGGATGGTTATGGATTGGAACTTTTCTTCAATGATGGTCATGGTTCGACTTGCCAGCAACTTTGGAAGAGAAGATACAAAGGCTTGCTTTAGATTGATGTCTCCTCCAATCTCGAAGTATATCTTTGCCATTTTTTGAAAATGTCTATCAATGTCATTTCTGTCAAATGACACGCACTTCATCTCGAACAGCTGCCTTCGCATTTTCTCCTGTCTTTGGCCAGCATCTCCGCAAAAAACTTCATGTAGGATTCTGATGTTGAAAGCAAAATCCCGGGAAGTAAGAAAAGCATTTTTGTCTTGAATTCCAAGTGCATTCCACCAGTCTCTGAGGATTCCTGAGAATCGTGAAGTGAGTTCTGAAAGGATGATATACTTTTCTCGCTCCACCAAATTTCTGGTCACCATCCAAGTATAGAAGTCTTGGATCCGTTGAGGCCATTTTGAAACCTTGACATTATCTAAGGTGAAAGTGTGGAAACCAGTTCCAACTGGCTTTGACGCCATAGGCTCATATCTTCTTTCTGGGATTGGTTCATCCGTCATGCCTTCTTGTTCATCATCTACCTCAGATATTTCTGGATCTCTTGGCTGGTTTACAAATATTGGGGGATCATCTCCTTCGGAAGATTCCATTGTGGATTCATTGCTTGCTTGAGAACTATCTTCCATGGATTCGTCTTCTGATGAGTTTAGTGATTCTGACTATGGGGTATCTTCTTCTGATATGTACCTTGGTTGGGAGACATAGAAGTCTGGAGCCTTCTGGTCGGAAATCATCAGATTGTCAAGATTTGATTCTCTTGAACTTTCTCCTTGGTCACGCCGTTTCTTGGTTTGTTTCTTTGCTGCAAGGGCATCTTTCCTTTCCCAAACCATTTTTGCGATATCAAAATCATGTTCTTCTTTTGTTGGTCGGGTGAAAGAGATTGGATTTTTTGAGGTTGATGGAAAAGTAGAGAAGGTATGGTCTAATTTGGGTGGTGAATATGCTCGTGATGACATGGGGAAGAAGGTAGGTTTTGAAGAGAATGATGAGGTTCTTTGTGGCTCATAGTGGTCATTTCTCAGAAGCTGAATTTGTTCTTTAAGAGAAATAGTCTCCTGTTGTTGTTGTTGGAAAAATTGGAAAAGTGAAGTTCCTGGCGGACAAATCTCATATTGTAAATTTGCCAACCTTAATTCCAAAGCTTTGATCAGTCCTGCATGTTGAGACGATGACCGCTCCACCTTTTTCTCAATTGTTTCCACTTTGCTCATCAACTTGTTTTGTGCATGGGCCACATTTTTTATGGTGTTTCCAATATTATTGAGCACTTTGTTCTGGCAGATGGAATTTTCTGATTGCCAGTTCATTGTTGCTTCAATATCACTTGTTGGGGTTTTTTCTCCAGACGGTAGTACTATGTTCTTTTTGGGGATTTTTGGAGCATGGCTGATACCTTCCTTTTCAAAAGGTTGTAGTGGAGGAAAATCTTGGGAGTGACTAGAACTTGAAGGGCTCATCATGAATATTTGTGGGTGTGTGGAACTTTGGGTTGATGGAGTCTTAGGCTCAGGTGGCTTTTCAGTTTTTGGGGTGTGAGATGATGTTGGTTCGGATTTGGGCATGATTTCACTATCCTCCCAGCTAGGGGTGAATTTTTCAGGTAATTTCGGCCATTCTTGGGGTTTGTAACTGACAAGAAATTCATATTTACCTGGACGGCTTAATGAGCCAATCGAAGGATCTTTATTCTCATATCTGGCCCGAAATTCTTTTTCAGTAGTTTTCCCCTTTTTCTTGGATTTAGATTTGCGCTGGTGATGTTCATTATATTCTCCAACTGGATTTTCTATACAATCTTGGCAGGTGCAACCGAGATCCCATGGGCAGTGTCCAGTGAAAGGGCATTTGAACCACCACATTCTTTTCCCTTCGTTGTCAAAATATTGACACCAGTCATGTTCTTCCATGATGCTTTGGATATTCCAGAAGAATTCTCCATCGGGTTCTGGGTAAGTGTCTGTTGTATCTTTGGGTTGGATCATTTGGCAAGAAAAGATGGTTTTATTGGGTTTTTTGAGATGGGAATGGTCAAAGCTTATGCAAACGGTTCTGTCACTTCTTTTGGTAAAAGTTGGTTCACCAGATTGCAGAGATTCCTCTGATTCTCTTAGCTTCTCATAATTTGTGATCCATGAATCAGGAAGGATTTTGACAAGTTCATCTCTGGAAATTTGTCTGGGTATTTGGGTGCACATGGTGTTTCCTTTGGTAGCATCAATATTTAAGAGCAAAGCATTTTCTCCTCCGAGTAGACAAAGATCCATGGCATGATTTTGGACTCGCCATGCCATTTGGTGGTGAAGGGTTGCTTGGATAGAATCTTTGGCTTGTGGTGCTCCTTGGATTTGGACTTGGATTTTTAAGGCTTCGGTTAGGTACGGGTCATAAAGGGACATGTTGAAATTTGGAAAGATAGTTATGAACACAGTTCCAGCATTCAGGGTAACTTAGGTAGTACCCAAGTTTGCGTGTTGGTACTCCAAATATCGGGTATCTAGAAGAGAAAGTCGACCTACAACAGGTTGACCTTTTCTTCCATGATATGTTAAAGCGATTCGAACAGCACCAAAATGGATATGGGTAAAACCATGAGCTCTCCATTGCCTAGGAAAATCATCTGGTATAGTTAGCTTTCTTGTGGTATCTTGCCCTATTCTTTACTACTTTTGGTATCAGAGCCAGCCCATCCTTTCGGAGGGAGGAACAGTTTACTAAATATGTCTGAGTCATTTCCATCATCCTCTTCTTCTACTCTTGCAAAAATGAATATGTCTCCTACTTTACATAAAACATTGTCCAAAAAATATGATTACCTCTATGAAGTAGATATCCTACCCGATGAACAAAAAGTATCTTCCATCGAACTACCCTTCATAAACCCTTACTCAGCGTTTGCCAAAAAATCCTTTGCACCCTGGACCCAAATTCGTTCCTTAGTCCAACATAGACCAAAAGGAGTCAAAGAATATGTTGCTGCCTCAAAACTTGACCAGCATCCTATTCTTGCCACTCGAGAGGAACAATTTATCACCCTTCAAATACCAGATGATTTTCCTAGGCAATGGAGAGCTCATGGTTTTACCCATATCCATTTTGGTGCTGTTCGAATCGCTTTAACATATCATGGAAGAAAAGGTCAACCTGTTGTAGATCGACTTTCTCTTCTAGATACCCGATATTTGGAGTACCAACACGCAAACTTGGGTACTGCCGAAGTTACCCTGAATGCTGGAACTGTGTTCATAACTATCTTTCTTTCGTATTTATGGTATAGTTAGCTTTCTTGTGGTATCTTGCCCTGTTCTTTACTACTTTTGGTATCAGAGCCAGCCCATCCTTTCGGAGGGAGGAACAGTTTACTAAATATGTCTGAGTCATTTCCATCATCCTCTTCTTCTACTCTTGCAAAAATGAATATGTTTCCTACTTTACATAAAACCTTGTCCAAAAAATATGATTACCTCTATGAAGTAGATATCCTACCCGATGAACAAAAAGTATCTTCCACTGAACTACCCCTCATAAACCCTTACTCAGCGTTTGCCAAAAAATCCTTTGCACCTTGGACCCAAATTCGTTCCTTAGTCCAACATAGACCAAAAGGAGTCAAAGAATATGTTGCTGCCTCAAAACTTGACCAGCATCCTATTCTTGCCACTCGAGAGGAACAATTTATCACCCTTCAAATACCGGATGATTTTCCTAGGCAATGGAGAGCTCATGGTTTTACCCATATCCATTTTGGTGCTGTTCGAATCGCTTTAACATATCACGGAAGAAAAGGTCAACCTGTTGTAGGTCGACTTTCTCTTCTAGATACCCGATATTTGGAGTACCAACACGCAAACTTGGGTACTGCCGAAGTTACCCTGAATGCTGGAACTGTGTTCATAACTATCTTTCCAAATTTCAACATGTCCCTTTATGACCCGTACCTAACCGAAGCCTTAAAAATCCAAGTCCAAATCCAAGGAGCACCACAAGCCAAAGATTCTATCCAAGCAACCCTTCACCACCAAATGGCATGGCGAGTCCAAAATCGTGCCATGGATCTTTGTCTACCCGGAGGAGAAAATGCTTTGCTCTTAAATATTGATGCTACCAAAGGAAACACCATGTGCACCCAAATACCCAGACAAATTTCCAGAGATGAACTTGTCAAAATCCTTCCCGATTCATGGATCACAAATTATGAGAAGCTAAGAGAATCAGAGGAATCTCTGCAATCTGGTGAACCAACTTTTACCAAAAGAAGTGACAAAACTGTTTGCATAAGCTTTGACCATTCCCATCTCAAAAACCCAATAAAACCATCTTTTCTTGCCAAATGATCCAACCCAAAGATACAACAGACACTTACCCAGAACCCGATGGAGAATTCTTCTGGAATATCCAAAGCATCATGGAAGAACATGACTGGTGCCAATATTTTGACAACGAAGGGAAAAGAATGCGGTGGTTCAAATGCCCTTTCACTGGACACTGCCCATGGGATCTCGATTGCACCTGCAAAGATTGTATCGAAGATCCAGTTGAAGAATATAATGAACATCACCAGCGCAAATCTAAATCCAAGAAAAAAGGGAAAACTACTGAAAGAGAATTTCGGGCCATATATGAGAATAAAGATCCTTCGATTGGCTCATTAAGTCGTCCAGGTAAATATGAATTTCTTGTCAGTTACAAACCCCAAGAATGGCCGAAATTACCTGAAAAATTCACCCCTAACTGGGAGGATAGTGAAATCATGCCCAAATCCGAACCAACATCATCTCACACCCCAAAAACTGAAAAGCCACCTGAGCCTAAGACTCCATCAACCCAAAGTTCCACACACCCACAAATATTCATGATGAGCCCTTCAAGTTCTAGTCACTCCCAAGATTTTCCTCCACTACAACCTTTTGAAAAGGAGGGTATCAGCCATGCTCCAAAAATCCCCAAAAAGAACATAATACTACCGTCTGGAGAAAAAACCCCAACAAGTGATATTGAAGCAACAATGAACTCGCAATCAGAAAATTCCATCTGCCAGAACAAAGTGCTCAATAATATTGGAAACACCATAAAAAATGTGGCCCATGCACAAAACAAGTTGATGAGCAAAGTGGAAACAATTGAGAAAAAGGTGGAGCAGTCATCGTCTCAACATGCAGGACTGATCAAAGCTTTGGAATTAAGGTTGGCAAATTTACAATATGAGATTTGTCCGCCAGGAACTTCACTTTTCCAATTTTTCCAACAACAACAACAGGAGACTATTTCTCTTAAAGAACAAATTCAGCTTCTGAGAAATGATCACTATGAGCCACAAAGAACCTCATCATTCTCTTCAAAACCTACCTTCTTCCCCATGTCATCACGAGCATATTCACCACCCAAATTAGACCATACCTTCTCTACTTTTCCATCAACCTCAAAAAATCCAATCTCTTTCACCCGACCAACAAAAGAAGAACATGATTTTGATATCGCAAAAATGGTTTGGGAAAGGAAAGATGCCCTTGCAGCAAAGAAACAAACCAAGAAAAGGCGTGACCAAGGAGAAAGTTCAAGAGAATCAAATCTTGACAATCTGATGATTTCCGACCAGAAGGCTCCAGACTTCTATGTCTCCCAACCAAGGTACATATCAGAAGAAGATACCCCATGGTCAGAATCACTAAACTCATCAGAAGACGGATCCATGGAAGATAGTTCTCAAGCAAGCAATGAATCCACAACGGAATCTTCCGAAGGAGATGATCCCCCAATATTTGTAAACCAGCCAAGAGATCCAGAAATATCTGAGGTAGATGATGAACAAGAAGGCAAGACGGATGAACCAATCCCAGAAAGAAGATATGAGCCTATGGCGTCAAAGCCAGTTGGAACTGGTTTCCACACTTTCACCTTAGATGATGTCAAGGTTTCAAAATGGCCTCAACGGATCCAAGACTTCTATACTTGGACGGTGACCAGAAATTTGGTGGAGCGAGAAAAGTATATCATCCTTTCAGAACTCACTTCACGATTCTCAGGAATCCTCAGAGACCGGTGGAATGCACTTGGAATTCAAGACAAAAATGCTTTTCTTACTTCCCAGGATTTTGCTTTCAACATCAGAATCCTACATGAAGTCTTTTGCTGAGATGCTGGCCAAAGACAGGAGAAAATGCGAAGGCAACTCTTCGAGATGAAGTGCGTGTCATTCGACAGAAATGACATTGATAGACATTTTCAAAAAATGGCAAAGATATACTTCGAGATTGGAGGAGACATCAATCTAAAGCAAGCCTTTGTATCTTCTCTTCCAAAGTTGCTGGCAAGTCGAACCATGACCATCATTGAAGAAAAGTTCCAGTCCATAACCATCCCACAAATTGGTTACATCAGGCAAGCTATTTTCGTTGCATTAGATGATATCTGTACGAAGCGCTCTGCCCTGAAACAAATTATCCAACACAATCCAGCACTTGACAAAGCATGCCGCAAATCTGATCTAATCACCGGATCAGGATGTTCTTGCCGCACATCTAGGCGAAGGAGAGAATTCAGAAGGTTCAAATGGCCAAGAATTCCAGATGGAAAGTCAAGGTCCAAGAGACGCACAAAATATTTCGGACGGAGAAGGCCAGGAAATTTTCACAAGAAGAACAGGTGTTTTATTTGCCATAAGATTGGACATTTTGCAAAAAATTGTCCACAATCAAGAAGGTCTGTCAAACTCATTCAAGAGATTGAAGATTACACTGGTATACATCTCGGAAAGGAGGAGGACCTTGAATCCATATTCTCTGTGGATGATGAACCTAATGAAGAAACTTTATTCTCCCTTGATATCTATGAAGAGCAAGGCAATTACCAAATCTCAGAACCAATAATCGAGGCTAAAGAGGAGATCAATGCTCTTACTGTTGTTCCTCAAGTAGAAGTCAAAATCTATTCATCCAAGTGGGACAAACCAACTCGAGTTATTGCTTTCATTGATACCGGAGCTGCTTCCTCACTTATAAATCCAGCTGTTTTTCCCGAAGATCAATGGGTACCGCATTTTAAGGATTTCAACACTGCATCAAATGCGATCTTGACCACAACTGTCATTACAAAGCACCCGATCACCATTGAGTTCTTCCCAGGATTGAAGCTCAGGACGAAGCTGCTAGGATCTGATGTACCAGGAAAAGATCTTATTATTGGATTCGACATCTACAGACAGCTCAGAGATCAGCTCCATATCAAGGCTAATGGGATAGCTTTTAAAAAGCAGTTCAGGCCTTATTCTAAAATCCCGAGGCTATTCCAAATCACCAAGGACGAACAGATCAAGGAGATCGAGCAAAATCTCATTGAACAATCATGTGCCGATTCTCACAAGGACTTCATGATGAAAGGGAAACGCCCTCTATGGAAAAATAAAGAATTTTTTATCAAGCTCCCTTTCAAGAAGAATGAAAACATCAATCCAACAAAAGCCAGTCATTCAGGGATGAATCCAGATCATCTGCAACTCGCAAAGAAAGAATGTGAAGAGCTTTTGGAATTTGATCTGATAGAGCCATCAGACTCACAATGGGCATGCGAAGCATTTTATGTCAACAAAAGAGCTGAACAAACAAGAGGAAAACTCAGGTTAGTCATCAACTACCAGCCACTTAACCATTTCCTCCAAGATGACAAATTCCCTATCCCAAATAAACTCACCCTTTTCTCCCACCTAGCCAAGGCCAAATATTTTTCTAAGTTTGATTTAAAGTCAGGATTTTGGCAATTAGGAATTCACCCTGAAGAAAGACCCAAAACAGGATTTTGCATCCCCGATCATCACTTCCAATGGAAAGTTATGCCTTTCGGATTAAAAACTGCACCTTCTTTATTCCAAAAAGCCATGATAAAAATATTCCAACCCATCCTCCATACCTCCCTAGTTTACATTGATGACATCCTGCTATTTAGTGTGACATTTGAAGAACATATCAACTTGCTTCGTCGGTTTGAGGAATTGGTAACACAATACGGGATCATGCTCTCAGCAAAAAAGATGGTTCTTGCTCAAAAGGATATTGATTTTCTTGGAATGCATTTTGTGCAAGGAGAATATAGTCCAGGACCCCATATATGTCAGGAACTACTCAAATTTCTGGATACCAACTTCTCAACAAAGCAGATCCAACAATTTCTGGGCATAATAAATTATGTAAGAGATTTTATTCCAAATATTTCTACATACATTTCTCCACTTACAGAGATGCTCAAGAAAAATGCTCCTCCATGGGGAAAGAAACAAGATGAAGCAGTCCAGAAAATAAAGGAGATTTCTAAAAATGTCAAGTCCCTCTATATCCCTTCGGACGGTAAGAAGATATTGCAGACAGATGCCAGCAATGAATATTGGAGTGCCGTTCTATTTGAAGAAAAAGATGGCCAGAGGAAAATATGCGGATACGCCAATGGAAAGTTCAAAGATGCCGAGCAACATTATCACTCCACTTTCAAGGAAATTCTTGCAGTAAAGAATGGAATCAAGAAATTCAATTTCTTCCTTATTCATACAGAATTCCTGATTGAAATGGATATGAAGGCTTTCCCGAAGATGATTCATCTAAATGCAAAAATTATTCCCAATCCTCAGATTCTCAAGTGGGCTCAATGGTTCTCTCCATACAAGTTTCAAGTCAGGCATCTGAAAGGAAAGGATAATATTCTCGCAGATTTTCAGTCCCGACCGGAAGAATTTTCAAGGAGATTTTCCCCAGCAAAATTGAAGTCAAAGGAAAAGCTAATCAGTCACATCTTCATGTTTTCCAGTTTACCAGGAACAAGTTCATTAAAGCCAACAGATCATCCGCCGGAATTGTTCAACCTCATGGATCCCTTTGATCCATCAATTCTTATTGAAAGAAGAACTTATTATGAGCTCGAGGTTTTCCGACAACATGGAGGATCTATTCTTAAGCCTTACGGAGTGAATCCGGAATATCCGTTCTGCCATATATTCATAGCTCAAGCCAAGGATTTTCCACAAGAACTATTATGGTTTTTCTGGTACCTATGCCATCAGTATTATATTTTCATGAAATTCAAATGCAACGTCTTCAAAGATTTTGATAACATTGCTCCAGCTCTTAAAATATTTTTGCAATGGTTCAAACCTAGAAGATACTCGATTAAATGTTTCAGTGATTCCTACACAACAAAGGTGTTCATGTTTCATAGGCCAATAAAGATTATTAATGGAAAGCTCCAGGCACAAGCAGAAGCATCATTTTGGTGGAAATTTCCCGTGTCCATTTTATCTATGGAGGAAGAATATAGCGAGGCACAAAGAATCCTATTTCAGCAAAATAGATGCATCCCGAAAGAAATATGGCCAAAAGATTGGGCAAGCTGGAATTATACAAATAGTCATCCTCACTGGGAAAGAGTCCGGGCAGCAGCAAAAGAATACCAAACTCCATACGAAGTCATCCGAGAAAAAATCACTCAAGACATTTCCAGACTAAGGCTGAGGATTACATCTTTCAATCCAAAAGAGAAAGAGCACTGTGAAGAATGGCCGTCAAGTTCCAGGCGTTACTACACAAGGTCATTGAAAAGATGCCTAGAAGACAATCATGGAATCATCAAAGAATAATTACCTGATTTCCTACTAATCCCACCATAATCCTAAATTAGCCACCAAAAAACCTCAAAAATATCCTACCCATGTCAAGACAAATTTTCCACATCTTTCCATACTATCCGGCCCCGCTTCAACTTGTTTTCACATGTTTAGACATGCCTCCACATGCTTCGTCACATGCATCATCATGCTTTCACATGGCGTCACATGCTCCCGTATATTTTCACATGTTACACCATGTATATTTCACCCGTTTCACATGTTTTCGGTTGTTTTTTAGTTGTTTGCCTAAATTCCTTCACATGTTTAGAAGGACCCACTTGTAAGATAAGTTTGCCATGTAAGATAGGTTTATTTTATCTATTAAGTTTGTCTTGTAATAACCTCCTAGTCCTATATAAAGGAGGCCTTGTAGTACTGGTAGGATCATCTAGCAATCATCTTGTAAACCTTCAAAAATCCTTTGTGAAATACTACTTATGAGTGCTTTCTAAATTTCTCTCTTGTTCTTTCTTTCGAATGGATGGAAAGGCCGGTCCATGTATGAAAAATAGGGTAAGTATACTGTAAGAAAGTTATCTTATTATAGTACGAAAGTTTTTTGAGTTATAAACAGCTAACGTTGGTTATAGTACAAAAGTTTTCCGAGTTGTGTAGCTTGGCAAGCCGTCCCTTATGGGTTGTTGAAGCCAGCCCCATTTGTAGGAAAACTTTTGATACTATAAACAAATTAACTGTTTGTGTAGCTTGGCAAGCCGTCCCTTATTGGTTGTTGAAGCCAGCCCCTTTAAGTAGGGAAACTTTCGTATTTATGGTATAGTTAGCTTTCTTGTGGTATCTTGCCCTGTTCTTTACTACTTTCCAGAGGCCAGAGTCAGTAGAGCCGAGGTCGCTCTTTCAGATCTTCGCAGTCGAGTCGCTTAGATCGTTGCAGATGGTCTTCTAGGTAGGGTTATCAGGGTTCGCACCAGAGCCAGCCATCTCTCAGTGCCATGCCAGCTCGGAGTTCTTCATAGGCCCCATCTGCTCAGGGTTCATCTCGACCTAGTTCATCAGCTGGCTACTCCAGCGCCAGGGGTCCTTATCAGTCTCAGTTCCCAGCACCGGGGAGTTGCTACGAGTACGGAGAGTTTGGGCACCACCGTAGGGAGTGTCCCCGTCTTATTTCCAGATCTTATCAGTAGAGGGGGCAGCCCTCGTCATCTATTCCTTCTACTTCAGCACCCGCCCCACCAGCTAGGGGTGAGGGTCAGTCAGCTAGAGGTCGCCCTCGAGGGGGAGACCGATCAGGCGGACATGCTAGATGATATGCTCTCCAGGGCCGATCTGAGGCCGTTGCTTCTGATGCAGTTATCACATGTATTATTTCAGTCTGCCACAAAGATGCCTTAGTATTGTTCGATTCTAGTTCTACTTATTCTTATGTATCTACTTATTTTGCTCCTTATTTGGGCACGACCCGAGGGTGTCTTGAGCTACCAGTGCATGTATCTACGCCGGTAGGGGATACTATTATTGTGGACCATGTATACCGGTCCTGTTTGGTAACTATTGGGGGTCTGGAGACCCAAGTAGACCTGTTGCTTCTCAGCATGATCGATTTTGATGTTATATTATGCATGGACCGGCTATCTCCATGTCATGCTATTCTGGACTGTCATGCTAAGACAGTCACCTTGGCTATGCCGGGCATTCAGAGGATCGAGTGGCGAGGCACGACTGAGTATGTACCTAGCAGGGTAATATCTTTCCTCAAGGCCCAACGAATGGTTAGGAAGGGATGTCTCTCTTATTTAGAATTTGTGCGGGAGGTCGAGGCCCAGATTCCCAGTATTGATTCTGTTCCCATTGTGCAAGACTTTCCTGATGTGTTTCCCTCAGACCTGCCGGGAATGCCGCCGGATAGGGATATTGACTTTGGGATTGATTTGGTGCCAGGCACTTAGCCTATTTCTATTCCTCCGTATCGGGTGGCACTAGCTGAGCTGAAGAATTTGAAGGAGCAGCTCCAGGAACTCCTAGATAAGGGGTTCATTCGGCCGAGTGTGTCACCGTGGGGTGCACCGGTCCTGTTTGTTAGGAAAAAGGATGGATCCATGAGGATGTGTATTGACTACAGGCAGCTGAACAAAGTTACAGAGAAGAATAAGTATCCTCTACCTCGTATCGATGGTCTATTTTATCAGCTCCAGGGAGCTAGGGTGTTCTCGAAGATTGATATTCGTTCAGGCTACCATCAGTTGAAGATTAGAGAGTCCAACATTATGAAGACTGCATTCAGGACCTGATATGGTCACTATGAGTTCCTTGTGATGTCTTTTGGGCTGACCAACGCCCCAGCAGCATTTATGCATCTGATGAACAGTGTGTTCAGGCCCTATCTTGATTCATTTGTGATTGTATTCATTGATGACATTCTAGTCTACTCTCGTAGCCAGGAGGAGCATGCTCGGCACTTGAGTATTGTGTTGCAGAGGTTGAGAGAGGAGAAGTTGTATGCCAAGTTCTCCAAATGTGAGTTCTGGCTTGAGTCCGTGGCATTTTTAGGGCACGTGGTGTCCCATGATGGTATTCAGGTAGATCCGAGGAAGGTCGAGGCAGTGCAGAGTTGGCCCAGACCGACCTCAGTTACTGAGATCCGTAGCTTTCTGGGATTGGCAGTGTATTATCACCGATTCGTTCAGGGATTCTCCTATATTGCTTCACCCTTGACTAGATTGACTCAGAAGGGTGTTCCTTTCTTATGGTCCGAGGAGTGCGAGGAGAGCTTTCAGAAGCTCAAGAAGGCTTTGACCACAGCTCCAGTACTTGTGTTACCATCGGCCTCAGGGTCATATACGGTGTATTGTGATGCTTCCAGAGTTGGACTCGGTTGTGTGTTGATGCAGGAGGGTAGAGTTATTGCATATGCTTCTCGTCGGCTGAAGCCCCACGAGAAGAACTACCCTGTTCATGATTTGGAGTTAGCTGCTATTGTTCATGCCTTGAAGATTTGGAGGCATTATCCTGTATGGTGTCTCATGTGAGGTGTTCACGGATCATCGCAGCCTTCAGCATTTATTCAGACAGAAGGACCTTAATTTGAGACAACGAAGGTGGTTGGAGTTGCTTAAAGATTATGACATCACTATCTTGTATCATCCGGGGAAGGCCAATGTTGTGGCCGATGCTTTGAGTCAGAAGGCAGTTAGTATGGGTAGCCTAGCTTTCATCCCAGTTGGGGAGAGGCCATTTGCTTATGATGTTCGGGCCCTAGCCAATCGGCTAGTGAGATTAGATATTTCGGAGCCGAGTCGAGTGTTGGCTTGTGTTGTTTCTCGATCTTGCTTATATGATCGCATCAGGGAGCGACAGTATGATGACCCACATTTGTTGGTCCTTAAGGACAGAGTGCAGCATAATGATTCTAGAGATGTGACTATCGACAGTGGTGGTGTTCTGAGGATGCAGGGCCATATATGCGTGCCCAATATAGATGGTTTGGAGGAGTTGATACTTGAGGAGGCACACAGTTCGTGGTACTCTATTCACCCAGGTGCTGCAAAGATGTACCAAGACTTGAGACAGCACTACTGGTGGAGGAGAATGAAGATGGATATTGTTAGGCATGTAGCTAAGTGCCTCAATTGCCAGCAGGTCAAGTATGAGCATCAGAGACCGGGCGGTGTTCTTCAGCGTATGGTCATTCTCGAGTGGAAATGGGAGAGGATCACCATGAATTTTGTTATTGGACTCCCTCGGACAGCAAGGAAGTTTGATTCTGTATGGGTGATTGTTGATCGGCTGACTAAGTCCGCACATTTCATCCCAGTTAGCACTACTTACTCATCGGAGCAGTTGGCAGTGATCTTTATTCGGGAGATTGTCAGGTTGCATGGGGTCCCAGTGTCTATTATATCCGACAGAGGCACTCAGTTCACTTCTCAGTTTTGGAGAGCATTTCAGCAAGAGATGGGTATGCGGGTTGAGTTGAGCACCGCATTTCACCCCCAGATAGACGGGCAGTCGGAGCGTACTATTCAGATCCTAGAGGATATGTTGCGGGCATGTGTGATTGACTTTGGTGGTTCGTGGGATGAGTTCCTGCCACTTGCTGAGTTTGCCTACAACAACAGTTATCAGTCGAGTATTCAGATGGCCCCGTACGAGGAATTGTATGGTAGGCGGTGTACATCTCCCGTCGGATGGTTTGAGCCCGGTGAGGATAGGTTGATTGGGACTGAGTTAGTTCAGGATGCTCTGGATAGAGCAAAGTTGATCCAGGAGAGGCTTCGCACGTCACAGTCTCGCCAGAAGATTTATGTAGACCGTAGAGTTCGAGAGTTGTCTTTCTTGGTTGGTGATAGGGTATTGCTGAAGGTTTCACCCATGAAGGGTGTCATGAGGTTCGGGAAGAAAGGGAAGCTGAGTCCTATCTACATTGGTCCTTTTGAGATACTCAGGAGAGTTGGAGAGGTGGCATATGAGTTAGCCTTGCCACCCAGCTTATCCAGCGTTCATCCGGTATTCCATGTGTCTATGCTCCGGAAGTACATCGGAGATCCGTCCCATGTATTAGACTTCAGTACCATTCAGCTTGATGGTGATCTATCTTATGATGTGGACCCAGTGGCTATTCTGGTTAGACAGGTTCAAAAGTTGAGGTCCAAGGAGATTGCTTCAGTCAAGGTGCAGTGGAGAGGTCGACCCGTGGAGGAGGCTACTTGGGAGGTTGAGCAGGAGATGCAGAGCCGATATCCTCACTTGTTTGAGACTTCAGGTATGTTTCTTGACCCGCTCGAGGACGAGCGTTTGCTTAAGAGGGGGAGAATGTGACGACCCGGCCCGTCGTCACGGGAATTACCACCCCGTTATGTTGTAATTACATATTTCATGCTTTTATATCAGTGTTAGAGTCTATCGGGGAGTTAGGAGTGAATCGGATTGGAAATATGGCATATAGCCTTCTTGAAGGAAACTTGAATAAGGAAAGTCAACCTGGAGTTGACTATTTAGTTAGAGGGCTCGGAATCGGATTCTGATGATTCGGTTAGTTCCGAGAGGTGATTTGTGACTTAGGGGAGCAATCAGAATTGAATTTGGAGGTCCGGTTTAGAAATAGGCTTGAATTGGCTAAAGTTGAATTTTGGCGAAATCCGAAGGATAGGTGAGATTTTGATTCGGGAGTCGGAATGGAATTCTGACAGTTGCAGTAGCTCCGTTAGGTGATTTTGGGTGTGCCTGCAAAATTTCAGGTCATTCGGAGGTCGTTTGGTCGGGTTTTTGATCGAATGTCGGTTTCGGATGTTTGGAAGTAAATTAGGCTTGAATCCATGTGTAATTGGTGATTTTGATGTTTAGGATGGTGTTTTTATGATTGGAACAAGTTTGAAACGTGTTATGGAGTATGTTGGTGATCTTCGTTGGGGTCCCGGGGGCCTCAGGTTGATTTCGGGGGTCCAAACGGACCATTTCTTGTATTTTTGAACTGCTGTTGGCTGCTGGTTTTGTTGCAGACGGATGCTCTATGCGATCGCATAGAGTAGATGCGATCGCATAGAAGGATGGAAGTGAACCCCTGAGTTGTTCTATGCGATCGCGTAATATGGGATGCGATCGCACAGGTATGGAACCTGGCATTCTGCGATCGCAGGGTCACTTGTGCGAACGCATAGGGTAAAATGATCCGGGGTGCCTAAGAAGCTAGTGTTCTATGCGATCGCGTGGTCGGTTTGCGATCGCATAGTAGTAATTTGGAGCCTGGGTGAGATGTTCTACGCGATCGCAGAGAGGAAGTGCAATCGCATAGCCTTAATTAATTTGAGCTATCATTTGTTCTATGTGATCGCAATGATGGGATGTGATTGCATAGTGTAAACACCTGGGCAGATTATTTAATTACAGAAACATTTCATTACGTGTTCATTTGCAAAACCCTCCAATTTTGAAGCTTAGAGAGAGAAAGTGGAGGGAAATAGCTGGGAGATCATCGGGGTATTGTCGGAGGTAAGTTTCGTGGTTTAATTACGCGCTTTTATCATGAAATCATGGTTTATTTCTATGAAAATGGAGGATTAAAGGTGAGTTTTAGCCCTAGGCCTCAAATTGTAGAAAAATACCGATTTGAGCGGGTAAATGGAGTCCGAATTTGGTAAATTTGATATGCCTAGACTTGTATTGAGACGAGGGTTCCGAATATGTAACTTCTATAATTTTTCGAGAAGCGCACCAAAAGTCAGGTTTTGACAACTTTGTAGGTTTTGATACAATTTGCGTTAATTCGAATGAATTGCGTGAAATTAGCATATATTGATGCATTCTCTATGATTTTGAGAAGATTTGGCATCCGAGGGGATTGATTTGCGAGGCAAGCGCAAGGCGGATTGAAGCTTCTACCGGTTCGAGGTGAGTGGTAGTAGTAAACATTGTACTGAGGGTTTGAAACCCCGTACTTGCACTTCACAGTGCTATATTGAGATGAGACACGCGTTCTATGACGGGCGTGGTGACATTGCGATTAAGGGTTCGGACTTGGTCCTTCCCGGCTAATAGAATATTGTGCGGTATGACTGTTAATGAGATTATAACTGTGCAATTGGGCTAATAGCTATGTTTGGGGCCTTGCGCCGATCTGTAGAGTATTAGGGAATATATAGAGCTAGGTGACCCTTATATCATGTTAGGAACATACACTCAGCCGTAATTTTAATTGTATAGCATATTACGAGCCAGTGCTAGATGTGTACTTTGAAAGATACTACCTAGGGTGGAATTCCCTATTCTATCTGAGTGAGCCTGAGAGGCCAAGCATATACTGACTGGGATAGGGTCGAGGACCCATTATGAGGTATTATATATATATATATACCTATATTGGATCGGGCTGCACGCCGCAGCAGTATATATATTGGATCGGACTGCACGCCGCAGTAATATACATGTAATATACACGTGGGACGGACTGCACGCCGCAGTATTATTGCGCTTGGGCTGTAGGAGCCCCTTCGGAGTCTGAGTCTGCACACATTCTCAGTGAGAGCTGGTGTATATTATGGGATCGGGCTGCGCGCCGCAGCAGTATAAATATATATACATATATATATATTGGATCGGACTGCACGCCGCAGTAATACATGTGTGGATCGGGCTGCACGCCGTAGTATCATAGCGTTTGGGCCTAGGGAGCCCCTCCGAAGTCTGTATACACCCCCAGTGAGCGCCGTCGACATTAAATGGAGCGGGCTGCGCGCCGCAGCGGTATATGTATTGGAGCGGGTTGCACGCCGCATCATTATACTTATTCATATCCTATTACCTACTTAGATACTTATACATTATAGACATAGGTATGTGTCTTCATATATTGAGATGGCCGCACACCATAGGGGTACAAGTGAGGGTTTGATAAGTGTGGGATCTTGTATAGATAGATGTGAACGGGAGATCAGAGTACTTACCACAGTGATGACGTACCTGTGAGGGTTGCCTTAGAACTGTTAAGTGATAGCACATAAGTCCTTATTTTCAGTTATTGTTTATTATTGTTACTCACTCAGTTGAAATATACTCACCCCACTCCCCTGCACTTTCTGTGCAGATCCACAGGTGCCCGATAGCAGTTGAGACTTTGTAGCTGCTGATCCTTGTCTACTCTTACGGAGATTACGAGGTAGCTTCCAGCGTCCGCAGAGCCTGTTCTCTCCTTCTTTATCATCTTGTTGATTTCTTTTTGCCTAGACTTGTTTGTATTAGGATGTTATTCTGTAGAGGCTCAGTCTCGTGACACCACGATATGGTTGGGACCGTATTTTGTATGTTTTTACTATCTCGCTTATCACCTGATATGATCATTTGTTGTTTAAGTTTAATTTGATTAATCTGAATTAATAACTGGCTGGTTTAAGGGATAATATGGTCGGGCTTGCCTAGCATTGTGTTGGGCGCCATCACGACCAGGGTTTGGGTTGTGACACTAGCCCTTTTTCAGGCTAAGTGACAACCTATTTATAGGTGATTTGGGTGAAATTTTGAGGGGGAAATTCAAAAATCTTATTATAAGTTCCCTCCCCTTAATTCTTCTATTAATTACAGTTTGGTACCTATTTTCAAACTCGAAATACCTTCTAGCCCTTGCTGGAAGGTTCTAGGGAATTCTTTTTGCTTCTTTTAAGGGCATATTACTATGGTGCCCTCACTTGCTAAGGATTATCAGAGTTACGCCTTTTTACTATGCCTGTTTTACCCTTTATTTTGTGTCTAATTACAGAAATACTAAGCCTGAAAGTCTATTTTGTCCCTATAGGCTCTATTAAATTCACAACTGTACCATTTCTTATTCCCATTTGTACCCTTATTGTTTCTTGTTATTTACCCAACCTGCTGATGGTCAAGGTATTCTAGGTTTGTTACTTATTTAACTACTGGCCAACATCTTCTAACCTATTTAAGATTTGGCCAGATTTTAATCAACAGTCTTTCAATTTTAGCCTCTTTTAATTTTCTTAGACTAATTTAAAATGTAGCCTTTTATTATCACTTAGCTTAATCGGATTAGATTGCAGGACTAGCATGTTTTATTAACTAGACTTAGATTTACAGAACTAACCACTCTAATGTTTCAGGAATGGCCAGATTAATAGCACAATCCTAAGTTATTTCACTTATAGTCAGATTAGGTCACTTTCAATAATATCCAGATTACTAATCACACTTGTCTATTACAGCTATAATCAATACCACAAAGCACAATAGGATTTAACATAGTCTAACATATGAATCTATTACAAATACAGCCAATTTATGTCGTTTTGCACACATAGCCCCAATCAAAAATCATTCATTAATTAACCAGAACTCAGAGGGAAATTTGATAATGGTTGAATCCCAATTAATTAACTTGTAATTTTAGACTTAGGCACACCTAACAAATCAAAACATAAAGAAGCATATTCACATCAGATTCATGTGTTGACTTATAGAAAACCCTAAGGAGCTAAACATATCAGTTATGCGCCAAGAACATGATAGATGAGATAGGCTAATGATAGAAATCCTCAGAAAAATAACAAACAAGAATATGCAAAAGACCATATATGGAAATCTTAGAAGATGAAACAGTCAAAAGCATGCTAGAACAAAGAAGGCAAATAAACAGAAAACGTGTAGAAGATCAAGTACAGAAAACAGAAAACATGCAAAAGATCAACTATAGAAAACAAAGAAGGCAAACAAACAGTAAACACGCAAAAGAAAATCTAAGATAAAAGCACAGAAGTCAGGAAACTTAGCTATGCAGGATTTGTCTCATGTTCTCTCTTTATTCTTCTTTATTTCTTTTCTTTCTTTCTTTCCTTTTTTTTTCTTTTCTTTTTCCAGGCTTCAAGACTTTAGAGACTTGAAGTTTGATTTTTCAAATCTTTCTTAAACAGGTTTATTTTTTCGGTTTTTAGTGGTAGAAGGGTGTTCTGGGTGTTTGTTGGAGTGTATTTGGGGTGGGTCGTGTTTGGGTGTTCGCCGGAGGTAGGGTTCCGGCGAACTTCTTTTGAAGATTCGAACATTTCAAGGGTGATTCGAAGGAAACAAACTACATAGGGTGAAAGATCCCCTCATAGTGGTCCTAGGGTGTTATTTTGGGAGACGGAATCATAAGTTGAAGGACGCCGGCAAAGGCTTCGGTGACCGGACTTTCAACAAGGTAGGGTTTTCTTTTGGTTTCCTAAGCTTCTAGGATGGTTTTGGTGAGAAAGAGAGAAAGGAAGCAGGTTTGAGGTTGATGGTGGCCGGAGACGGCCATGGATTCTGGCCAGTCTCGATGAAGAAGGTGAATGAGACGATGAAGAAGACGAGAGAGAAGGCGGCTAAGGTTGAATGTGTAACGTTTGGTTTCTGAACTGAGAGACGAGGCTTATATACCTCTTGGGGTTTGGACGATCCTGGCCTTTGGATCATTTTTTATCAACGGCCAGGATTATTTATCATTAGATGTCGTCGATTTGTTTAATGAAGGGATACCTGGCGTCCATGGGATCTTCATATATGGACGTCCAGGATTTATTATTTAAAGCTACGTCATTTGATTATTAAAAGAGACTCAATAGTGTCCGTTTGATCAGCTTATTTGGACGGCTAAGATTTAATCTTTTAAACGGCGCCATTTCGTTTATGTTCACACCGCCTTTCATGGTCCGTTGGATCAATATCTCAACGGCTGAGATTTGATTGCCCAATTACACCGTCATTTTGATTTAACATTTGGACTGGACGTTTTTTCCTTTGGGCTGTTACACTTTGGGCCTGAATTTGGCCCAATTTTTATTGTATTTTTTGTGTATTTCCTTATGTATTTAATTATTTCTTTGTATTTTCCTTTTGTATTTTATTTTCCTCTTTCTGTATTCATTTTCAATTATTGATTCTCTTTTATTTTCCTATTTTTATAATTTTCTGGTATTTTTATGACATTTTTTGTTATTCTCTTTAATTTTTCGGTATTTTTGTATTTTTTTTTTAATTTTATTTCATTTCCTTATTTTTTGTGACATTTTCTAATTAACTCTTTTTTGTAGTTTTTAATTTCAAATTATTTTAATCACAATCACACAATTTATTACAATTAAACACTTAATTGCACATCAAAAATGTTATTTATTTTTAATATTGGAATTTATTTGCTTAGGAAAAAAATCACGTACTCACAAATAGAAATAATTAATTTGAAATTCCCCCCAAAATTACTCTATAAATAGGTTGTTACAAGCCTGAAAAGGGGGGTTGGAATTTAGTGTTCCAATTTGGTTCCAATTTTAAGAGTTCAAAATTTCACATATTGAGTTTGATTTTTGGGGATTCAACTCTTGGGATTTCCAGCTATACTATTCTTCTACTTAGCCTTCGAGTCGAGTATTAATCTTAGGATCTTTGCTGGTGGTTTTTCTGCTGTGTCATCTCAACTAGCTTGGATTTCTGTTATTTCTCGAGTTGATTGTTGGTTATCTACTGAGTTTGGGAGTCTACTGTGTTAATACCTGCTCCTGTTTGCTGTTGATATTTTGTTGCTGCCATTGCTGACTTCTCTTCTCTTTCATCTCCTTAGAACTCATCAATTTATTTTCGTTTGATCAGGTACACTACTATCTCTCGAAGATGTAATTGAAAACTTGATGAAGGAATGAAATATTGGACTAAAAATCCACTTTTAAACTTTGCGATTTTCAATAGTTCAAGCATGTTTAGTTAATTCAGAAAACTATTTTTTATTTAGTTGAAATAATGTGACAAAATAATCCTACAAACTAGTACTATGATAACTACTTGAATATCTGAACCTGCCATATAGAATAATAATACTGATACAAACTACTGTTTTAGAATGTTTAATTAGTGGTTAAAATTTGAAATTAGTAGTGGTCAAAAAATGTAACTTGGAAACGTTTGAAATGATTAATTAGTAATGTTGAATAATACTTGCTCAAATATTGTTATTGAAATGTTGGCTTGTCTTCGCTTATATAGTCTGAGCCTAATTATGTATGCATGCCCAGATCTGATTAATGTGGCACCTGTGCTCTCGAGTAGAAACAGTGGTATACGTTGGGCTCCAGAGGCCCAATTGTATTTTATATTGGACTGTTAAGCAGTCTGAAGTCCAGGCCCAATAATGAATAATGGCCTAGACTCCAACATCATATATAGTCTGAATTAACACAAAAACATATATGTATTAGGAAAAAAACAAAAATAGAAAATATAGTGCATGAATAGGATTGGACTTTAAAAACAAGGGATGAGCCTCATTACAAAAATGAAAAACGCACGGGGCCCCCAAATAAATTTCAACATAAAATTCTAGACTCGGAAGGACCGCTTAGCAAATTTCACGGTCTTTCCCAAAGTTAATAATGACGTAGACATTGTAGGCATCATTATTAAAATTATCCGGATTTCTGATTTCACAAACTGTTAAACAGAGTCATAATTTCCTCGATTCGGGATTAAATCGGTGACTTGGAACACCATTATTTTCTCAAGTGGTGACTCTGATAATTAATAAATAAATCCCGATCCGAATGTCCTTTAATTGGAAGAAACTTCTTCCCTATTATTATTATATCCCTTCCCGGGGTGTGGTAGTAATTAGTGGCACATACCTTCGGGTAAGTAATAAAAAGGAGGTGTGACAAATACCTTGTTTGTAGATTTCGCTTGTCCATTACCCACCAGATGATATGGTGTTGATGTTATTCTTTTGATTTGCCAACTTTGAAAGAATTCTGTAATTTGTGCTCCTATAAACTGCGGACCATTATCGCACCAAATATCCTTTGGTACCCCAAAGCGACATATTATATTTCTCCAAAGGAAGTCTTTAACTTCTTTTTCTCGTACCTATTTAAATGCCCCTACTTCTACCCATTTAGTGAAATAATCAGTAAGCACGAGTAGAAACTTTACCTGTCCTTTTGCCTGAGGTAATGGACCCTCGATATCCATCCCCCATTTCATGAAGGGGCCATGGGGCTATGACTGGGTGAAGTAATTCAGCTGGCCTATGCATATTGTTTCCATACCTCTGACATTTGTCACAATTAGACACGAAGTCGTTTTCTTCCACATCCATTTTAGGCCAATAATATCCAGCCCGTATTAACGTTTTTTACTAGTGACCTACCTCCCGCATGATTTCCACAATGTCCTTTATGTATCTCCCTCATTACGTACTCCGTCTGTGAAGGTCCGAGACACCTTTCTAAAGGACCTCCGAATATTTTTTGATAAAGATTTCCTTAATGTAAACAATAACGGGCAGCTTTCTTACGTAATGCATGAGCCTTTGTTTTGTCATTAGGGACGATTCCATACTGCAAAAAAGCAATAATTTCATTCCTCCAATCCCATGTTAAATGATTAAAATTTACCTCATTCTTATCAGGTTCGAGAATGAAATGAAATAAGTGTACAATCGAAGCATTTGCATCGTTCACTACATCTGCCACGGATGCAAGTTTGGACAAAGCATGAGCTTCTGCATTTTCATCTCTTGGGATATGCGTTACCTTCCAAGTTTCGAATTGTCTTACCAACTTTCGTCCCTTCTAGAGGTATTCCTGCATTCTGGTTTCCCTGGCTACATAAGTCCCCATCATTTGATTTACTACTAGCTGAGAATCACTTTTAATTATAATTTGCTTGATGCCGAGTTCAAGTGCCAATTCCAAACCTGTAATCACAGCTTTATATTCTGCTTCGTTATTAGTTATAGGGTGACATTTTATAGCCTGTCTAATTGTTTCACCCGTTGGTGGTATAAGAACAATTCCTAAGCCTGCCCCATTCACATTAGATGAACCATCAGTAAATAATGTCCAAATCCCCGGGTTTGCACCATTAAAAACTTTTAACTCTTTTTCTGTCTCTAAATGCATCCCTTGACTAAAATCATCTACGAAATTTGCAAGTACTTGGGATTTGATAGGAGTTCTAGGTGGATAAATTATTTCATATTCACTTAATTCTATAGCCCATTTTGATAATCTACCTGACAGTTCATGTTTATGCAAAATATTTCGTAATGGGAAAGCTGTAACTACAATAATAGTATGACACTGAAAATAAGGCCTTAATTTCCTAGATGCCATAGTTAAAGCTAATGCTAACTTTTCCAGCTGCGGGTACCTTGTCTCAGCATCTAACAAAGTCTTACTTACATAATAAATAGGAGATTGTTTACCTTGGTCTTCATGAACTCAAACAACACTTACTGCTACTTCTGAAACCACCAAGTAAATAAGTAACTTCTCACCTTCTTTTGGTTTCGCCAATACAGGGGGATTTGACAAATAGATTTTCAAATCCTTAAGGGCTCGTTGGAAATCTTCATTCCACTCGAAATAATCATGCTTATTAAGTGCCGAGAAAAAATTGAAGCATTTTTTTGAAGATTTAGAAATAAATCTCCCTAGGGCTGCGATTCTTCTAGTCAATCTTTGAACGTCCTTTTTATTTGTAAGGATATCGGGTATTTCTTCGATTGTTTTAATCTGAAAAGGATTTACCTCAATACCATGGTTAGAAACAAGAAAACCCAAAATTTACCTGAGGCTACTCCAAATGAGCATTTTTTTGGGTTGAGTTTCAGATTGTATTTACGTAAAATTTCAAATGTGACAGATAAATGAGAAATATGATCAGTAGAATGCTGGATTTTGACGATCATATCATCTATATATACCTCCATAGTTTTTCCTAACTGTTCTTAAAACATTTTAGTGACTAACCTTTGATAGGTTGCACCAACATTTTTTAGACCAAAGGGCATTACTTTATAACAGTAAGTCCCCCGATCTGTGATGAAAGAAGTCTTTTCTTCATCACTGGGATGCATTTTAATTTGGTTGTACCCCGAATATGCATCTAAAAACTTAAAAGTTCATGACCTGCAGTTGCATCTATCATTTGATCTATATGGGATAAAGGAAAAAAATCTTTTGGGCAAGCTTTATTTAGATCTGTATAATCCACACAAACTCGCCACTTACCATTTTTCTTAGGTACGACCACCGTATTGGCTAACCAATCAGGATATTTTACCTCACTGATTGACCCAATTTCTAGTAATTTTTGAACCTCGTCTTGAATTACTTGATTCTAGAAATCTCCTTGCTTTATTTTCTTCTGCTTGATTGGAGCAAAAGATGGATCCACGTTGAGTTTATGAGTCATTACCTCCGGTGGTATACCTGTCATATCATCATGGGACTATGCACAACAGCCCACATTAGTTTTTAAAAATTCAATTAACATACTTCGCATGTATGGCTTTAGATTAACCCCTATGTGTCACACCCCCTTTTTTTTATCAAAATCAAACCTTTCCACTAAACCCTCTTAAATTAATAAAAAGATTTAGTAAAAAGCTTGAAAAGGGTTTTCAATTTTGAAAGTGACAAAAAATTGTGTTTAAAAAGGAAATAACTCAGAGTCGCCACCTGACATTGGTTTCGGTGTGCCAGACCACCGTTTTTAAAAATGATTTTCCTTTCAAAACACTTGAGACTCCAAAAACTAAGTCTACACCAGAGATTCGGGTAAGGGGGTTCATTTGACTCGGGGAGAAGGTGTTAGGCACTCCCCAAGTCCCGTGAAGATCACGGTTGTGTACTTGATCAGGTTGGCTTTCAAAACATTCAAATTGAGGTTAGACACATAAAAAAATAGAATAAACATACAAGAGGCTCGAGGTCGTCCCCACCTAAATGAAAGAAAATGAAAAGGAAAAGAAAAGAAAAATCCTAAGCTAATCTATACTACGACTTCTCCGCCATGCTCGCCAAGGCCTCCAAAATATTTACATAGTTCTTCGGGGCATACCCCGAATAATAATATTTACAAATTTCACGGGGCATTCCCCGGATAAATTTAACTAAGGGAACGACCTCTCGCCTTGAATTAATAAAATCCTAAGGCTTGCCTACCCAAATGTGGTCGGCCTAAGCATGCTACTAGCGATTTCAAGAAAACAAGATAAAACTAGTAACGTAATTGAATTTAATTTCCCATTCTATATGCCCAAAACCCCATATTCAAATAGAACTTCTCTAACTATCAAAATTCACTGTAAAACATATGCAAACAGTACGCTAACTATCAAAATTCACTGTAACATATTAAACTAAAACATATTTATCCACTGTAACAACTAGATGTGGAATTGAAACTCATTCTAACTATCAAAAATAAACTCAAAATCCTATTAAACAAATAATGAAATGACGCTCAAACAGCAACAATGATAACAAATGATAAACTAAAACATATTAAACATATTAAACTAAAACAGCAACAAATAATAAAATAACACTAAACATATTAAACTAAAATAGCAACAATAACAAAATGACGCTCAAAGACAGAACAATAATAGATTTAACAAATAATAAGAGCATGATTTTAAGCAAACAATGAGTAGAAGGAAAATGAGAAATCAACCATAATGAACCTGAAGTTTCATTGTATGGCAAATTCACAACGCAAATGCCAGAACCGACGGAAACTCGAATCGACGCCGAAAGCTCAAGACCAAGGCGACTTCCGTCAAATTCAGTCAGATTGAAGATGAAGACAGAATGTTTTTCTTTAATAGATTTTGGTATGCGATAGCTTTTGTTCAGTTGCTGCTGATTCCTTTCATGTTGAAGAAGAATCTTGGGTGGTCGTTGATAACATTAGGCTGGTTGATGGCTGAAGCTCGTTTCGTTTTTCGGCGAGCTGCTGGTTCGCGGTGAAGGTCTGGCAGCGTTACTGGTGTGGAGAAGGACTGGTAGTTTTGTTTTTGGATCGGAACCGCTGCTTCTCGTTCAGTGGTGGCAGTTTAAGGGTTCATGGATTGAAGGGTGGGCGACTGGTTTCTCTACTGTTGCGGCTGGTGTTCTGTTGGCTGATGAAGATGGCTGCTGGCGGCAGCTCTTAGTTTTGTGTTCTGGCGGAGATGGTCACTGGTGTCGGAGAAGATGACGGCTGGGCGTGGAGGAGATGGAGGTGGGAGCTGGGAGCACCCGGCGGCGGCTCTTCTGCTAGGGTTCTGCTTGTTGTTTTTGTGTAGAAGATTACTGATGGAGAGGAGGGGTCTTTGGCGGCTGGGGGTGGTCTTTTTTTGTTGTTTAATGTTATGTGTAGAAGATGGGTAGGCTTTTTAGGGGATGTGATTAAAGACCAAAATGGGCGGGTCGGGTTTGGACGGATTGAAAATAGGTCAAGGATGTTGGGTAAGGTATTTTGGGCTTTAAAATTTGGGCTTAAAGTCTAAAAATTGCAAAATACTACTAGAATCCTATTGAAATTAAAATAACTAAATATTTTAAAAATACTACTTTTAAAAATTGCGCGGGTCAAAAATTACGTGCTTACACTATGTAAACTTTTCTTTCAGTCCATTGCTCAAATAATACTACTGCTTCGAGCTCCTCTATTGTCGTTTTGATGTTTTCGTTTTCTTCAGGTTCCTGTATTACATCAGGTCTAGAGTCAAAGTCAGTATTTTCAGTTGAAGTTTTATTGCTGATGCCTCCAGTTGTTCCCTATAATTGCTATTTTTTTTTACCTACGGTACTCGTATCTGCCATAGCGTTGATACTCCTGGCTGTTTGTTAATCCCCACAAATTTGACATATTCCTCAGGGCGATAGAAACTTGATAACTTGATGCAAAGTTGATGGGACAATGTCCATATCATGGATCCATGGTCTCCCCATAATTATGTTGTAGTCCATTTACATCTCAACTACATGAAATTTAGTTTCTTTAGTAACACCTGCAGCATAAGTTGTTAGAATTACTTCACCTTTCATTATCACACTTGAATTGTCGAAGCCTAACAACGTATGTGCTTTGGGTGTCATTTTATCTTCAGCTTGCATTTCCCGCAGCACCCTTAGCAAAATGATGTTGACAGAACTTCCTGGATAAATTAAAACTAGTTTTACATTAGTATCGTGTACGAGTAAGGATATAACAAGTGCATCATTGTGAGGACTAATTATTCCTTCCGTATCTGCATCATCAAAACTCATGCTTTCATGCTCTAAGGTTTGGCGTACTCGCTTCCCGTGCGCAATCACCATTTTAGAAATCTTATTTGAAGTCGTGTACGTTACTCCATAAATATCCTCTCCTCCATTGATGACATTCACTATTCTTTTTGGCGATGGTGGTTTTAGTGGTTCTTGTATGTTTTTCATGTAAGCCTGCTTTCCTTTCTCACTAAATAACTCAGTGAGATAGCCCTGTTTCAATAGATGATCTACTTCACTCTGTAGAAATCGGCATTCTGAAGTCTTATGTCCTTGATCATTATGAAACTCACACCAATGATCTGGATTGTGTTTGTTTGGATTTTAACGCATCTCCTTCGGCCACCGTACCTTATCTCCCATGCTTCGCAAAATAGCTGCGAGCTCGGAGGTGGTGACATTGAAATTGTACCCACAAAATCTTGCCTTCAAACTTCCATCGTCATCATGTGTCTCCTGCCTGTTTATATCATTTCTGAATCTTGAGAAAGAACCGAATTCCCTGTTTGTCGATTTTTTATCATATCGTTGATTTTCTTGTTTTGTCCATGAATCTTTTCCTGCAGGGCCCAAATATGGATCGTATCTATTCTTACCTGATCTTTTTTCAGCTTCGGACATTCTGGATCTGCTTCTTTCCTCATCATGATGTTGAGGCACGGTATTGTCACGACCTCAAATCCGGTCGTGATGGCGCCCAGCACACTGCTAGGCCAGCCTGACCAATTAACAAAAATCACGGAGCCATAAGCTCGCTTTATCCAATTTAAGCATAACAGCATAATTCAACAGTGATAGATATATTAAAAACAGGGAACCAAGTCCCAACACGTGCCAACTCCCATAGACCGAAGGGTCAAGAGTCATGAGCCTCTAATGAACATAGTGTAATAATGGTTTACAAGATACCAAGTGCGGAAAGAAATATCAATACAGAATCAAAAGACAGTAAGAAGGAATATCGGGTCCTGCGGACTCTGTAGCTACCTCGAATATCCTACAGATGTCGCCTCGAACAGCTACCGGATCACTGCTGAGAGGTACCTGGATCTGCACACAAGGTGCAGGGAGTAAAATGAGTACTGCCAGACTCAGTGGTAATAAATAGGGGTAAGACAACGCAGATAAGAAATCCGCAATAAAGCACTATGTAAAGCTGTAATCAAATACCATGTCACAGAATCAATATCGAATGTACCTGTACCAACAAGTACCAGCAAAACAGTATAATAGCTATCGGATGTAGCTAAATACAATGCAATGCATGATATGACCGCTACGGCGCGTAGCCCGATCCAATTTGGGTACCCGTGCTCACTGTGGGGGTTCACTGTGGGGGTTCAGACTCCGGAGGGGCTCCTACAGCCCAAGCACAATATCATGAATATACGCTGCGGCGTGCAGCGCGATCCACTACCAGTCAGCTAATATGCAAATGCAGCCTCGCGAGCTCAAAAGTAGTTTTGAAAACTCTTTTATCATTTTTTTTCCATTTGAAAACAGTAATATCAAGTTCCAGAGGTTGGAAATAGCATGATAACAGAAATAGCTACGGACTGGTAGTAAACTAGAATGTCAATATCTCCAGACAATGATAACGATCCTCGCAGGATCCAATAACTGGCTCACGGCCCACAAGTATACACAACCGTCCAAGAATGAGGTTCAACGGCTCAAGATTAGCCAATATCACAATATAGTATGCAACCATCCGAGAAGGAGGTTCGACGGCTCAAGAATAGCCTAATATCATAACACAGTACCAACAAGTCGGACTAAGCCATAGTCCCCAATCACAATCGACCCCGCACTCACAAGAGAGTACGTGTCTCTCCGCTATACAGCGTCACAAAGTGGTATACCGGGGTTTCAAACCCGCTGGTCATCACCCACATCTATTACTCACCTCAATACAGCGCGACGACTACTCCGCAATTCCCTTTCCACGAGAATCAAGCTTTGCACGCGTAGAATCTGATCAAATACAGTAAATACACATCAAATTAGACCAATGGAACGATACTCAGTCAAAACAACTCAATTTACACCAAAAATGGCAAAGTTGCCAAAACCTGAATTTCGGTACGCTTCTCGAAAAATTACAAAAGTCACATATTTGGAATCCTCATCTCGATACGAGTCTAGTCATATAAAATTTACCAAAATCGGACTCCATTTGCCCACTCAAATCAGTGTTTTTCTTCAATTTTAGGCCTAGGGCTCAAACCCATCTTTAATCTTCCATTTACAGAAAATTAACCAAGGATTTCATGTTAAAATGATGTAATTACGCCACAAAACTTACCTCCGACAAAACCCCGATGATTTTCCAGTAATCTCCCGTCAATATCTTCTCTTAGAACTCTAAAATGGAGGTTTTGGGTATGGGGTAAGCGACTGGACTGTTCTGCCATATTAATTCACTGACTGCCAGGCGACCCTATGCGATCGTAGCCACAGGGTCGCGATCGCGATGAAAAACTTTACCAGGCTCCAAATTTACTCTACGCGATCGCGACATACCCTACGCGATCGCACTACTTCAGGCCTCAACACTACGCGATCGCGTGAATCCACCCGCGATCGCACTGCTTTAAGTCCCGGACCTACGCGATCGCACACAAGACATCGTGATCGCGATGCATCCCGTCATAACCTTACGCGATCGCATACTCTCCCTCGCGATTGCAAAGCTCTCAATTATCCTCTTACGCGATCGCACTCAAAGCTTCGCGATCGCGAAGCACAAAAATCCTCTGCACTTATTGCAGTAGAAAAAGCAGTGCCTTTGGCACAAATTGGTCCGTTTGGACCCCCGAATTCATCTCGAGGCCCCCGGGACCCCAACGAAAACCACCAACATACTCCAAAATACAATATGAACTTGTTCCAATCATAAAAACACCATCCTAAACATCAAAATCACCAATTACACACGGATTTAAGCCTAAGTTTCTTCAAAACTTTCGAAACTAACATTCGATCAAAAACCCGACCAAACGACGTCCGAATGACCTGAAATTTTGCGGACATATCTAAAATCACATAACAAAGCTACAGGAATTGTCGGAATTCTATTCCGACCCCCGGATCAAAATCTCACCTACCGTCCGGATTTCGCCAAAATTCAACCTTAGCCAATTCAAGCCTATTTCTACACCGGACCTCCAAATTCAATTCTGATTGCTCCCCTAAGTCACAAATCACCTCCCGGAACTAACCGACTCATCAGAATCCGATTCCGAGCCCTTTAACTAAATAGTCAACTCCAGGTTGACTTTCCATATTCATGTTTCCCTCAAAAAGGCTATATGCCTCATTTTCAATCCAAATCACTCCTAACTCACCCGATAGACTCTAACACTGATATAAAAGCATAAAACATGAAATTACAACATAACGGGGTGGTAATTCCCGTGACGACGGGCCGGGTCGTCACATTCTCCCCCTCTTAAGCAAACGCTCGTCCTCGAGCGGGTCAAGAAACATACCTGAAGTCTCAAACAAGTGAGGATATCTGCTCCGTATCTCCCGCTCGATCTCCCAAGTGGCCTCCTCCACGAGTCGACCTCTCCACTGAACCTTAACTGATGCAATCTCCTTATACCTTAATTTCCTCACCTGACGACCCAAAATGGCAATAGGCTCCTCATCATAGGATAGATCACCATCAAGCTGAATGGTACTGAAGTCCAACACATGAGACGGATCTCTAATGTACTTCCGAAGCATAGACACATAGAATACTGGATCAACGCTGGATAAGCTGGGCGGCAAGGCTAACTCATATGCCACCTCTCCAACTCTCTTGAGTATCTCAAAAGGACCAATGTACCTGAGACTCAACTTCCCTTTCTTCCCGAACCTCATGACACCCTTCATGGGTGAAACCTTCAACAATACTCTGTCACCAACCATGAAAGACAACTCTCGAACTCTACGGTCCGCATAACTCTTCTGGCGAGACTGTGCTGTACGAAGCCTCTCCTGGATCAACTTTGCTCTATCCAGAGCATCCTGAACTAACTCAGTCCCTATCAATCTATCCTCACCAGGCTCAAACCATCCCACGGGGGACCTGCACCGTCTGCCATACAATGCCTCGTACGGGGCCATCTGAATACTCGACTGATAATTGTTGTTGTAGGCAAACCCAGCAAGTGGTAAGAACTCATCCCACGAACCACCAAAGTCAATCACACATGCTCGCAACATATCCTCCGGGATCTGAATAGTGCGCTCAGACTTCCCGTCTGTCTGGGGGTGAAATGCGGTGCTCAACTCAACCCGCGTACCCATCTCTCGCTGAAATGCTCTCCAAAACTGAGAAGTGAACTGAGTACCCCTGTCGGATATGACAGACACTGGGACCCCATGCAACCGTACAATCTCTCGAATAAAGATTGCTGCCAACCGTTCCGATGAGTAGGTAGTACTAACTGGAATGAAGTGAGCTGACTTGGTCAGCCTATCCACAATCGACCATACAGAATCAAACTTCCTCATTGTCCGAGGGAGTCCAGTGACAAAGTCCATAGTGATCCTCTCCCATTTCCACTCAG
This sequence comes from Nicotiana noctiflora, assembly GCA_032618575.1. Lineage (NCBI taxonomy): Eukaryota > Viridiplantae > Streptophyta > Magnoliopsida > Solanales > Solanaceae > Nicotiana > Nicotiana noctiflora. The sequence goes on from JASVEL010005244.1 coordinate 96,030, forward strand.
GAATATCAATGCGCTGAAATACGCCACCGGGCCTCTGATGCTCGTACTTAACCTATTGACAGTTGAGGCACCGTGCCACATGTCTAACAATGTCCATCTTCATCTTTCTCCACCAATAGTGTTGTTTCAAATCTTGATACATCTTCGCGGCTCCTGGATGGATAGAATACCGCGAGCTATGGGCCTCCTCCAGAATCAACTCACAAAGGCCATCAACAATGGGCACACATATCCGTTACTGCATCCTCAATACGCCGTCACTATCAATGGTGATATCTCTAGCATCATCATGCTGAACTCTGTCCCTAAGGAGAGCCAAATGTGGATCATCATATTGGCGCTCACGAATACGATCATATAGAGATGACCGAGATACAACACAAGCCAATACCCTACTGGGCTCCGAAATATCTAACCTCACTAGCCGATTGGCTAGCACCTGAACATCATAAGCAAATGGCCTCTCCTCAGTTGGAATATATGCCAAGCTCCCCATACTGACCGCCTTCCGGCTCAAAGCATCGGCCACCAATTGGCCTTCCCCGGATAATATAAAATAGTAATGTCATAATCCTTAAGAAACTCAAGCCATCTCTGCTGTCTCAAATTAAGATCCTTCTGTTTGAACAAGTGCGGGAGACTATGATGGTCGGTATACACCTCACAAGACACGCCGTACAAATAGTGCCTCCAAATCTTCAAGGCATGAACAATGGCGGCTAGCTCCAAATCATGAACAGGATAGTTCTTCTCATGTGGCTTCAACTGCCGAGAAGCATAAGCAATCACCTTACCTTCCTGCATCAACACACAACCTATCCCCACTCTCGAGGCATCACAATAAACGGTATATGAACCTGAAGCTGATGGCAATACTAACACTGGAGCTGTGGTCAAAGCTGTCTTGAGCTTCTGAAAGCTCTCCTCGCACTCATCCGACCACACGAATGGTGCACCCTTCTGGGTCAATCTAGTCAATGAAGAAGCAATGGATGAAAATCCCTGAACAAACCGGCGATAATATCCCGCCAAGCCAAGAAAGCTCCCGATCTCTGTAGCTGAGGACGGTCTAGGCCAACTCTGCACCGCCTCTATCTTCTTCGGATCAACTTGAATACCATCACGAGACACCACATGTCCCATAAATGCTACGGACTCGAGCCAAAACTCGCACTTGGAGAATTTAGCATATAGCTTCTCCTCCCTCAATCTCTGCAACACAATACTCAAATGCTGAGCATGCTCCTCCTGACTACGGGAGTAGACTAGAATGTCATCAATGAACACAATCACAAATAAATCCAAATAGGGCCTAAACACACTGTTCATCAGATGCATAAATGCTGCTGGGGCGTTGGTCAGCCCAAAAGACATCACGAGAAACTCATAATGACCATATCGGGTCCTGAATGCAGTCTTCATAATGTCCGAGTCCCTTATCTTCAGCTGATGATAGCTTTAACGAAGATCAATCTTAGAAAACACCCTTGCACCCTGTAATTGATCAAACAAATCATCTATGCACGGTAGAGGGTACTTGTTCTTCACTGTCACTTTGTTCAATTGCCTATAATCAATACACATTCGCATGGAACCATCTTTCTTTTTAACAAATAGCACCGGTGCACACCACGGGGACACACTAGGACGGATGAACCCCTTATCCAGAAGCACTTGAAACTGCTCTTTCAGTTATTTCAAATCAGCTGGTGCCATCCGGTAAGGAGGAATGGATATCGGCTGAGTGCCCGGCACCAAGTCAATGCCAAAATCAATATCCCTGTCCAGCGGCATACCTGGAAGGTCTGAGGGGAAAACATCTGGGAAGTCCCACACAACAGGTACAAAATCAATTCTAGGAGACTCATCTCCCACATCTCTCACAAAAGCTAAGTACGATAAACACCCTTTTTCAACCATCTTCTGAGCTTTTAAGAACGAAATGACATGGCTAGGGACGAAATCAGTCGAACCCCGCCACTTAATCTGAGAAATACTAGGAATGGCCAACGTAACTGTCTTAGCATGACAGTCCAATATAGCATGGTACGGAGACAACCAGTCCATACCCAATATAACATCAAAGTCCACCATCCCCAACAATAACAAATCTGCTTGGGTCTCCAGACCCCCAATAGATATAACACAGGATCTATAGACATGATCCACAACAATCGTATCACCCACGGGGGTGGATACATGAACAGGTAAATCAAGACTACCACGATTCACACCCAAATGATGTGCAAAATAGGAGGACACGTAAGAATATGTGGACCCTGGATCAAATAGAATAGAGGTATCTCTATGACAGACAGAAATGATACCTGTAATCACCGCATCGGAGGCAACTGCATCACGCCTGCCAGGAAGTGCATAGAACCGTGCCTGGCCTCCACCAGATCTCTCCTCGCCCCTGGGGCGACCACGAGAAGACTGACCTCCACCTCTACTAGCCTGAGATAGTGCTGAAGAGGAGGGCTGATCCCTCTGCTAAGTCCTGTCCCTACGAAGTCGAGGGCACTGTCTCCTCATGTGGCCAAACTCACCACACTCATAACATGCACCTGGTGCTGTAGAAGGGGACTGAAGGGAACCCCTCGCCGCGGAAGAACCCTGGGCTGAAGAAGTAGGTGCTGCACTCTGGGCTGGAAGGGCACTAAGTGATGACTGACCCTGCTGAAACCCCTATTGACCACGACCATAAGAACCTCCGCACTGCTCTGGGCGGCCTAAATGAGAAGGTCTAGATGAGCGACCTCTGCTCTGCTTGGAATGCCCTCTAGATGGAGCACCACTGAAACTGCCAGAGCCACGAGGCCTCTTAGCCTCCCGTTCCTCTCCCTCTCGGCGATGATCCACCTCAATGGAGCGTGCCATGTCCACAACCTGCTCAAATGATAATGACAAAACTCTCTCTTTGGTCATAAGAATGCGGATGGAGTAGTTGAGGCCATCAATGAACCTTCTAATCCTCTCCCTATCAGTAGGGATCATCCATGTGGCATGCCTAGCCAACTGTGTGAATCTAAGCTCATACTGGGTCACAGACATGTCGCCCTGAACCAACCACTCGAATTGGCGACGTAGCTCCTCGCGACGAGACTGAGGTACATACTTCTCTAGGAAGAGAGTATAGAAATGCTGCCATGTGAGAGGTGCTGCTCCTGCAAGCCTACACCTCTCAAACTCCTCCCACCAATCAAATGCGGGACCAGTGAACTGAAAGGTAGTAAATCAAACTCCGTTGGACTCAAGAAAACCAGCCGTCCGCAGCATCCTCTGACACTTATCCAAGAAACCCCGGGCATCCTCGCCCTCAACGCCACCGAAATGGGGTGGTCGAAGTCTACCAAACCTCTCAAGATGACGCCGCTCGTCGTCGGGCATACCTGAACCATATGCTCTGGAGCTGGTGCAGTCGGAGGAATAACCGGTGCAACCACCGGCGGGGACCGCCTCGGCGTCTAAAGTCCCCGAACAACCTGGCTCGGGTGTGCGAGCCGCAGGGGTCCGCTGACCACCCCCTGTCCTGAGATGTCGCTACAGTGGCGGTAGCCGAAACTACCTCGAGCCAAACCGGAACACACCGATAATATCCGAGCAAGAGTCTCCCGACGACCGGGAATAGCAATAGATACGGTCCGGCCCCGAACCGGGGCCGCCGGAGAATCAACCACCGGGGCCGCCCCGAACCGGTATAACGAGCGGGTCGACCTGGCATTGCCTCGACCGCCCTACCTCTACCTCTAGCACGACCGTGCCCACGGCCTCAACAGGTGGCAACGGAGGTCGTCCACCTCGTCCTCGATGCTCGCGTTCTCGCCATCTCGCGAGAGAATAGAATATGAAGAATAGTTCTCGAACAACAAGATCGCACGACGCAGTTCAAGAAAAGTGAAGTGTTTCCTAAAGGTTTGCAGCATCCCGAGGATAAGTACAGGCGTCCCGTACCGATCCACAAGACTCTACTAACCGACTCAAAACTCATGAGGCCTAGTAAACCTAGGCTCTGATTCCAACTTGTCACGACCCCAAATCCGGTCGTGATGGCGCCCAGGCACACTGCTAGGCCAGCCTGACCAATTAACGACAATCACGGAGCCATAAGCTCGCTTTATCCAATTTAAGCATAACAGCATAATTCAACAGTGATAGATATATTAAAAATAGGGAACCAAGTCCCAACACGTGCCAACTCCCACAGACCGAAGGGTCAAGAGTCATGAGCCTCTAATGAACATAGTGTAATAATGGTTTACAAGATACCAAGTGCGGAAAGAAATATCAATATAGAATCAAAAGACAGTAAGAAGGAATATTGGGTCCTGCGAACTCTGCAGCTACCTCAAATATCCTACAAATGTCGCCTCAAACAGCTACCGGATCACTGCTGAGAGGTACCTGGATCTACACACAAGGTGTAAGGAGTAAAATGAGTACTGCCAGACTCAGTGGTAATAAACAGGGGTAAGACAGCGCAGATAAGAAATCCGCAATAAAGCACTATGTAAAGCTGTAATCAAATACCCTGTCACAGAATCAATATCAACTGTACCTGTACCAACAAGTACCAGCAAAATAGTATAACAGCTATCGGATGTAGCTAAATGCAATGCAATGCATGATATGACCGCTACGGCGCGTAGCCCGATCCAATTTGGGTACCCATGCTCACTGTGGGGGTTTAGACTCCGGAGGGGCTCCTACAGCCTAAGTACAATATTACTGCGGCGTGCAGTCCGATCCAACATATATACCGCTGCGGCGCGCAGCTCGATCCACTACCAGTCAGCTAATATGCAAATACAGCCTCACAGGCTCAAAAGTAGTTTTGAAAACTCTTTTATCATTTTTCGATTGGAAAACAGTAATATCAAGTTCCAGAGGTTGGAAATAGAATGATAACAGAAATAGCTACGGACTGGTAGTAAACTAGCATGTCAATATCACCAGAGAATGATAACGATCCTCGCGGGATCCAATAACTGGCTCACGGCCCACAAGTATACACAACCGTCCAAGAAGGAGGTTCAACGGCTCAAGATTAGCCAATATCACAATATAGTATGCAACCATCCGAGAAGGAGGTTCGACGGCTCGGGATTAGCCAATGTCATAACACAGTGCCAACAAGTCGGACTAAGCCATAGTCCCCAATCACAATCGACCCCGCACTCACAAGAGAGTACGTGTCTCGCCGCTATACAGCGTCACAAAGTGGTATACCGGGGTTTCGAACCCGCTGGTCATCACCCACATCTATTACTCACCTCAATACAGCGCGACGACTACTCCGCAATGCCCTTGCCACAAGAATCAAGCTCCGCACGTGTAGAATCTGATCAAATACAGTAAATACATATCAAATTAGACCAATGGAACGATTCCTAGTCAAAACAACTCAATTTACACCAAAAATGGCAAAGTTTCCAAAACCCGACTTTCGGTATGCTTCTCAAAAAATTACAAAAATCACATATTCGTAATCCTCATCTCGATACGAGTCTAGGCATATAAAATTTACCAAAATCAGACTCCATTTGCCCACTCAAATCAGTGTTTTTCTTCAATTTTAGGCCTAGAGCTCAAACCCACCTTTAGTCTTCCATTGACAGAAAATTAACCAAGGATTTCATATTAAAATGATGTAATTAAGCCACAAATCTTACCTCCGACGAAACCCCGATGATTTCCCAGCAATCTCCCGTCAATATCTTCTGTTAGAACTCAAAAATGGAGGTTTTGGGTATGGGGTTCGCGACTGGACTGTTCTGCCATATTAATTCACTGACTGCCAGGCGACCCTATGCGATCGTAGCCACAGGGTCGCGATCGCGATGAACAACTTTACCAGGCTCAAAATTTACTCTACGCGATCGCGACATACCCTACGCGATCGCACTGCTTCAGGCCTCAACACTACGCGATCGTGTCAATCCACCCGCGATCGCACTGCTTTAAGTCCTAGACCTACGCGATCACACACAAGACATCGCGATCGCGATGCATCCCGTCATAACCTTACGCGATCGTATACTCTCCCTCGCGATCGCAAAGATCTCAATTCTCCTCTTACGCGATCGCACTCAAAGCTTCGCGATCGCGAAGCACAAAAATCCTCTGCACTTATTGCAGCAGAAACAGCAGTGCCTTTGGAACAAATTGGTCTGTTTGGACCCCCGAATTCATCCTGAGTCCCCCGGGACCCCAACGAAAACCACCAACATACTCCAAAACACGATACGAACTTGTTCCAATCATAAAAACACCATCCTAAATATCAAAATCACCAATTACACACGGATTCAAGCCTAAGTTTCTTCAAAACTTTCGAAACTAACATTCGATCAAAAACCCGACCAAACGACGTCCGAATGACCTAAAATTTTGCGGACATATCCAAAATCACATAACAAAGCTACAGGAATTGTCAGAATTCCATTCCGACCCCCGGATCAAAATCTCACCTACCGTCTAGATTTCGCCAAAATTTAACTTTAGCCAATTCAAGCCTATTTCTACACCGGACCTCCAAATTTAATTCTGATTGCTCCCCTAAGTCACAAATCACCTCCCGGAACTAACCGAATCATCAGAATCCAATTCTGAGCCCTCTAACCAAATAGTCAACTCTAGGTTGACTTTCCATATTCATGTTTCCCTAAAAAAGGCTATATGCCTCATTTTCAATCCAAATCACTCCTAACTCACCCGATAGACTCTAGCACTGATATAATAGCATAAAACATGAAATTACAACATAGCGGGGTGGTAATTCCCGTGATGAAGGGCCGGGTCATCACATGTATCTTCTTCAATTCTAAGTTTTGTACTGTACCTGTTGTAAACATCGTTCCATGTAGTTGCAGGAAATTCACGAAGGCTTTCTTTAAGCTTTCTCGTGGCTTCTGAAATTTTGTCGTTCAAATTACTTGCAAAAGCTATTACAGCCCAATTATCTGGTACCCGAGGTAAAGTCATTCGTTCACATTGAAACCTATCAACGAAACCTTTGAGTAACTCTGTGTCTGTTTGTTTAATCTTGAGATGTCCCCCTTTCTTTTTTCAACCTTTTGTGCTCTTGATTGCGCTTTTATAAAAGAATCTACAAGCTCAGCAGAAGAATTATTAGAATTTTTAGGTAAGATAGAATACCAGGTTAGTGCACCCTTTGTGAGTGTTTCTCCAATCTTTTTGACCAATACAGACTCAATTTCCTGCTTGGTTAAGTCATTCCCTTTGACACATGTAGTAAATTCTGTCACATGATCTCGTGGGTCGATTGTACCGTCATATTTTGAAATATCAGGCATTTTAAACTTCTTGGGAATAGGAAGAGGAGCTGCACTTGGTTTCCAAGGTTGTTAAGAATATTTATCCGTATCTATCCCTTTGATTATTGGAGGAACACCCAGTATTTTCTCAATCCGCTCGCTTTTCTCCTTGAGTTGTGCCTGCATGGTTAGTACCTAATTTTGTAAATAAGAGTTATTTGCATTACCTGTATCCATTTTTCGTGGTTCACTGGGGGATCCTTTGTTTGTGTTATCAAGACCAGAACGAGGATTCTCCAGTGTATTGTTATTAGGGGAAGGAGTGAGTGACGCAGCAGGTAACCGGCTAACTAAAGCCTGAAGATCTTGGTTAACCCGTGCATCAATTATTCTTTACAGAGCTTGTTCTGGCCCCTCCACATGTTCTGATTGACCTTGTTCATCAGCATGTGATATTGGTGCAAGAGTATCTTCATAAGATTGGCGTGGAGAAGTTTGGGGAGATGGAATTACATCAATATTGTGTAAATCCCCTTGGGTTTGGTTTTCAGCAGCATTGTTATTGTTGTTGCTGGTGTTTGACATGACGTTAACTATGGGTAGAATGTGAGTAAGAATAGATTATCAGAGTCCCGGTAACAGAACCAATATGTTTAACCAAAATATGATAATTCGGTCAAACATAGAATATAAGATAAGAAATCGGTTTACTGATAATCAAGAGACCAAAGAGTATAATAGCCTTTCGATAATAAGAATAAACAGGAAAGAAAATTGTATTTCAATATGATGTCAGTAGTCAATCGTGTCCTTACAGATGATGAGACTTTCTCCTTTTATAGCTGATTCTAGGTAAATGAATGACACCTAAGCTTTAATAAGACATATATTAGTAATAAATGCCATTAAAAAAGTCGTTACACAATCATTCCTATTAAATACCATTTTTCTAACGTAGCAGGTACTTTAATACTTGAATTTGGACTCCTTTTTGTCTTCAGATCCATGTCTTAAATGCTTTTTAATCCGTTGGCCTTAAATGTCTTGAATTGACACGAGATCGTGTCTAAACTACTTTTTGTATCTTTTGTCATCAGAATTGCATCTCACTTCGCTCTAAACAGGTACGGGACTCGTAACTGAATTACGCCCCATGCCTAATTCTTCTTCTCGTGTCTTTCATTTAATTATTGTTCGTTGACCCTTTGACCAATCCACATGTCATGCCACATCATAAAAACTTTTTCCCAATACAGCTGGCCATTACGCAAATGTGGTAAGACTAGAACTTGTGGATGTACCGATTGTTATTTCACATGAATTGGTTTGCAATTATATAAATATCAACATGAAAAATGTTCCTTAACGTGTGTAATAAACTATCCTTGATATTTAAAGATATGTGAAGAATACAAATGATGTGTTGACATGTCTGTGCTATAAGCCAAGATTAAGACTGAAATTGTCATGCTAACTATGTGAAATACTACTTGTGTTTTCCACTTAAATTGCTTCTGCATGTGCCTAAGATCAAAAATTGCTAGATGGACATTGGAAATGGAAAAGATGTGATAATTGTGGCCCTAAGTGCCAATGAATGGATTTTATATATGTGAAATAAAGATTCAAATGAGATGAATAATGAGAACAGAACAACGCCTAGGTAAGGCGGCCTAGCCGATCAGGCCGTGGTCGGACACCAAGCCGCACACATGGTGGTGATGTGCAAAATGTTAAACTTCGGAAAAAGGAAATGAAATGATAACTGAGGTACATGTCTCAAATTAGGCGACCTAGCCAATCGGGCTGTGATCTGACTCCACTCAAGATAGCGGTGGTGTTGAGAATAGTGATGAGTATATGAAAGAAATGCCCCAAATTGAGTTATGGAAACTATGTGGAAGATTATATGGTTCATTTATGTGATGATGTGGTATCCGGTTAAAACCTTTGAATTACTCTTGTGACTTTCTTGTTCTTGATTCATAGTTGTTTCTAGTAAAATGGTGTTTATTTATACATACTAGTACTATTCTATGGTACTAACTATCACACCTCCCTTTTTTCCGGCACATAGCGTAAATACGTAAATGTGCCACTGTTTAATACTACACCCCGAGAAGGAATATAATAATAATCAATGAAGGAGTTTTTCCACTTAAAGGACAGTCGGAACGGGATCAATTTATTTAAATTTTTTAGAGTCGCCACTTGGAAAAATAATGGTGTCCCAAGTCACCGGTTTAATCCCGAACCGAGGAAATTTATGACTATGTAATACAGTCTGCGAACCAGAAATCCGGATAAGGAATTCTGTTAACCCGGGAGAAGGTGTTAGGCACTCCCGAATTCCGTGGTTTTAGCACGGTCGCTCAACTGCTCTTTTTGCTTTTATCTGATTTCTTTTATATATTTTAACTATGTGCTTTTAATGTTCCGCTTTTCAATTTTAGAAGAATTGCGACGTCACGAAAACACATTTCGATTCACACCGCAACCAGTACGCCTGTGACTTTAATGTATTTCAGTTTCGTCGAGAGATAGATTTGGGTCACATAAATGCGCACCCGTATTTAGGAAAGTAATTTTATTTAAGTCATGCCTAAAGAGTCTTATCGTGTTGTTAACTTCGGGAAAGACCATAAAATTTACTAAACGGTCCTTCCAAGTCTAAGATTTTCATAACAATTTATTTTAGGGCCCCGCAATTATATATTTTGTTTGGCGAGGCTCGTCTCATTATTTTATTTAAGGTCAATCCTAACATGACTATGATTTTCTATGATTTATCTCTAATAATAAAAGAAAGGTCCTAATTACTTTGTTATTTTTTACCTAACTGTTTTATTGCATAGTTTTCTGATTTACAGCAATTTGGGCCTGTTAAAGACATGTTAGAGCCCATTACCTTATTATAGTCATCTGTTTACACCATAATTTCAGTCATTTGTATGACTGATTCACATTGAAAGGACGTGATTCCATTGAGCAAATCTTCATTTTAGCAAAAAAAATCGTGATTCCTCTAAAACACTGAACGAAACTCCACTTTTGCAAATAGTTTATATAATCTGTATACTGTTATTAAACTAAACTAACTATCGTAATTAACTAATATACTAAAGTGATTCTCAAATTGCTATTTTAAACATAATCGCTGCTTCCAAGCCTAATGCTACACTTTCGATTAAACCTTTTTTAACAACTAAACCATATTTGAGATATTCTAAATGAGCTAACAAATTTAATATGAAATACATCTGAACAACTTCATCAAATACAACCAAACTTATTTATATACTATCAATTTAAATAATTGTTGAACTATAAACCAAGTAATTAACTAGCAGGCTAATACCGTATCTATTTTAAAAGTCCAATTATGACTTGCAATTAGAAATCAGTCTGTAAAATCTACTACATATAATCTGCTTATTTTTTATGTACAAAAGAAAACTAAGAGAAAATATGAAAGAGAAGATTGCAGCAACATAGCTTCAAAACAGCTTTCATTTCCATAAGCTTTGGAGATTTACAAGATGTGTACCTGGTTTTGAAAGGAATGGGAAAATGGCAAATCAACAGGGCGGTGAAAATACAGCAACAACAATAGTAACAACCAGCAGTAGCTTCAACACCTCAATCCCGAAAATCCCAGCAATACGGAGAAAAACAAAAACCAGTAAAAAATAGAAAAGAAAAATATATTCCAGATTTTATCTTTGTTTTGTCTTTCTAGCTTTGAACTCTTTTCAATTCTCAAAAGAAACTCTCAAAAATTGAAATTTTTGCCGTGTATACTTCTGTGTCCAGAATGTATATCGAGTGTATACTACAGCAGGGAATTTTTTTTATTTTTACTTCTCTTCCTATTTTTCCTCTCTTTTTCCCCTTTTTTTTTCATAAATCCTCTCTTCTATTTATAGGCAAGAATTTCGAAAATTTTCAGATTTATTATTAAAAACAATTAAAAGAAAACCCACTAATCCATGTTTTCCTCTCCTCGTTTTCTTCCTTGATTTCCTTGCTCCCCACTACTTTATGTCATGTAATTATGATTATTTTTTGCAAAAAAAATCTGAAATTTTCTTCTTGGGCCAAGGGGTTTTGGGTTGGGTAAGGGTGCTTAGGATTGGGCTTGTAACTTAATTTGCAAGATGCCCCAATCCAATTTTTTTCTATTTTGTTCTTCTCCATTATTCAACTTCCTAATTAATAAAGCCCAAAATACTAAGATTAATTTCTAAAAAATTAAAATTATCTTGAAATACTAATTAACTCATAATAATAATTATCACACAAAATTAAACATTAATAAAAATAAAATTGCACGATTTGGACATTAAATGCTTAAAAAATGCAAAATACATATTTTTTATGACTTTTCATTTCGTAAAATAAACTTAATTGTAAACTTGAATTTTATATACATATGCAACATATTTTTTGTATATTTTATTTATTTAAACAAGCAAATATGCACAGATAAAAATGCAAATAATACAAGAAAAATAACACAAAATTCACAACAATTGCAATAAAACTAAAATTATTTTATTTTGAATCTTTGGGAGTATTTCTCTTAGAGGGCAAAAATCACGTGCTCACAGCTGCCCCTCTTTGCGCGGAAACATGAAGAGTTTTCGTGCAAAGATAAGTGAGCGGATACGAGCGATTTTTGCCCGTTTGAGCACTCCGTATGAAGCATTTTTTGGAAAATTTTGACCGAACCTTTGCTTCAGAAGGTCTCCTACATATCCCTGGCTAAAAGGGAATCGGATCAATGTAGTTCGGAAAGTTTTGGTAGCTGGGACTACTAATGAAACTGCGATTTTTGCTGTTGTCGTTGCTGCTGTTGTGGTTACTGCTTGCTGACCTCCTTATTACACCGGGGGAGAATGTAAAATGAAGAAGTTATTCTAAGCTATGATTCTACAATTACAATTGTCCCTATTCTAGCTTTTGCTTCTCTTTCTTTTTCTTGATTTTCTGTGATACCGACTCTCTTTTTTTGTTGATTTTCTTTGATGCCGACTCTCTTTTTTGTTGATTTTCTTTGATGCCGACTCTCTTTTTTGTTGATTTTCTTTCTTGTTTTCCTCTTTTTTTAATTTTCAATGGTACTTCTTATCCTCGAGCTGAAGCCTGCTCAAAACAAAATAAAAACAACAAACTTTTTTCTTCTGCCCCAGTGTGGGCTTTTAGCGAACATAAAACCAAATATTGCAGGAAGTAAGTATGCAGAAATGTATTCCCTTTGTTAGAAGGTGGGCGCCTAACAGAAATTAAACGTGCAATGGAGAAAAATATTCCCTTTGTTAGAAGGTGGGCGCCTAACAGAAATTAAACGTGCAATGCAGAAAAGTATTCCCTTTGTTAGAAGGTGGGCGCCTAACAGAAATTAAACGTGCAATGCAGAAAAGTATTCCCTTTGTTAGAAGGTGGGCGCCTAACAGAAATTAAACGTGCAATGCAGAAAAGTATTCCCTTTGTTAGAAGGTGGGCGCCTAACAGAAATTAAACGTGCTATGCGATGCAGAAAAGTATTCCCGTATTCGAAGGTGGGCACCTAACAAAAATTAAACGTGCAATGCGATGCAGAAAAATATTCCCGTATTCGAAGGTGGGCACCTAACAGAAATAAAACGTGCAATGCGATGCAAAAAAATATTCTTGTATTCGAAGGTGGGCACCTAACAGAAATTAAACGTGTAATGTGATGCAGAAAAGTATTCCTGTATTTGAAGGTGGGCACCTAACAGAATTTAAACGTGCAATGCGATGCAGAAAAGTATTCTCGTATTCGAAGGTGGGCACCTAACAGAAATTAAACGTGCAATGCGATGCAGAAAAGTATTCCCGTATTCGAAGGTGGGCACCTAACGAGATTTAAACGTGCAATGCGATGCGGAAAAGTATTCTCGTATTCGAAGGTGGGCACCTAACGAAATTAAATCGTGCAGTGCGATGCGGAAAAGTATTCCCGTATTCGAAGGTGGGCACCTAACAGAAATTAAACATGCAATGCGATGCAAAAAAATATTCCCGTATTCGAAGGTGGGCACCTAACAGAAATTAAACGTGCAATACGATGCAGAAAAATATTCTCGTATTTGAAGGTGGGCACCTAACAGAAATTAAACGTGCAATGCGATGCAGAAAATATTCCCGCAGCCTGAGGACTGGGGAGTGGACTTTAAAGGATGCTACCTTCCTCTTTTGGTATTTTCTTTTACCAATTATCTCTTGCTTGTGAATTTCTCCACTTATTCGGCGAACTTTCTCTTTTTGCGTTTTCTATTTTTTTACATTGGTCACATTCACTTTAAAGTGATGAGTGACAATTTGTTCTTGCATGAAACAAAATTTATTAGATATAAACCGCTGGCAACTGGCATCTGCCGTCCCTGATTCTTATTGCTTTCTTCTTTTTGCTTTTCTCATGCTGCACAACTTTCAACTGCTTATCCCTTGCAAACTCTTTTTTGTATTTTCTCATTTTTTCCATTTTTGTTTTGTTTTCTTTTCTTTTGGCCATATCTGCCAAGCTTCTTTATTTTCTTCCCAACTCTTCTTTCTTTCTGATCCAGTGTTGTTTCAACTTTCGTCATCAGGAGCTGGTAGTTAGCTCTCAAAGGATAAACAATGAAATGCAGAAAAATGAAAGAGGTAAGGGTGTTTTGGGAGAGATGATAGAACTTATCTGGGTATTTGCTGGTTGATTCCGCTGACCATGCCATGTATTTAAACTCTGACCCAGTTTGTTCCAATCATTATTCCGTCTCCGAATTGTTTCCAACCCAAACCGATACTATTTTTGTTGCTTTTCTCTTTTCTGGTAATCATCACGATCGCCCTACGGTGCCTCGAAAGGTTTTCACCAATAGAACTCTCTCATTTATTCTCTCAACCTCACAATCGCCTCGCAGTGCCTGTTAAGGTTTTCACTAACAAGACTCTCTCATTTTATTTCTCTCAAACTCACAGTCGTCTCATAGTGCCGGTTAAGGTTTTCACCGATGAGACTCTCTCATTTTTCATTATTTCTCATTTTTCCTTTTGTATTTTGTTTTCTTACCACATGTGTTATCCGATGTTTTGCTCCTCCTTCATTGCATTCGTTATCATTTCGGAATTGATCAGAAGGTCTTTCTTTGGACTGTAACGTGTCTTTTGGATGGGTTAAGAAAGAAATGTATAAAGGCTCAAAATTTCACGAGGGTTCAAAAATATTTACAACTCTAGGAACTATTAAACATAACTTCTGCCCCAGTTTCAATATGTGGGGAATTTTTGGATTTTTTCTTTATTATGATTGAACCTCAAAGAGGCTGCCTACGTACCCTTTCGGGATCAAGTCGGACGTAGTTCATCCAACTTCATTAGTTAGATGGATTTCTTTTGACTTTTTCCCGATTTTTTTGTCTTTTTTATTTTTTTTTTTATTTTTTTTTCATCATTTTCGATCTTATTGCGCTATAAGTGATTCCGAGAGAGGGATATGAAAGAATATATTCATTAAGGCTCAAGGGGGTTGTCAATGGATAAAGTGTTTGAATAGAGAATAAAATGCCTTCGTCATTTCAATTCCAAAATCACAACAAAATACAAAACATACAATTGAAAAGGAGTCATACATAGTATCTTTTGACCGTATCTGAATTGATAGCAGTCTCTACGCACTTTCCTTCAACATCTGTTAAATATAATGCCCCATTGGACAACACCCGCGATACTACAAATGGTCCCTGCCAATTTGGCGCAAATTTGCCCTTTGCCTCGGCCCAATACGGTAAGATATGCATCGCAACCAAAATGAGCCTATGCCCATTGGAAGTTGTTGGCTCTATCGGGCCAATAACATCTATGCTCCTGTTTCAAAGCAAAGAAAAATATGTTAGTTTAAATGCGGTGGTTGGTTGTGGCCTTGAACTTTGATGGCGACTGCTTTCCACTCGAGTGCCTTGCCTGTTCACCGACTATCCATTTTTACTTCTTCTTTGTTCAAAATCCACCTCTCTTTAGGTATGTATATTGTTCCTTTCTTGACGGATCCCACAAACTTCGATCTCGATTCCTTTGTTGACTCCACCTGACAACCTTGGGTGTTTCTTGACTGACTCTTAGAAGATATACCCCCTCTCTGTTCGAACCCCGTACTTCCATTTGTTATATTTTCCCTGAGTTGGCACCTTGTCGACCCTTGTGTTTTACATGATCCTCATTATACATGTTGCTCTTGTGGGCTTAAATCACTGGCCTTGTCATTCCCTGACCTACAACAATTGTCGTGTTGGCTAAATCCTATCTTGTGCAATTGGAAAGCTTGGTGGCAAATTTTGAAATCATTTCTATACTTGTTATGACCTGACTGACTCGATAAGAAGGAGGGTAAAACAAAGTGTGAAGAATAAAGAGAAGGAAAATACTATTCCTAAAAAGAAACCTACAGACGAATGACCTAACGGATTTTGAATACCGACTCTAGCAACCTTGACATGCACTTTTGGCCTTCTCCGTATAGCAAAGTTGATGTTCAACTCTTGTTGCAAAGTTCTGTTGTGAAACCGGTCTTCAATACTTCATTTCTTTGATCTGATCCTTAGTCGACTTGCAGCGCCCGTAGGGTTTTCGCCAACAAGCCTCTCTCATTTGATAGCCTCTCTCATTTGATCTTTCTTTCTTTCAACTCACTGTCGCCTTACGGTGCCCGTGCGGGTTTTCACCGATAAGACTCTCTCATTTTGACTTCTCTCATCTTGGAGTCTCGTGGTGGTTTGAGTTTTTCACTCTCCTTTGTTCGGACTGAAGTGTTGCCCCTGATGTGATTAGCATTTCTTGAAGATTGATCGGAAGGTCTTCCTTTGGACCGTAATGCAGGCTTTTGGATGGGGTTTAGAAAAAAGGATATAAAGGCTCAAAATTATTTCAATGTGGGTTAATGATTACAACTTTCGGAATCTTATTCCTTCAACAAACAAAACTTCTGCCCCAGTTTCCTTCTCGGGGGATTTTTAGATTTTCAGATTTTTCTTTATTGTGACTGAACCTCAGTGAGGCTGCCTACGTACCCTTTCGGGATCAAGTCAGACGTAGTTCAGACTATGTCCGTATTTATTGTTGCATCTGACGTCTCCCGATTTCTTTTTTTTTCTTCTTTTCTTTTTCTTTTTCTTTTCTTTTTCTTCTCTTTTTCTCTTTTTTTTTCTCTCTTTTTTTTCTTTTCTTTTGTTTCTCGATTTGATTTCCCCCGCTCAATCCTTAATTTTGTTGTTGATTCCGAAAGAGGGATATGAAAGAAAATATAATAAGGCTCAAAGGGATATCAATGGACGAAGTGTTTGGATAGCCGAAAAAAATGCCTTCGTCATTCCAATCTTCAAAACCTACCAAGTACAAACTACACGGTAAAACACCTTTGATTGATTCACATATTTGCCTTCTGTATTTGACGATTCTCAGTGCCATTGGGCAACAATCCTGATACCACGAATGGTTCCTTTAGCTTTGGGGTATTTTTTCCTTTGGCTTTAAACCGTGATTCATTTCCAAGGCATTTCTTTATGTTACGCTTTCCATAGTATTCACTTGATTCCGGCTTCACAGTATTCCAATATTTCTTCCGAGTATCATTACATCTTTAACATTGTTTCATTGCTAAATTGACTTTTAAAAACAGGCCGAGAATTGTGTGCAAGTCATGTTGCTAAAATCAGTACGAGAAGAATTGTAAAGTGATAAGAAATGGAATGACTAGAAATGACGGGAAACAAAGAGTTGTATTAGACTGATGGGTTGAAATAACAAGATGAACAACAAAACGAGCAGACTAGACTAGAATTACAAACCTAGACAGAACTAAACAAATTTATTACTAAACAAAGCAAAGTGGAAAGATAGAAGGGTTTTGACTCTCAAGACAACGTCCGGATTACAACCCTGAAATATCCCGGGCAAAAGAGATGACACCAAAATATACCACCAAAACTCCAAGAGACGGAGCGCCTTCCCAATTGACAAGCATGGCATCCTAGCCACTTCTTGCGTGTTTTTCAGCCGTTGCTCTAATCTATGCAATCTTTGGGCCATTTCTTCCTGTACCTTTCTTTCGGGTAGGCTTCTCAATGTTTGAGTATGAGTGGTACTTGGGAGAGTGGTACTGTTCTTGCTGTATAGCAGATTGTGACTCATGAGAAGGCTGTCTTTGGCCATTGGCCCATGCTTGACGCATTTTGGTCATTTGTTGTTTCAATGTTCTCTTTTCCTCAACCACAGTAGGCCTTTGTTGAGCTTTCCGACCCTGAGTCTCTTCAACACTCGTAACAGCTTCGATGTCGGTTATCATTTTCCTTGGACCTTGTTTTCCAATTTACCACAACCAACCACCTCAACTTTCTGGAAAAACGAAACCACCAGGTTAGCAATAAGGTATTCCGCTTATTGATTTCTCTTCTCTTTATTTTTTTTCTGCTATTTTCTTTTCATTTTCCCTTTTTGTGGTTTTTTCATTTTTTCCTTCTTTTTTTTCTTTTTGTAAGTTTTTTCATTTTTTTTTTGGTTATGGATATGGTCGAATCCTATGTGGATTGCCTACGTATCATGACCCCGCATGAATCGGACCGAGCGTAGTTCTTGCAAATTAATGCAAGAAATAAAGAGATGTTTATTTGATTTTTTGATTTTTTTTTTGATTCTTTGAAGGAAAATTACAAACTCTGATAGAAAAACTTTCACACCTTGTGCCAGAGATTTCTACAAGAATAAAAATATTTTTGGTGTCAATTATGATTATTTCTACAAAATTGGCCACATAATGGCTTATTTGACAAAATGACTATTTTTGCAAAATTTATTTAAGAAAGATAAACTTGAAATTTTTTTTATCCTGTGGCTCATGGGGCATCGTTCGGCATCGCCATAAACCAACACAAGACTATTTTTCATAAATTGGCCATGTAATGGCTTATTTGATAAAGTGGATATTTTTGAAAAGTTAAGCGATGACTCAAACTTAATTTTTGCGGATACAGCCTTTCGACATTTTCGCGAGGGAATATTTCAAGGCTGTGTCCAAAAATTATTTACAAATGACTCAAAGTGGCTATTCTTGCAAAAACGACCTTCTGGCGTCTTTTTGAGGGACATTCGGCTTAGTTTAAGCAAGAATAGCATCGCCCGACTTACTTATAACAAAATCAAAAATTTGACATATTTTGGTTATTTTTGCAAAAGGGGTATGAACCCGGACTTGATTTATTGAAAACTAAACACACATTTTTTGATTTTTTTTAAAAGGGGTGGGAACCCAAACTTGATTTTGAGGCTACGGCCTTTCAACATTTCCGCATGGAATATTTCAAGGTTGTGCCCGCAAATTATTAAAAATGACTCAAAGTGGCTATTTTTGCAAAAACAGCCTTCCGGCGTCCTTTCGGAACATTCAGCTATTTTCAAAAACGGCATCACTTTGATTTTATTGACAAAAACACACACATTTTTTTTTTGATTTTTTAAAAGGGGTGGTTGGACCCGATGAGGGTTGCCTACGTATCCCACCTAATGGCGAGAATCAAACCTGCGTAGTTCGGTTAGATTATTTGACCAATTATTTCAACAAAAATTGTTCCACCCTTTTTTTTTTCAAATTTTCAAATTTCCGGATACCTATTTTCCTATAAATCTTATTTTCTCTCTCTTTTTTTTTCTTTTCAACAATTTTCTACCCTCGGGATATCCGCCGGTCCGCATAACGATCAAGGACAATAAAAATGCAACACATAACATGCTCGGTCTTCTTCAATACCGGGTCACCTGTCCTAGACGGACCCAACCCCTGTGTTGAGTCCCTTAAGTCAAATATGATGCAAATAATCGTCCTAGACCTATGTTCAAAAATCTTACGGTTTCATAGATTGCTAGACCGTGTACCCGAGCGGACAACTCGAATCGAGGAGGGGGCTACGTACTGGTGACCCGCGGAGTCAATCGGCTTAGTAACTTATCCGGCCTCTGTTTTCTTAATATAAGGTGACTTTAACAGAAAGGGGAGTCTCAACCAGTAAGCACATCCCCGGGGGTTGAAGAGAGAAAGGTTTTCGGCACAATTTTATATACAATCCACATAATATCAAAGCGATAAAGCACATAGCATGTTGTTCAAATCATATAATGAAGTCAAATAATAACGCGAACGGCAATTCTAAGGAGCTCGAGTTCTTAAACCCTGAAACCGAGGTTCGGGGTTGGGATCCCCAGCAGAGTCGCCAGAGCTATCACACCTCCCTTTTTTCCGGCACATAGCATAAATACGTAAATGTGCCACTGTTTAATACTACACCCCGAGAAGGAATATAATAATAATTAGTGAAGGAGTTTTTCCACTTAAAGGACCGTCGGAACGGGATCAATTTATTTAAATTTTTCAGAGTCGCCACTTGGAAAAATAATGGTGTCCCAAGTCACCGGTTTAATCCCGAATCCGAGGAAATATGACTCTGTTTTAACAGTTCGCGAACTAGAAATCAGGATAAGGAATTTTGTTAACCTGGGAGAAGGTGTTAGGCACTCCGAATTCCGTGGTTTTAGCACGGTCGCTCAACTGTTATTTTT